>CM060452.1:151797053-152155897 GCA_030545235.1 Helianthus tuberosus
TATATGAACGAGAATAAGAGATGTTGATGCTTGATTATGCACGTTTTAAAATATATATTTTATGTCACTGGTTGCTAATGAAGTAATTGGTTGTGGTGACTGCAGGTTGTACAGGTTTATGAATGTTTGTTCAAGATGTGTAAGCGGTTGAAGATCGAGTCAAGACATGGGGTTGTACTTGGGTGTGTCTGTGGTCACTTAATTCGATATACGTATGTTAGTTTTTAATTAATTTATGAAAAGGGATTAATGTATTTAAGTGAAAGAAAGAATAACTTATAAAGAAATTTTTAGTATGTATTTTCCGCTGCGTCAAAATTTGGTTAAAACGTGTTAGGGTGTTACATGCTCTCCTCTGCTGAACCATCCTCTCTTGAGGGAGTGACTCTTCAGATTGGGCTTTGAACACGAATATCCCATCTTCAGTATCAGCCGAATACCCTGAGAGGGTAGGCTGTGAAGAGGTGTCTTCGTCCCTAGGTGAGCTGGACAACTGACGGTAAGCGTCTGAATGTCCTTGGTCGCTCATACTGCAAACTAACAAATAGTCAAATAACACACAACAATAATATACAGATATGAACATATTATTTCCTAACATATTGAATAATATTTTGGTGTCAGCATAACACTTCTGTGGCTGAATCGGTGGCTTAGCTCTGATACCACCTTCTGTCGCAACCCCCGTCCCCTAATTTCCCGGGAACCGGCGGCCGCGGGCCAGTTTCAGTGGTATCGGTATTTATCAGTTTGGCAGCGGAAATTACATCAGGACCGTAGTTAGGAAATATTTGATCAGAGTAAAATACCATGCTTTTATAATATTAAACACATGGGAAATTCCCAAGTTTATAGTACACACATTTTCATAGGGATAAACCCTATTTTATTTAAATAAAAATATCTCTTTATTTAGGTAACTTTTATAGCCACTTTTTCAAGCCTTCAGTGCTGTTCAGCTGGCTTCTATTTAGCTTTCATATTTTGTTACCTGAAACGCGTTTAAAAACATTTTGTCAGTGGAAAATACTGGTGAGTGAATCCCAGTTTAATCAAGACAAGTAAAACCGTTTACAACATTAAGGGCGGTCGCGCAATTACATTTGTTTACGTTTCTACTTTAATTACCACTCACGGTACTGTCAACCCGACTTGTAGTCATGTTACTACTCACAGTGTGAGTAGTAACAAATTTTGTATACAAAAACCCCAACATACCGATGATAATTGTAGAATTACAAATACTTAATTACTGTTTAATTTAAATGTAAAGTATTGAGGTTTTGTAAAATAGTTTGCAAAAAGGTTTACAAAAAGAGGATAAACTCACATTGCTATCTTAGGGTTTTCCTTTGTGGTTTCCTGGTGATTATCTATTAATTATACAATGCACACGCGTTAGTATAATAACCCAATATTTACATTAGTAATACCCTCCCCAAGACAGAACTCCAACGACTACGTCGGGCAGAACCTCGACAGCCGTTACGGAGTCTTAGATCAATCGGGCAGCATATCTAATACGTAACCGGGGGGTTAAAATACTTACAACGAGGCAGAACTTCGTTAATTTAGTGGGTATAATACCCGATTATAGTGTATACTATGCAGAAATTGAGAGAGAGATCGAGGGAATGAGCAACGAATTTGAACTGCCGACGCCCTCTTCTTATAGGGCTGATTCGGGCCGTCCCTCGTGTCCCACGTAGACCACACAAGGGGCCTTCGCGCCCCCGCGACCTAGGGTCCGTAGGGCCTAGCTTTGATTTGTCACCGATCTAGCTTCGCCACGTGTTGACACATGGCGCTTCCGGGTTATACCGCATGTTCAGGTGCTCGCGGCCCGCGTAAGATGGAGAGTAGGTCTTCGCGGCCCGCGATAGATCATAAGAATTGATTTATTTTTATTTTTATTAAACTAAAGGTATTTAGGATCTGTTTTCATATACGGGATGTATTTTAGGACGTATAGGGGTATTCTAAATATATTAGGGGTATCGAAAAATAATTTTGGAGGGTTGTTATATAATGAAACAATCCTTTGCGAAATTTTTAATTACTTCGTTAATATGAAGGATTGTTGAATTCCTTTGATTGATGGAATTTTGTGAAATGTTTTCAAATTCAAATTACCTTAAAAACCCACAAAACATAATTTTTGGTGGAAAGTTTTCAAATTTCAATTTCATTTCCCATGGATTCCATGAATCAAACGACCCTTCGAATTTAGGGTTATAGTTTTATTCGGTTGTTTATGGTAGTAAGTATAGATATAATTATATATTTTTATATAATGATGCAAAATCCAATAGAGTGATATATATAAAACTATAAATATAATCCATATTTGTGTATACATATAATAATTTAAATCCTATTCAAGCCAAACCGAGCGAACCGAGCCGAGCAGACCTTTGCTCATGCTCAGTTTATTTACAAACCGAACCGAACCACACTTTCAAAAGTTGACGAAGATGAAATCACGATATGATAGTAAAGATTACTGCATGACACACTATGTGATAAATATGACATAGTTATGTAATCAAACCTTGATGCATGGATGGTCAACTGAAATTAGGATGTTTAAAGTATGTTTAAACCTTCATTTGAATTAACACTTGTTTTGTGTTATACTATCATAAATAATTAGGTTTGATGGCGTGACTCAATTTTTTTTTTTATAAAACTCCACAACACATTTACTAAAGTGGCGGGCTAACCTAGATGAGAATGGTATAACTTAGCACACTATAATCTTTATTATTGTGTTCACGATATTATGAACTCATATAGCCTCACTCATTGATGCTTATATCTCTATGAGTGTGTGATTGCGGTTTAGTTCGAACCTACTCTAGTAATAAATTTTTAGATATATGTATTAACTATAAAATATACCCATGCTATGTAGCGGGATACCACTTTTATAATGGAGTGTTACGACAGGTTCTATTCGAAAAAAATTAAATGTAGAAGAGGCGCACTTAACGACAATATATTCGGAAAGCACGAAAAGCTATGTTGTTATTAAAGTATACGTTAGAAAAAACGAATAAAAGAAATCTAAAGGTAGGGATGAGCTCGGTTCTAGTACCGAAAGTACTAGTATCGTAAACGCAAAAAAAAAAGAGTGGGTAACGATTCGGTACTGAAAAAAATCGGTACAGAAATTCAGTACCGATACAAAGTATTAAATGTTCATCCTTATTTAATTTAATAGTAAAATATGTATATCGTGTATATATATATAGGGGAAGGTTCATTTGAGAAGAAATTTAATGTGAGAAGAAAAAGAAGAAAGAGCATAATGGTAAAACATTAAATAGTTTATAACTCCTCCCATTAATTATGTTATCTTTCATTAATAAAGTAAAAAAAACATTTTATCCTACACATTTCAAAATTTATCCTACATATATCTTACACTTACCGAAATTTAGCCTACGCATATCTAAATTTATCATACACATTTAAGAATTTTTCCTACACATACTAAAATTTATCTTACACATACTAAAATTTATCCTACACATGTCGAAATTTTTCCTTCACCCTAAATTATTTTATCTTGAAAGAGTATTTAAAATAGGAGTTACAAGTTTAATAGGTTAGCTAATTAATTACAATTAGAAATTTACCTATATGCCCTTATTAATAACATTAAATACACATATTAAATGAACTAAAATGGAGCATTTCTATTGGTTTAAAACTTATTCTTACAAAATTTTTCTTCTCATTTGAACCTTCCACTATATATATATATATATATATATATATATAGAAACGGGATCAGGAGAAAACGCCCAAAAGTGCGAGAACGATGAGAACGCATCCTGGCCCAACACGTGGCGCGGGACATGATCTGGGTCCGAAGGTTTTTTTTGTCTTTTCAATCTTCTTTTATTTTTCCAACGCGCTATAACATTTTCTGGTGTCTAAGATTTTTTTGGCGTTAATTGTATTTATTAAACTTTTTGGCGTTGAATTAATTGTTTTTGTGTCACATAGATAATTTTTTGGCGTTATAGCGTTTTCTGGTCAATTTTTTTGGCGTTTTGTATAATAATTCACTACGAGTCATTAATATTTTCATAAGATTACACTAAGACCAATATTTTTTTTTTTTTTTTTGCGTTTAATACATTTGACAAGATGCTTTCCCAGCACCCGTTCTCACAGTTTTCATACTACTAGCGTTTTGGTGTTTATAGTTTTTGACGTTTTATATAATAATGTATTTTATTTGTAGAGAATTAGATAACAAAACAACATATAACTTGATAACAAAACAATATATGATGAAAATAAAAAAAATGGTAATCTAATTTCTCTTCCGAATCTTCACTGTCATCACCTATTTCTTCTTGAATTTGTTTTGGCGTTTTGAACCTTTTTTTAATACCTTAGCTAGATGCCAACTTTCCTACATAAACTCCGTTTTTTTCAGACGAAGCTGCTTAGTGGCATCCTGTTTTTTGGTGTGATATTCTTGTTTGGTGGCATGTCATTGAAGATCAACACTTGCTTGATGTTATTTATAATAATGGAGTCCAAAATAGCATTTTACACTTGTGTTGATCCCTTTATTCCAAGTGTTTCATTTAGATCACTCAAGTTTCAGAAGTGTTTCACTCAGGTCACTCGACATTCATTTTTCATTAAAATTAAAGGTATTTTAATCCATTTAATAGGTAACCATGGTGATGTGGATTTCTGTTTCTTTTTTCTCTTTTATTTGCTGCTAACGTCGAGTGATGACGTGGATTGTAACTTGTTTTTTTTTTTTTAATTTTTAATGTAATTAAAGTGTTTTTATTTTTAATAAATATCTATACATATAATAAAATAAACCATTGGGGGACACATGCCATTCATTGGAGTTATCTATTTTGTTGTTTTCCCGCCTCATTCTCCTCCTTAATTATCTTCTACTTAATTATAAATACATATTTTTATATAATTAAAGATATTCATTATCTCCTCTTTAATTATCTTCTACTTAATTATAAATACTTATTTTTTATAATTAAAAATATGAGTAAATTACAAGTTTTGTCCTTTATGTTTACATCAAATTGCAGACGCTGTCCTTTTGGCCAAAAGCTTACAGGCGGTGTCCTTAATTTTAACAACCCGACTTTCTGGAAAGTCAAGTTCTTACTTAGATCTATCATTCTTTGCTTAATTGACTTGTACTCTCGAGATTCGATAATAGTTTAACCCTTTGCGGTAATCGGCATATTGGTTTAAACGATATTTTAAACTATGATTTACAACGCATTCACAACGCTTAATCAAACGCAGTCTACAACGCATACTAGTTACACGCATTTTATCGCATATTACATCGCATGTTTATACTAAACGCTATCACAACGCAACTCGAAACGCAGATTTACTTTTATGCATTTTATGTGTTATGTTATTTGTGTGATTTCTTGTCTAATGTTATGTGGTTCTCTCATCACAACGCTTACTCGCAACTCGCTTAAACGCAACGCAACGATTAACACACGAAATGAAAGTTGGAAAACAAACTCGCACAGCTTGGCTGATCGAATGACCATTCGATCGAATGGACATCCGTCCAGATGACCATCCGATCGGATGGCCATCCGACCGGACATCCATCCGACCCTTCGCTCCACCGCCTTAACCTCTCTCTCTCACACTATAAATACATGTACACTTAACTGTTCACTGATGTGGCAGCTTTATCCGACCCAACTCGCTCCCAAGTCATTCTCAAGCACTTTTCTCTCGATTCAAGGCCATTTCGTAAGTATTTCTCTCTAAATCTGGCACACTCATCATCACTACACACTTCTTCATCATCTTCTCCATCAAATCACTAGTTTTCTCCATTAAATCACCTGATTTGGACCCGTTGAAGGTGACATCATCTCGGTTTCTTATGCAATCGGTTGTGTGACGTCATCTCATCAAGAATAGTACGGATCTAAACGATTTCTACACATTTTAACCTAGATCTCAACAAGATTAAAACAGTTGGAAGATGTTTTCATACTTTTCTTCAAATTTTCTTCACTTCTTACTCAAAACCGATGGAATCTAGACTCATTCAGGCTCTCTACTCATTCTCTAGTTGAGAACCGGCTTGAAAACGGATTTCCACCGGAGAGACGACCGATTCACGGGTTGAACATGAAATCTCATCAGGGACAGTTAGTCCGATCGAATGGGGTGATTCCCATCCGATCGACTGAGCTGGACTTGGTGTGGATTCCCGTTGTTTGACACGCCGTCCCGTTAAACTCAAAACATTGAACTTAGAAAAATTTTGAAGTTTCCACAAGTAACAGATCACTCACTCGAATGATCATCCGATCGGATGACCATCCGATCGAATGATCATCCGACCAAGTGGCCTGCCCCCTTATGACTTTCAATACTTAATCGATTTTACAAAAACTTCAAGCTACCAACACCTCGATCGAATAGCCATCCGATCGAATGGCCATCCGTCCGGATGACCATCCGACCGGATGACTTGGCAACTATACACCACATTGTTTAAATGCTACAACGAAAACTTCAAAAGTTTCAAAACAATTTACAAACACACTCACTCAATCGAATGACCAACCGTCCGAATGGACATCCGTCTGGATGACCATCCGATCGAATGGGTGTTCACCCGTTTGACTCACCATTCGACACTCTGTTACGCATTGTTCAACGCTTACGCTACTGTTCTATACTCAGGCTAACTCCAACGCGCTCCCTTCAATCCAAGTACTGTGTTTACTAGCTAAACATGAACTGTGAGTATATTCGAACCCATTTTCTTTTAACGCACTTTGGGTATTACATACATTCTATATCAAATCACATCGAATACACAACGCAAACACTTTTAACGCTAACCGCTCTCGCATGTTATACGTGACTCGATGAATGCTTGTATGTTATGTTTACACAGTGACTGTTTGCCTGACACCTTAGCAACGATAGTACTATAGTTTGGACTCAGCACCTGTCATGGACGGGGGTTGTTAAGGGCCTTACTTCACGTGTTCATAGTGGTGAATATGTGTTGCGCATTCTACACTCGCAGTCATGTCGGTTGCATGCATCATTGTCGATAGCTTACATGATTCACATTTCTACGTGTTACATGCTGGTTATGCGTAAACGCTTTCACTATACTATATGCTACTCAAACTTGTGTACTCACCTTTACATTTTATGTATTGACTTTTTTTAATGTATGTGGCAGGTTGATAGGATGTTGTGTTTGCTTTGATGAATCGAGTAGGAGGTCTAGAAACTCACCAAATAAGAAATCTGATTTGTCTATTCAGTTTACTTGTTTTTGAGAAACTCTGTCTGTAATAACTGTTTTTACTTTATATGTTATTGGTATGGGACTTTAACGTTAAATATATTGTCATTAATAGTTGTTATGGATTCTCTTGGACAATCTGTTTCGCTTAGTGCCACGCCCCAATGTTTCCGCCATCAGTTGGGGTGTGACAATAACCTTTCAAAATCTTGCACGTTTTGTCCTTTAGGCCAAACCTGGTTAGAAATCTCAATTAATTTTTGTCATGGTGCAATGCACATGAGGGCACAATAGTCTTTTTATCTCTCAACCCTTTCATTTATAACCCTCACCAACCCACAATTTTAACAAAACCTAATCTTCAAATTCAACTAAATAATCCTTATGCTGGATCAAAGATCTCTCTGCAAAACCGGGTTCCACCATTCCTCTTAAGCTCGCCCATGGAATCTCTAAATATTCCTTCCTGTTTGTTTATCAACCATTCAGTTTTGGATAATAATCTGACAGACACCAAACACATAAAAGAATATGGTAAAGATGAGAATGAAAGGTACGGATCAATAAGGGTAAGATTAGAGTGAAACTGAAGGGATTTAGCAATGTAGGAGCCATCAATTCCGCCACCAGTAACCACAACTTTCCGGGCCGATTGGTTCGCCATCTGGGTGAGTAAGTTTTTTGCAATATGATCATATTTAATATGTGGGATCATGCTGGGTTGGTTGAGTATTAACGAGTCAAAGAGTGTGTTGTTGATCGTCAATGGTTTTACCCAGTCACATAACCTTCAGATTCTCACTAAGTGTCCTTAAATTATCACAATTCAAATAGCAATTCCACTATTATTTCATTCCAAATCCCACTAAATCAACACAATTTCCACTACAAATCGAATCAACAAAACTCAAAACCCTAAATTTAAAGGATCCATGTAACACTTCGTAAAATCACGTCCAATATAATAAAAACACGTGTCATGGACTTTAAACGTGTAATGGATTGGTCTGGAGGGACTAAAATTGTCAAACAATGTAAATATGTAAGTAAAAGGATCCAAAGTATCAACATGCCAATCTTGTGCCTCTGATTGACCTCACACGATGTTCGTATTCTTTGATGAATAATTTGTCGAACATAGAAAGTCGTTTATGCTTAAATTAAGGATCCTACGAAACATAGGGGTTAAAAGTGTCAACATGTTAAACGTTACCTCTGAATGACCTTTTAACGATCCCAAAAGCATTGTAATATTTGTATACTTGGCTCTCAGGAATATTGGATAGTAATTCTATGGAGTTTTGATGAAAACAAGACTTTTCGGGTGATCTTACAACTAACCGGGAGCTTAACGGAGTTAAAATATGACCCAAGGCCCTTAATAGTTAACTATGGGGGTCCTAAGTGCAATAAATGGAAGTTAAATAAACTTAAAATGGACCAGGGACTGAAATTGCAAAGTTAGTAAACTTTTTACCGGATTAGAAGGTTCTCGCGGCCCGCGTAGCCCCTCTATGTGTCTTACGCGGCCCGCGAGAGAAGCACCAGCGACCAAAAAGATGACAGCTGCATGTTGCAGCCTGTTCCACCGCCTTTGCATGGCTGATTTCGATACCAGGGACTGAGCCAATGGTTTTTCATGCACTAGGGACACTTGGGAACATCTGGTAGCAACATAGGGACATATGGTTTGATCCTAGAAGCCATCCAAGTCCTATAAATACCCTCATTGTTGCACTTGTTCATTTGTACATTTCAATTTCACTTCAAAACTCTTTCTCTGGAGCTTCCTGGATTTCAAGAGAGCTTTCTTCTGTTCTAATCTCATGCTAAGAGTTCTTGTAAGCATTCTTAGCCTCCTAAGTTTAAGTTTTATTAGCTTAATGACCGAAAGTCAAAGCTATCGTAATTAAGCTTTAACTTAGTGATTAATCACTAACGGTCCAGCCATTATTCGAATTGAAAGTGGCTATGAGTTGGTAATTATGTAAGTAATAAACCCTTAAAAGGGCACCTACTGATTATCACTCTAACTTGGTCAATTGTCGGGTCAAACTTATTAATAAAAAGTCAAACGGGTCAGTTTTTACAAATTAATTCATAACTGATAATGCAGAGGTTATGGAACATGTTTTAACAATAAAATAACTTGGTAAATAATATAAGAACATGTTTAAGCATGTTCAACCCGACAATTCTAAGTTTAGACTCGGTTTGTAACCGAAAGTCGCAAAAGTAGACTTTTGCTTTGACTTTCAGTTCTGACCCGATTTAGCTTGTTTTAGATATGCCTTAGGGTTCCTTTAGGACCATATTATAGGCTAGTATAACCCTCTAAGGTTATACAACTTGGTTCCATAGAAATCCTAGTTCATTGCATGTTTCCGTTAAATGCTTAAAAGTTGACCATTATGCCCTTTTGATATTAAAACGAGATTTTTGAAAATGTGAGTGGACAAAAACCTTTATTACTGATATTTAAGTATGTCCTAAAAATTTGACATCAATTTATGGTCTGGAATGAGAGTTATGCTCGATTTCATAAAATGAAAGCTTTTTATTAATTAAATGGCATTTTTGACATAAATCCTACTTAAACCCAAATTTTGATAGCAAACCTTTTACCCACTGATGTAATATAATATTTAGAGATTTTTGGAAATTTTTTATTAAATTTTAAACTGATCATAACATAGAGTTTTTGCATAGACTCGGTAATTGACGATAATGCCCTTTTTGCTAATAAAATGAGTTTTACACATCCTTTACATGTCAAACCTTTTTCTACTGATTTTATATATTAAATAAGTTATTTTAAACAGTAAAGGCTGGTCAAAATCTTAGATTTCCTTATTCAACCCGTATATCGTCAAATACCGACTTTTATGCGATTTAAACGCATAGTATGGGTTAAAACTATATTTGATACTTAAAACATATTACCTACTGATATTAACAGCAAATTTTTATACTTTAATAGTAAGTAAAAGTTTTGAACTCAGATTTCCAAATTTGACCCTTATAACATATGTGAAATGACCAAAATGCCCCTACAGTGCATAGTTTGGTCATAAAAGATAAATTTCACATATATATGATATCTTACTGATATAACTTGTTAAAATAAATATTTTTACTTATTATTTTAGACCAGAACCTCAGATTACTATTTAACCTCTTTTATAAACTTTAAAATGACCAAAATACCCTTACGGGGCTTAAATTGGTTTTAAATTCGTTTTGGGCATAATGGAATGTATCCTACTGACATCATAACATATTTTAAGCATATTAACTTGTGAAACCTGTATATGACTCATTTGGTTACCCGTTATGCATATTCGCATTCGGTACGGTTTATGTAACTAGTTTGCATAAATTAACCGAAACGGGTCAAACCTTATCATTTTTACTTTAAAATCCAGAATGTGTTTAGTTTATCCATATTAAACAAGTCTTCATACTTTTCGGGTCTAAATCACATTCTAATTCGGTCTTCGCTTAATCGTGCGTTTTGAACCGTAAACCTTTCATAAAAACTAACCGGTCTAAGTTTAAACTTAAGTAAGACCCGTTAGGAATCTAATAGGTTATTAAAACCTTCGTTCCAGATTTAGGAGCCCAGTAAAAGCTATTTGCACTTGCTGATTGTTATACGACTGAGATTAAATTATATTTTGATCAGGTAAATACTATTAACTTATTTTCCCTTATACGGGCTTGGGATACGGTATTATAATAATACCGCTTGGTCGGGTATGAAATCGTACAATCGGAATGTGATTAAAAAGATGCATAACCCGTTTTAATCTGTCTTGTTTGATGCAATGCCTTTGGGGGGTTAATAACCATGTCCTGGATATCCTCGGCTCATTCATTAGAAATGGCCACGACTTAAGCACGGGGTGTAGGCATACACCTGACAGTTGCGTATGTAAAAAGGTACCCCACTAGTAAGGAAACTTCTTGTGGGTATTGATGTGCACAAAATGCAACATATAAATTACATCAATTGTGACATAAAACTAACCCCTTTTTAGTACTAATGTTGGAAAAAATATGTTTTTGTCTTCCTTTTGTATTTTCAGGATTAAATGAGCTCAAATGAACAAAAGAAGCAAAAAGGCAGCTAAATCTAACATAAATATAAGAAAAGGAACAAAGGTGGCATGCCCGACCTCCCCGGCAGCATCTTCCCAAGCAAAACAAGAGAACAGAAGGCTGAACACGCCCCGTGCTCAATTAGCACGGGGGCGCGCCCAAGAGTCCGCAGAAAAGACAAAGCTGTAGAAGCTTCTATCGCCCACCACGGGGCCGTGCTCAGCGGACACGGGGCCGTGGTCAACTGATGTGCGTTAGGTGTATATATATGTTTAAGTATATTTTAAGCCCTTTTACACTTTCTTTAGCCAAGTTTTAAATTTATAAAACACGATATTTACTAACACTAAACACACATATGGGCAAGTGCACCCATTGTGAGCGTAGTATAGTGTTGGTAAGATACCGAGGTCGTCCAAGGACACAAGAGCTTTTAGTACCGGTTTATCCTCAACGTCTAATCAAATCAAAAAGTTTAGAAAAAAGGTTTTAAACTAAGAAAAATAAAAACTAACTAAAATGCTGAAAATAAAAATAAAAATAAAACAGATAGACAAGATGAATCACTTGGCCCCGACTCGTGTTTAGTGTAACCTTTGATTATTTCCGCACTTTTGCACTTTTTAAGAGATTATCTTAGTTATTGTAGTAGGCCCCTATTTTGAAGGCGACGTTACCCTCAACCCAGTAGTTTGAGTCAGCAAGGATACAATCCTAAAGGGTCGGATTATTGAAAGATAATTAATTAAGTTATTAATGCATATTATGGTAGGCCCCTCTTTTGAAGGTGACGTTACCCTCGGCTAAGTAGTCTGAGTCAGCAGGGATACAGTCCTAAGTAGCCGGGTTAAAGTATTAATAGTAGCTTACATATGAGGGGATCAAAGAGTTTGGACCCCCGCCATCCAATACCGTTAAGTATTGAAGGAGGTCCTACTAAATCTGACCCAGGTCCTTGCAGGATCTATACACTGAACAAGGTAAGACTTTTACCAAACCGTTCCCTTAACCCCCGACCAGGTAGCCAACATACCTCCATATAGACCGTGGAGATATGAATGGTGAAAATCTTTTATTTTATATAGACAGTAAAATAATGCCAAGACACCACGGACAAACGATAAGGAAAAATCACCTTCAACATAAGAAACTAGTTATTAAAGTCATTAATACATAACCAAGTAAAAAGTGCGAAAAGATTAAAAATAAAAAGTATTACACTAGACACTTTGTCTTCACCAAGTGATGTAAGAGACTTAGGCAAACATGGCCTTGATTGTCAAGAACTCTTACGATCAATCTTGGATCCCGAGACGACTCACACACTCTATGATGGACAATGGATGATGGTGTTATGGTGGTGATGGGTGGTGGGTGAAGTGTGAGAGAGGTGGTGTGCCAAGGGATGGTTTGAGCTTGAGCCAAGCACTCCTATTTATAGGCTGAACAGAAGCTCGGGCACGGCCCCGTGTCCAGTGGGCACGGCCCCGTGTCCACATCCTTCTCTGTCTTCATTAATTACTCTTGTCTGTATTAGTTGACCACGGCCCCGTGTCCGCTGGGCACGACCCCGTGTGCAGAAGCATATCTGTACTGTTTTGGTCAAAAAATCTGTTGAGGATATTGCAACCAAACTCTATGTTATGGGGTATGATGCTAACAATGTAGAACAATAACAAGGATCACTTCAATGTAAATTGCTGAAATGACACAAAGATTTATACGGGGAAAAAGCCCTTGATCAAGAGTTGATCTCCGGCACAAAAAACCCCGGGTGATGGAAACTACCGATCACCAAGCTCAAATAAATGAATGAATGTTTACAACTCCAGATAGTAACGAGCTAGGTACAAGGATCACTATCGTGAAATGTGTAAATGTGAGTGAAAACGAATGTATGTTCGCCGAGAGCTTCAAGTGTGCGAGTATATGAGTGTGTGTAGCTGCTAAAATGGCTAAGTGTTTTTCTACTAGCTCGTTACCCCTTTTAAAATAGAAATTAAACTACCAAACTAACTATCCGACTTTTGTGCCAAGCCCCCACGTTCTCCATAACGTCCATTTTTGGCCAAGCACGTGCAGAATAGTTTGGGAATATTCTCCAGGAATGTCGCCAAGACTTGGTCAAGCTGGTTATACCTGCGAGATAGTACAAAACATAAATAAACAATCGTCAGTACGAGGATCCTTAAAGTGATCCATGATCCTGATCCTGAAGCTCTTCTGAGGATCACCACCTGTCACAGAAGTAAGGATCACTAATTAGGATAACGTGTAAGGATCACTAAATGTTAGAAAATCCTCCCCTAACAATTGCCCCCAAAATATAAGGAGTAATTTGTAAAATTAGCGAGTTATATTTTCTTTGATCTTATCCGCAACTAACTAACGGATATATAACCGTTAAAATAGAACTAGCCGTTGCGATCATGACGTCACGGAAGTGACAATCCTGCAGAATCATAATTATAAATAGAGATATAGATAGGATCAATATGCATTCAAATTCGAAATAAACTCCCTTTATATTCTCAGTCGAAGATCAATCAGGTATCTCTTTCTCCTCTTTCTTCCTCTCTTACTCTGTTTTTCTTTCTTTATCACAAACACTTTGGGAATGATGCTCCGGTCCTCCCCCGCCAAGGATCACCAGAAGGATAGTCCCTTGAAGAGTCAAAAGATCATCAAAGACTCCACAAATGAAAGGTGTTACTTTAATGATGCTCAGATAGACAAGATTCGTCGTTGTTTTCCGGCGAGTGCCTTCTTCAAACCCTTTGATCCCACTGTTCTTAGCGACTATGTTTCTGAAACATGGGTTGCCTTTCCAGCTACTCCATTTACTATAGGGTACACCTATCCTTTCCCAGAATTCACACAATCCTTCTTTTCCCTGACCGACATATCTTACATCCAAGCCATGCCGATGATTTGGAGGGTTTTGTATACCCTGGAGAGGATCATCGAGCAGGAGGGCATTGATTTAGGCATATCAGAGCTGACACAATTGTATGATCTTACCACCTTCGGATCCCATCATTATTTGTTCAAACGAAAACCCGGCGGAGAACACCCTCTTCTTAAAGTTACTAAGAATGACACAAATTGGAAACGTCGCTTCTTCTTTGTCAGGAGGGATACCATTCCCGACGGAAAGCATTTACCAAGGACATGGTCCACCCATGGTAGGCCGGAGGATCCTGAGAAGGATCACCAGGTAGTCTTGTTTTTGTATAAGGATTACTGACCCCTTTTTTGTCTTGTGTTATGCAGCTATTTCTGTCTCACACATCATCACATCACCTGAAACCAAGGATAGGCTTGCTGCTTTTTGGAAGCTTGATCCTAAAACAAGGACATTCAAGGTAGAGACCCAAGATTCACAAGAAGTATCCTCAGGTTCCATTACCATGTCAAGTAAGTATCCTATCTTTTACATAGTTTGAATATTAAAATAAATAAGTAAATTGAAATAGGATAAGGATACTTATCTTGCGATGAATGTGTAGGTGCCGGAAAATCTGCCAAGCCTGTATCCCAGTTCAATACGGCTGACCTTGATGTCGTACGATCCAGGAAGAAGAGATCCACCACCAGTCCTAGCATCTCCATTCCAAAGGCACCCGCTAAAGGAAAGGGTGTCAAGAAGAGGAAAACTTCTGATGCTGAGGATCTTCAGGGCCTACCACTGATCCGTCACCAGTTCATCGAATACTTCAACGATGTAAGGATCACCAACTCTGCCTAGGTATCCTACCCGTATAAGGATCACCTGATCTTGAACTGCTTTATCCTTTTCTTTGCAGAAATTTGCTGAGATTGAGGATTACGTGGGGAATGTTGAGGAGCAGGACAAGAAGATCGCTGACCTCCAACAGGTTGCAGTGCTCAAGGACCTTGCCATTGCTGATCTTCAGAAGGAACTCCAAGATGCCAAGACCAAGACGGCTAAGCTTCTGATTGACCTTGATTATGAGAAGCATGATCTCATAGAAAATGCTAAGGTCTCTGCCGCCATCACGATGTATCAGACAAAATTGAAGATGGCCCAGGAAGCTCAAGATCCTAGTTTTGACAAAAGCAGCTGGGATGTTGAGGGCTGGAAGGCAAGGTTGGCTGATCTAGAGGATGATGAGGAGGAGGCTACTGAGGTCTTGGCGATTGAGGCAAGTGGCAGTGGAAAGGATCTGATGAAGGATACCGCAGCTGGAGAGGAAGAGGATGCAGCGAAGGCATAGGCTGCATGGATGGGCGATGAAGGACATTTCTAGACGTAGCCGGAGCCCATTCTTTAAGTTTGATAGTTTGTTTTGGTTATGATGTTTTTTGCTGAACAATGATGGGTTGTACTTCGAACAATAGGTTTTAGGATTAAGGATCATGAATGATCCTTTAGACAATAGGCAGGATTGCAATTGGTGGAGGGATCCTCTGTTTGGGGGATGAAGCCATTGTGATCCTGCCGCCTTTATATTCCTGCTCTACTTTTGAACTTATTATCATGGACACCCTTTACCTACCCCAGCGGACGGGCCACGTTTTGCTGGTAGAAGCTCGGGTAGGTAATTTTGACAACCTTTTAAGGGTTAGTCTTTTGTTTATAAATAAAAACTTAACCTTTTGTCGCTTAACTTGTGTTGTTATCCTTATGTTTCTTTGATTTTCCTTTGTTTTGATACACACTTATTGAATAAACAATTTTGAACAAGCCAGACTGAAAATGTTTAGGATACGATCCATGATCAGATATCCTTTAGTTAAAGAATTTTACAAAGCGATATATTTTAAGGATCACAAGTCTAGTTGTCAAACTTTGAGGGTTATTCAAATAAATAATGAATAGAATAAAAGACAGTTAAGGATCATACCTGAGGGTCCAAGTTAGGATCCTAACCATAATAAGGATAACTGTAAAATAAACCTTAGAATAAAGTAAGGATCAAGGATCCCTAGTTGCCTATCTTCAAGAACCTGAAATAGAGCATAACTTGGGACTAAGCCAATATAAGAAAAGAGTTAGCAACTGGGGACAAGCCCAAGGATAACTGGGGACAAGCCCAAGGATAACTGGGGACAAGCCCAAGGATCGTATGTAAACTGGAGTATGGCCCTAACTGGCGACTATCCAAACTTAGTGACATGAAAATGCCTAAGCCTTAGCTAACGTGAAAACGTTAGAAACCTTAGCTAACGTGAAAACGTTAGAAACCTTAGGAACGGATGTATGGTACGTCTACCATTATACGTAGGATCCTAAGCATAGCCAGTACAATGGAATTATCAGCCCCTAAAACGAGTACTGGTCCCAATGCCTTGAACTATACCAGGATCATCGTGCGCTACAGGCGGAACTGGGGTCAAGCCCAAATAACTGGGGCTATACCCAAGGAACGGATTGCTTTAGCGGATAACCAATGTTATGCTAAGGATACCTGAACTTTCATAACTTAAACTCACGTGAGAGATGGATAAAGGATACATGATCCTTATCCTTAATGAGAAAATAAGGAAATGAAATAGTTCAAGTTTAGGATATTACCTAAGTAAGGATCACCAGTACTTTGAGGATCCTTTAAGGATATCCCTATCGTGAGGATCATCTATGCCATGAGGATCCTGCTCACATGAAATATTTCTTCAAGTGGACAGCATTCCAAGCTCTTGGAAGCAAATCACCTTCCATGGTTAGCAATCTATATGCCCCCTTTCCTGCTTCAGCTTCAATCAAATAAGGGCCTTCCCATTTTGGAGCCAATTTTCCATCAGCAGGATTGGTGGTATTTTGGAATGCTTTCCTTAATACCATATCTCCGACTTGAAACCTCCTGATCCTGACATTTTTGTTGTAAGCACCAGCCATTCTTTGCTGATAACTGGCCATCCTTATCCTAGCCATATCCCTGATTTCTTCAATAGTATCCAGGTCTTGAGCCAAGTTCTCGTCATTCTCCTCAGGATCACGGGTACTTGTTCTTGCAGTTGGAACCACCATTTCTGTTGGGATCACTGATTCTGCCCCAAATACCAAAGAGAATGGCGTTTGACCAGTAGCATTCTTGGGGGTTGTCCTATCAGCCCAAAGCACATAGGGTAGTTCTTCTGCCCATTTCCCTTTCTTGGATCCAAGCTTTTTCTTCAAATTGTTGATGATGATCTTGTTGGATGATTCTGCCTGACCATTAGCTTGTGGGTGGACTGGTGTTGATGTTATCATCTTAATCCCCCAGCTGTCACAAAAGTTAGTGGTTCTGCCCCCAATAAATTGGGAACCATTATCACATATAATCTCAGAAGGAATTCCAAATCTAGTTATAATATTTCTTTTAATGAAGGATATAACTTCCTTTTCTCTGACTTGGGCAAAAGCTTCAGCCTCTATCCACTTGGAGAAGTAATCAGTCATAGCTAGCATAAATACTTTTCCACTAGGTGCCTTAGGGAGCTTTCCAACTATATCCATACCCCATCTCATAAATGGCCAAGAGGAGGATATAGGATGCAATAATTCAGCTGGTTGATGAAGGATATTGCTGTGTCTTTGACAAGGATCACATCTCTTAGCATACTCCACAGCATCTCTCTTCATGGTTGGCCAGTAGTATCCTGTCCTCAGGATCCTTGAGAATAATGCTCTGCCCCCAGTGTGGTTTCCACAATCCCCTTCGTGGAAGTCTTTCAAAACTTCTTGGATTTCAGGATCCTCAATGCATCTCAAGTATGGTCCTGCAAGAGATCGTCTATACAACATATTATTTAAAATTGTGAATTGAGATACCTTAGATTTGAAAGCCCTAGGGTTTTCTCCTGTAGGAATCTCTCCATGTTGTAAGTATCTTATAATTGGTGAGATCCATGATCCTGATCCTGAATGGGATTGAGTATCCTCACTAGGGATAATTGCAGAATCATTCCCTATCTCCATAGTCTGGTGATCCTCGATAGCCGGGGTCAGGATATGGATAATAGGGATCTTGATATCCTCCGGGATCTTTAAGGATGATCCTAAGTTAGCCAATGCATCAGCCTCTGTATTTTCTTCCCTTGGTACTTGTGTCAAACTAAAGGAAACAAAAGAGAGTGCCAAACTTTTGACTATCTCCAAATATTTGGTTAGCTTTTCACCTTTAACAGCGTAGGATCCATTAAAGTGGTTTGTAATTAACAAAGAATCTACATGTACCTCAAGATACCTGATCCCCATATGCTTTGCAATTTGCAAACCAGCAATTAAGGCTTCATATTCAGCCTCATTGTTAGTGGTTTGGAACTCACAAGCTATAGAGTGGGGTATTATGTCCCCCTGTGGCGATTTTAGTAGTATTCCAAGCCCTGTGCCTTTGACATTTGAGGATCCATCAGTATAGAGTATCCAAGGATCCTTGGTCTCTTCTAGCTGCTGGACTTCTAACTCAGCTTCTTCTTGTAATTCACTACTGAAATCAGCCACAAAGTCAGCTAATGCTTGGGATTTGATGGCTGTCCTAGGCTCGTATCTTATATCATATGCACTCAGCTTCACTGCCCACTTAGCCATCCTACCTGACATCTCTGGTTTCCTGAGGACATTCTTAATTGGAAAATTAGTTTTAACAATGATAACATGAGTTTCAAAATAATGCCTTAACTTAGTAGATGCCATAATTAGTGCAAGGATAAGTTTTTCAAGGTGTGAGTACCTGGATTCGGCATCAAGTAAACTTTTACTTACATAATAGACAGGATGTTGTGTACCTTCATGATCCTTAACAAGGACCGCACTTACTGCTTTTGAGGAAGGATATGAGGTCTTCTTTCATTTCGCCAAGGATCCCTGATCCGATATAGATTTTGGATTCAGGATCATCAGGATCCATGAGGATTTCTACCACATCCTGCTCTCTTGCCTCCAAGACATCCCTTGGAGGATACTTTGATTGCTATTGCTCCCTTGACTTCGAGGCTGGTTTCATCGATGAAGTGTAGCAATTCTTAGCCTCCTGTTGATCACTATCAATCTTCACTATTCCCCAAGGACTAGGGAGCTTCACACATTGATGGTATGTAGATGGGACTGCTTTCATATCGTGTATCCAAGGCCTGCCAAGGATAACATTACAACAAGATAAACAGTCAATAACACAAAATTTTTGATAAGAGTGTAGGCCTTCGATGTATATTGGGAGTTTAATGTCCCCCAGGGTATTCTTAGTTTCGCCACTAAATCCCACGAGCACGGAGGATCTTGGTATGATATCCGATTCAGGGATTCCCATCTTCTTCAGAACATCAAGCTGGATAATGTTTACTGAGCTTCCTCCGTCTATAAGGATCATGCGGACAAAATGGTTAGAAATGAAAAGAGTAATAACTAAACCATCGTGATGAGGGTCCTGGATATCAACTCGATCATCCTCATCGAAGGTTATGACTTTTCCTTCGGAGACACTTGATGTTCGAACAGGTCTTTCTCCATTATCCATTTTAGTTTCCTTTGCATGCCTTTTAGCTGCTGAGAAAGATGTGCCACAAATGTCTGATCCTCCAGAAATAAAGTTTATCACTTGTGCATCTGCTGGAGGGGCTGGAGCCTTCTCAGGGATCCTTTCAGGATCCTGAGTCCTTGACTTTTTTCTTCCCAACAATTCCTTTAGATGCCCTTTGCTCAACAAGTATCCAATTTCCTTTCTTAGTGCGATGCATTCTTCTGTGAGGTGCCCAAAATCTTCATGGTATGCACACCACTTTGATTTATCCTTAGTTGCGGCTGGTCTATCATTTTTTCTGGGCCATCTAGCTTTATCACCTAGACTCTGCATCGCAAGGATTAGTTCATTGTTATCAACACTAAAACAATATTCAGAAATTGGAGGATAATCCTCATCATCCTCTTCTTGATCAATAGAATGCACGTTCTGGTTATCAGATCTGTTGTAGGATCTGAACTTGTTGTTCCTGAATGAGGATCCTTGCTTATCCTGCTTTGAGGATCCTGCTAACCTCTCCTGGATCCTCTTGTCATCTTCTAGTCGAATGAACCTAAGTGCTCGGGTTCTTACCTCATCTAAGTTCCTGCATGGTGTCATAACAAGATCATCATAGAAAGACGAATCCCTAAGCAATCCCATTTTAAAGGCCTCAACAGCCGTGGCTATATCTAAGTTGGGAATGTCTAGGGATTCTTTACTGAATTTGGTAATGTAATCCCTTAATGATTCATTATGACCCTGGGTTATCCTATATAGATCACTAGTTAATCGTTCAAATTTCCTACTACAAGAAAACTGATTATTAAATAGATTAACTAGATTAGCAAATGAGGTAATAGAGTAGGGGGGAAGACTTAGCAGCCATTTGAGAGCTGATCCAGTAAGAGTGGATCCGAATCCCTTGCACAGACATGCTTCCTTTAACCTTTCTGGAATTGGATTGATCTCCATCCTCTCCCTGTATTGTGCTATGTGTTCTTCAGGATCCGTCGAACCATCATATAGCTTCATTGTTGGCACATGGAACCTCTTGGGTATCTCAGCATCACAAATTGGTGGTGCAAAACGAGATATCTTGTGGCTCCCATCTGCAATCTCTAGGATAGGTTTGACCACTCCCGGCACACTTGATATCATATCCTTTAGCTTTTGCAATTCTCTGGCCATGGCATGATTGATACCTGGATCCTGCATAAGACCATGGTTAGTAGTATGAGAATTATTAAAAGTGTTACCTCCCATTGGATTCAAGTTAGGAAGAATGGATGTTAATCCATATTGTTGAGGCTCTGGAATGATCGAGGGACCAGTAGAAGCATTGGTCTGCATTGGAATAAAATCTCCCTGATGGACATCTGAACTTCCTGTTTGCAAACTCCTCAAGGATCCTGGCATCTGGAAGGATCCCTGAAATTGGGACGATCCTGGAACAAAGGAGGATCCTTGAACCTGGGATGATCCTGGAACAAAGGAGGATCCTTGAACCTGGGATGATCCTGGAACAAAGGAGGATCCTTGAACCTGGGATGATCCTGGATATCCTCCTGAATTCGTGAGGGATCCCATATACTGAGGATAGGATCCCGCTGGCTGGAAATATGAACCTGATGCCTGGGTCACTGTTGTTGTTCCGTAGTGCACTCCTTTCGGTCCACCCACATATTGAACGTCTGGAGCCACTGATGGCTGAGAAGTAACCACCGGAGTATCAAAATTCAAGGATTTTGGCACCAGTGGGGAATGATCCTCTGCCGTTGTCTTTTGTTTCTTGAGATCTCTGATTTCTTTGAGAATCCTCTCATTGGTCTTATCCTGTTGCCGTATCTGATCCTTCATCTGCAAAATTAAAGTAAACATATCACTAGTAGTGGGAGTGTAAGAAGCAGAAGAAGTTGGAGGTTTTAAGAAAATGGGAGTTGGTTTCTTCGCAGAATTCTCAGCATTCTTCTGGGATCCAGAAGGTGGTGGAGGCAAAGGGGGAACGCCTTGTGAAGAAGTGAATGCGGGCATCAAGTTTGAAGCATTCTTCGCTGAGGAAGCCATTTGCTTGATCGTAGTGAACTGAAATAAGCACAGAAATGCAAATTTTTCGAAGGATGAAGCACCAATCGCCCCACGGTGGGCGCCAAACTGTTTTGGTCAAAAAATCTGTTGAGGATATTGCAACCAAACTATATGTTACAGGGTATGATGCTAACAATGTAGAACAATAACAAGGATCACTTCAATGTAAATTGCTGAAATGACACAAGGATTTATACGGGGAAAAAGCCCTTGATCAAGAGTTGATCTCCGGCACAAAAAACCCCGGGTGATGGAAACTACCGATCACCAAGCTCAAATAAATGAATGAATGTTTACAACTCCGGATAGTAACGAGCTAGGTACAAGGATCACTATCGTGAAATGTGTAAATGTGAGTGAAAACGAATGTATGTTCGCCGAGAGCTTCAAGTGTGCGAGTATATGAGTGTGTGTAGCTGCTAAAATGGCTAAGTGTTTTTCTACTAGCTCGTTACCCCTTTTAAAATAGAAATTAAACTACCAAACTAACTATCCGACTTTTGTGCCAAGCCCCCACGTTCTCCATAACGTCCATTTTTGGCCAAGCACGTGCAGAATAGTTTGGGAATATTCTCTAGGAATGTCGCCAAGACTTGGTCAAGCTGGTTATACCTGCGAGATAGTACAAAACATAAATAAACAATCGTCAGTACGAGGATCCTTAAAGTGATCCATGATCCTGATCCTGAAGCTCTTCTGAGGATCACCACCTGTCACAGAAGTAAGGATCACTAATTAGGATAACGTGTAAGGATCACTAATTGTTAGAAAATCCTCCCCTAACATGTACTATCAAGATTTGCCTGGATTCTGCGAATCTTATAGTTGACCACGACCCCGTGTCCGCTGAGCACGGCCCCATGGTGGGCGATGGAAGCTTCTACAACTTTGTCTTTTATGCTGACACTTAGGCACGCCCCCGTGCTCATTGAGCACGGGGCGTGTTCAGCCTTCTGTTCTCTTGTTTTGCTTAGGAAGATGCTGTCGTGGAGTCGGGCATGTCACGTTTGTTCCTTTTCTTGTATTTATGTTAGATTTAGCTGCCTTTTTGCTTCTTTTGTTAATTTGAGCTCATTTAATCCTGAAAATACAAAAGGAAGACAAAAGCACACTTTTTCCAACATTAGTACAAAAAAAGGGTTAGTTTTATGCCACAATTGATGTAATTTATATGTTGCATTTTGCACACATCATCAACTATAAGATTCGCAGAATCCAGGCAAATCTTGATAGTACAGATACGCTTCTGCACACGGGGTCGTGCCCAGTGGACACGGGGGCGTGGTCAACTAATGCAGACAAACTGCAATTAATGAAGACAGAGAAGGAGGATGGACACGGGGCCGTGCCCAATGGACACGGGGTCGTGCCCGGGCTGCTGTTCAGGCTATAAATAGGGGTGCTTGGCTCATTTGCAAACCATCCCTTGGCACACCACCTCTCTCACACTTCACCCACCACCCACCACCATCACAACACCATCATCCACCACCATCCACCACCATCATCCATTGTCCATCGTAGAGTGTGTGAGTCGTCTCGGGATAAAAAATTGATCGTAAGAGTTCTTGACAATCAAAGGCCATGTTTGCCTAAGTCTCTTACATCACTTGGTGAAGACAAGTGTCTAGTGTAATACTTTTTATTTTTAATCTTTTCGCACTTTTTACTTGGTTATGTATTAATGACTTTAATAACTAGTTTCTTATGTTGAAGGTGATTCTTCCTTATCGTTTGTCCGTGGTGTCTTGGCATTATTTTACTGTCTATATAAAATAAAAGATTTTCACCATTCATATCTCCACGGTCTATATGGAGATATGTTGGCTACCTGGTCGGGGGTTAAGGGAACGGTTTGGTAAGAGTCTTGCCTTGTTCAGTGTATAGATCCTGCAAGGACCTGGGTCAAATTTAGTAGGACCTCCTTCAATACCCACGGGTATTGGATGGCGGGGGTCCAAACTCTTTGATCCCCTCATATGTAAGCTACTATTAATACTTTAATCCGGCTACTTAGGACTGTATCCCTGCTGACTCAGACTACTTAGCCGAGGGTAACGTCATCTCCAAAAGAGGGGCCTACCATAATATGCATTAATAACTTAATTAATTATCTTTCAATAATCCGACCCTTTAGGATTGCATCCTTGCTGACTCAAACTACTGGGTTGAGGGTAACGTCACCTTCAAAAGAGGGGCCTATTACAATAACTAAGATAATCTCTTAAAAAGTGCAAAAGTGCGGAAATAATCAAATGTTACACTAAACATGAGTCGGAGCCAAGTGATTCATATTGTCTATCTGTTTTTATTTTTATTTTATTTTTCAGCATTTTAGTTAGTTTTCATTTTCTTAGTTAAAAAAACATTTTTCTAACTTTTGATTTGATTAGACGTTGAGGATAAACCGGTACTAAAAGCTCTTGTGTCCTTGGACGACCTCGATATCTTGCCAACACTATACTACGCTCACGATGGGTGCACTTGCCCATATGTGTGTTTGGTGTTAGTAAAATATCGTGTTTTATAAATTTAAAACTTGGCTAACGTGTAAAAAGGGGTTAAAATATACTTAAACTTATATACACACTCGCACACATCAGTATTATACCAAGTGGTGTGTCTATTAATCTTATTCGGCTCTTCTAACCGGGTCCTAAATGGACGACAAACTTGTAAAACTGTATACAAGATTATTTTTAAATAATTATCCCAAGTTATAAAGAATATTTGTGCCTTGTGCATTTAAATCAAATTTTTATAAACACTTTTCAAAAGAGTCAGTTAATTGTATTTACCAGTGTAAACTGACGTATTTTTCAAAAGGTTGAGTGCAGGTACTACTCGTAATAGGTTGGCTACTCCTAGTATCAAATAAAGAGTCTTGCAAGCTTTTGATGCTTAAATCTGTTGAACAATATTTCTTTTTATTTTAGATCCGCCTGTGGATCCACTTACAATCCGTTGTGTAATATTTTATGTTACTTTCGAATCGGTTTGTAATATTATTACTTTAAGACTTCCGCTGTGCATTAAACTGTGATTAATTGACCATGATGATATCAACTATGTCACGATACTCCCCACCGGGCCCACCGATAATACGTGGAAATATCGGGGTGTGACAATCCAAATCGAACCTCGGCAAAATCTGGTTGATGACCTGGATTGTGCTGAGATTCGGGTCGGATCTTGATATCTGCAAACTCGTCAACAATTTCCTGCATAGTGTTCTGAATAAACTCATCGAACGAATCAAGCTGTTGATGAACAACACCTTTTTCTTCGAAATCTGAACTGATAACAGCCCAGACATCCTCTTGAGTTATATCTTCTTCCTCATCGTCGTATCCTTGATCGTACTCTTCTTCTAAACCCTAATTTGATGACAGAGATGAATTAAATAAATGAGTTGAGGGCTGGTGAGGGTTATAAATGAAAGGGTTGAGAGATAAAAAGACCATTGTGCCCTAATGTGCATTGTACATGACAAAAATTAACTGAGATTTCTAACCAGGTTTGGAAAAAGGCAAAACGTGCAAGATTTTGAGAGGTTAAGGACACCGTCTGTAAACTTTTGGCCAAAAGGACAGCGCCTGTAATTTGATGTAAACATAAAGGACAAAACTTGTAATCTACTCTAAGAATATTCATTATATATCGATATTAATAAATGATAGGGTAAATTACTTTTTGAGTCTCTGTGTTTTAGGGGTTTTAACCACTTGAGTCCAAAATCATAATGTTTAACCCCCTGAGTCCCTATAGCCACATTTCTTAACCATTTGAGTCCAGATTTCTTAACACTGTTAGAATTTTTTGGTTAAGTATTGTTAATGACCAAAATACCCTTATAGTTAAAAAATAAAAAATAAATTATATACAGCCACATCCATATAAATATATGCACCTCTCTATCCCTACATTCCAACGCCACAACATTTTCACTGACGATTCCCCAACCACTACCGTACCACCTCCCAAACACCTCCAGCAACTGCACCGCTCCTCTTTCAAAAGCCACGTCTCCTCCGCTTTCGGCTGCGGATCAAAATCCGACGACCTATCCGACTCCGACTACTTTCACTGGCAAGAAGACGACCACTGGCACGTCGTTGCTAAAATCTACGACCCCGAGTCTCCTCGCCGGAAAATCCACACCTCCTCCGTCTCCGCCGCCGACACATCCGATGATAATTTTCCTCTACCGTTAACGGAGAAGAAGAAACGACGTCGTAGTAGAAAACTGAAGCTAAACAAGCTTCACTAGAGTATCTCCTCTGACTCATACTGTTCACTAGAGAATACAGCCTCCACTGCCACAACGACGTCATATTAGAAGACGAAACGGAAATAGAATCATTAATTTCATGCGATAGAACTAGAAGCTTCTCAACAGACTCGTCAACATATTTTAATCCACAACTAGAAACAATACGCGAAAGCGCATGTATCTCACTCGCCAACCGCTACAAAATGAAAAAAAGCGAACGACGTCGTCTTTGTTAAAACGCACTGGCCGGAACAGTGGTGGTAATGGAACGTCGCCGGAGTATGGGATGTCGGGCGAGGTTGTCGGTGTTTAAGAAGCTGATACCGTGTGAAGTGGAGGGGAAGATGAAGGAGAGTTTTGCGATGGTGAGGAGGTCTGCGGATCCGTATGATGATTTTAAGAGGTCGATGATGGAGATGATTGTTGAGAAGCAGATGTTTGAGGAGGGTGATTTGGAGCAGTTGTTGCAGTGTTATTTGTCGTTGAATTCGCGGGTTCATCATGGGGTGATTGTTAAAGTTTTTTTCAGAGATTTGGGACACCATGTTTGGTGGTGGTGGTGGTGGTGGTGATGATTGAAGTTGATGTGGAATTGTGGATTCATACAAGGGTTTATCATGGGGTTTTTTTAAGTACAAGGGTAATTTGGTCATTTAACAAAAGTTAACAGAATAGTTCTATCATATTAGAAATTTGGACTCAAATGGTTAAGAAAAATGGCTATAGGGACTCAGGCGTTAAACATCTTGATTTTGGACACAAATGGTTAAAACCCTCAAAACACAAAGACTCAAAAAGTAATTTACCCTAAATGATAAGACTAAAATTCAAAGATATATAAAAATAATCTATTCACTTCACATAAAATTATCTTTAAATTATATAAATAAAATATTAATACATTCGATCTTCATTATTCTCCACCGGCTTTTTTTAATTCTTCTCATCCTCACTTATTTACATGACATATATTATTCCTACATATTTTTGTGTGTTCTTTTAGGTAAGAAACATCTAAATTATCTATCCATATAATTAATACAAATGTATCGTTTTGTCAATCAATATATTGATTAATATAACGGGTTATTTATTAATAATAATTTCAATGATTATTGCTCTATATTATTATATTTCCATTTTTAATTCTTTCTTTTATTTTTCTGCTTATTAATAACTATTTAATATTAAATTGATTCAACCACGTATAACACATAAGTTTCTAACCTATAAATAAATAAATAAATAAATAAAAAAATAAAGTAAAATGTTATAATTTATTTAATACACAAGCATCTAATCTAACTTAATAATAAATAAAAAAACAAAGTAAAATGTTACATCAAAGTTCATTTTTTTTTTCCAAAAACATATATTGATAATTGTCTGTGTTAATTGATTACATTATTTGTATTTAAGCTGTGTTTATTCAATCTTGCAATGTATGGGTTTTAAAGATGTAACATTTTTATTACTTAGTGTATAAAATTATATAATATTAATGACATTGTTGTGAGGCTAAGCATAATATATGGCTAACTGATTTGTGGAAATCATAGTAAGCCATAATGCTTTTAATGATTCAAAGGGATCACCTATGTGAGAGAGAAGTAGGGTCGCTTCGAATGGCATTGTGGGGTGCGCAATCCTAGAGCTCTCGCAGAACCAGGCTAGTGTTCCAGGACCATAATAGACACGATAGTGAGGGGATGCCCGGTTAGGGAAAGTATTGTGTGAATGTATATTGTCGTTTACACAAATGGGGGTTGTTCAAGGACATCACGTCTACAAAACCCTAGTAGGCTAAGTATGCTTCACAAAGGAAGGTTCAAAGGCAAAACCTACCTATCCTGCAATACTCGACTGACGAGGTTTCATCGGGAATTTTGTGTGTTTATCGATCTCCATTCATGTGGGGGATTGTTGGAAATTTAGTGAAAATGAGTTTTTTTACTAAATATTTGGACATCACTAATATTTATATATGTGTTGTATAAATAATTATTTATGGGTTTGTGTTCAAACTATGTCCAAATAGAGCTAAGATGAATGAGATATCGAAGCTTGAAGTTGTATGTTTGGAACAAACAAAGATGAGAAAAATGGATTGAGATTTGTCACATTGTCCCACATAGGTGGAATGACAAAACTTAAAGTGGTATATAAGGAGGAGCACTCCTTGAAGGCAAACACTAGTGGGGACCAAAGGGTGCATCGCACCCACATATATGCACGCGTGACATGGGCTATAGGCCCAATGTGGTGCACTTTGAACTTCGCACACCGCCTTTGTATTTTTGCCCATGAGCGCGTGGTCAGATACATGGCGGGTCCGCTTATGGCGCACCTTTGGGTGGCGTAGGCGGATGCCATGGCATGGCACATGTCGATGCGGCGCGAGCTCCTTAGGCGCATGACGCAAGTCATTGGCTATGACGAAGTATGCAAAGTGGCATCCGTGTGGCGCGCGAGTATGGATGGCGCATAACCAGGTGGGGTCCTGGTGTGCGTAGCGACTTCCAATTAGCGCGTGGCGCAAGAAGGTGTGTCTCCGCGGAAGCGTAGCGCAGGCTCAACTAAGGTGCGCCTGCATGCGCGCTCGACCGGTCAAACCAGTCTACTTACTAGAGAGTTAATGTTAGACGGTTTCCACTAGTGCCATAAGTTGAATGACAGTTTCTTTTTACTACCACTTAATATCCATTAAGTTAGAGTTTAACCCTTTTTATTACAAGATTAATTATCTTGTTAATTACAAGATTAATGATCTTGTTTATGTCAAAATTAAGAGGGTTTAATGAGTCTTGAGGTATCTCATTATATAATGAATATGGTTTATTCATTTGTAAAGTAGAAGAATGATATACTCAAGAACGATCTCTACATCTTATGAGACTTTAAAGGAGAGCATTCTCTAAATTATTCACAACTTCATATTTTCCTAATTGTATGAACACCAAATTATACCGGTGCTATCTCGGGCATGAGGGTCATCTCCGGCAGTTCACATACTGTTCCGGTTGTTGTACCCTGGGAGACAGAACCGTCTGAGAGGAGACGCGGAATCTGTTTTAAGGGAAGCGTGTTGAACACGTGCCTCAACCAAAACTGTCAACGATATTTTGCTTGTCTTGCAGCGGAGTTTCGATCTGGAAGGTGCGGTTGAAGTTTCCAAAGACGCTTGCTTGAATCAAGATTGGTACAATTATATTGTATTTTATATTTATTTATTTAGTTTTTGTAACAGATTGTAGGAACTAGGTTCACTTTTTATTAAAATATATTACAAAATAAATAAATAATAACGAGACTGTTGGACCGTTGTTCGACCCTGAAAACTCAGTTAAGGACGTTCACCTTCACGTATAAAGGCGGAATCAATACACGCAAAGTTACACAGCTTTTCTCTTTCAATATCTTCTTTATTTATGCTTTCTGAAATGATTTTGACAGAGTTCGGTTACCTAGCACATGAACAGGTCTCGCTCCAATATCCCCAACTAATGAACACATGAGGGTATTTATAGTATGCATGATTTCGCTTATATGGCAGCCATATAAGCGAAACCTCTATGTTGACACAAAAGCGAAACCTACATGTTGACCTAATGAGCGAAACCCCTAGATGACCTAAAAAGCGAAATCACTACTAACATGAACACATGAACGAAATTACAATATTAAACAGTCAGATTCATCACGTGAATGCCATATTGCTTTGTCTTGTTGTGTAGTGATGTCATTGATGATGTCATTGTTGATGATGTCATCATTGTATAAGATGATGTCACACTCGTTCAGATCCGCAACGCAACTGAGACTCGATATAAGATGAAGTCAACAGATGAATGCACTAACAGACTCCCCCTCAGATGTTGACGAAGTCTTCAGCTCCGAGTCTTCAGTCTTGGTCATTTTACCTTCTCATTCAGATTGTAACATTGTAAGTATCTATCAATCTTTCTCTTTGATCAGCTTCACACTTTTGACTCTTACACCAGAATCTCATTACTGGTTCTATCATCAACAGCTTTATCATCAGCAGGCTCCCCCTTTCGTCAAGCTTCCGTGCTTTTAGGGGTCGACACCTAGCTTTCCAGCTACAAGCTCCTTCTAACTTTCAGCTTGTCTTCAGACTCCCCCTTAGACTCTGCTCTCGGGATCGTAATCTGGACTTTTCCTGCAATCACTCATACATCTATAAGTAACAACATTTTAATCTTCCAGATATCGTAATCTGACAATTCAGTCTTCTCAAAATCACTTCTCATGAATATGGCAGTTTCATCGAATCGTATCGGAAACTAGCTCTAATAACAATATAAGCATCCAAATCCCCCACAGTTAATCATCCAAGTCCAAATTAATGACCTTGGAGATATCACAAACTGTTTTTGAATTTTTTATTTTAAAACTTCAAGTTTCAAATTAATGAACTTGTTTTATTTTCAGAAACACGATCAGCTTACTTAGATTTTGAAACTCAGCATCTCAGACATCGGTTGTCGAAAATAAAGCAAAAATCAAAATCTTTTTGTATTTTCTGAAAACATAAAGTAGTAAAGAAATATGTACAAACATATTTACAGACAATATTTTTGTTTGAGTATGCGTTAGAGGATCATATCAGTTTTTGACAAGTCACAAGTACCGTTGAGCTTAGTTAAACAGTAAGAATTAAACAATTCACTTAGATTGTCGGTATACTTGTCCACTTAAATTTTCATACAAAGTTCAACTGATTCAGGATATGAATTAGATGCATTAAGAACTTAACCTCATTCATGTGTCCCACCTCTTGAATATACTCCCGTATCCAGAATCCCAATAATCAGTCTTACAGGTGAGTATACTACAATGATATCTGTATATAAATTAGGTATGCGAGGGCCGAGGGATCTCAGGTCGATACTTCCGTATACTCAGAGAGATATCAGCTTCGACTTTTCGGTGTGTCCCCTTTAGAGGATCTTTTTGCTTACAACAGCAGCATTTATCAATTTTATTGTTTCAGCATGCTGAGGGTTTAATGCTGTGTTTCAAGCATTGCAGCAAGTATTAGCCAAGGACTAGGTCAGAACTACCATTCAGCAGAAGTCCCGAAATAATACCCCAGACATCATTGAGTATAAAGACCTAGTATATCAGATTAAGAGACCTTTCAAACGAGATTTCAGGGGTTACCTATATATCCAAGTAGTGTTCCCCACAAAATAAGCAAGTTTAAATTTAGGTTTATATCCCGAAAAAGTTTACTAAATGTATAAAAATCTACCGACACATCCACAGTGAGATCGTTTAACACATTTAAACTTCCCATTTCTTTAGCATACTGTAACTGTCTACTGATATACTATCATTTCCTCTTTTTACGCAAAACTCAAATTTTTGAATTTTATCATGTTTTTGACTTTTTCAAATTTTAAAATTTTTTTGTATTTTCTAATGACAATTTTTCTCCCCCTAAAATGCAAAACCATTTAAAGAAAATTTGACAACCAACACTGATAGCTTTGTCTCTCCATCCATTTTCTGCTTCAAGTGCTCTGATTTGCAAAAAATATAACGTACCCCCATGATTTACAACCCATTGATCTTAACAGTTTGAAAACCGTGTTTCAATCTAATGAAAATAATCATGTTTGTTCAGCCGTGAGGGTTTCGGCGTATTCAATCAACATACAATCAAAACAAAATTAAAAACAACATATTTTTGGTTTTTCAAATTTTAACAAACTAAAAACATATTTTTGGTTTTTAATTTTTCAATTTTTAGGATTTTGAAAATATTGTTTATTTATGTACAGAAAATACTCAAACTAAAATCCCTGTTCAACCAAACCAGGGTCTTGCAACCTCTTCCTGTGCCAGGTTGCTCCAACTATCATTCTCACAATCTTCAGCTTCGTTGAGCACCTGCACATTCAAACTTTATCAATCATTTGAACAATTTAGCCCAGGTCTGTTGGACCTTAGGCATTTCAACACAATAATTTTCATTCAATTTTGGAAACTCTTTGTCATTTAAAACTTGTTCAACTTTGACTTCAACTTTCTCATCTTTTTCCAACGTCACTTGTTTCTTAACACTCCACATTTGACCTTCCGGAGTACCTCTTTTGTAAAAATTTGTCTCTTTTTGAACCTTTTGTTTTTGAATAACATTTTTAGGTTTCCAAAACTCTTGAGGTTTTGTCATATCAACAGATATTCTCCAACTCTGTGTTGTTCTTAATCTGGGTGTGTGAGAATTCCAGGTCTGTCTTGAATCGAACCTGTTCGGGTTTGATTTCCAATTTTGATTTGAAGCAAACTTGTTTGTATTGTACCTCCAAGTTTGTTTCGAATCAAATCTGGTTGACCTTGATTTCACATCCTCGGATTTCTGTTTTTCAACATCAACAGGCTTTGGATTTGGACACTTTCGTGCAACATGTCCAATTTGATCACATTTAAAACACACTTTCTTTGAAACATCCTTGGCCTGTTGTTGTTTCTTTTTCATAGCATCAAACTCATCATTAGACTGTCGACCAAATTTGAGTTTTTCCTCTTCTTTCAAGCTTTTCCCTTGAACAAAATTCATCTTTTGTTGCAAATCCTGTTTTTCACTTTGATTCCAATTCTGTTTCTTTTTATAACCCAAACCAGCCTTCATGTTTTTCTTCTTAAAACCAGGTTTGTTATAAAAATATTTATGACCTTTACCAGCAAACTTTGGAATCTCAGACTTCTCAATCTCAACCATTTTGAAAACTTTATCGACCTTCTCTGAAATCACATTCTGAATCGGGAATACAACATCTAAGAATAATTTGTCCGATCCAATCATGGTATAAACCAATCCTTTTGAATCATCATTCAAATTTTTCTCGGATTTTGTGTTTTTCAGATAACCATCATAAAGATTTCCTTCATCTTCATCCTTTGATTCAGACTTACCTTTTGTAGACTCATCTTTCAAAACGCTTTCAACAACCTTACTTACCACCTCTGAATCATTAGCATTATCAGATTTGGAGTAAGTCACATCGATACTTTCAGGTAACTGGTCAGCTATGTTCAAACCCTTTGCCACCTTTTCCTCATCATAAAAAGTATAATTGTTTCTCAATGGTGGTGGTACCTGATGAAATTCTGAACCAATACCCTTTTTGCAATTTTCAGTATCTTTGTCATCTGGTGTGATGTTGAAAATGCGTTCGAGAATGTACGAAGAGTTATGATAACTTTGAAGTTTGGTAACAATCTTTTCTTTTTCAGCCAAGACTTGTTTAAGACTAGCAATTTCATCAACACATTTGTTCAATTCAATTTGCTTTTCTTTAAACTTTCTTTCATACATTTCTTTAGTGACTAAAGTTTCTGACAATCTTTGATCAAAACTTTTGACTTGGCTTTTCAAAGTATCATAAGCTTCTTGTACTCTCTGACTCGACCACTTTAAAGAATCATACTGTTTTTGTAAATCTTGAAATTTAGATTCTTTTTCAACACAATCAACACATTTTGTAGAACACAATTGTCTATAAACATCATTATCCTTTTCAAGACCTTGACATTTCTGTGTCAAATTTTCAACTTTTATTTTCAAAATTTCTTCTTTTTCAATCATTTCTTGACATTTTATTTTGAAAACATTTTCAAGTTTACTTGTTTCAATATCTTTTGTTTTGATTGTTTCATCTTTTTCAATACAGGCTTTGCACATTTCTATGCAATTCCTGCACTTGTTCTCATTTTCATAACTAATTTAACATTCGATAGATCAGAAGATTTTCTAACCTCGGTCTCATTAAGCACCGGTTCTTCTGTTTCAGCTTTCTGATCTTGCTCTTTGTTCTCTACTTTTTCTTCTTTCTGTGCTTCTTCTATCTTCTGTTCTTTTTCAGCTTTCTAATCTTCTTCAGCAGCAATCTTCACAACATTCTTTACTTCTTCAATCATCTTCTTCAATTCTTCTTCTTTTCTCTTCTTCATTTCTACCACCTTCGGTAGACTTGCTTCACAAACCTCTCTTATCTTTTTCTCCAAATCAGGCAAATATGCTTTATCAGATAACCTTCGTGTGTTGAAAGTAGCCTGCCTTGGGACCAAATTTATTACAGCTTCGAAATCCACTTTTGATGGGTCAACAACTGGATTACCCCGTGGATCCATGTAACATTCCAACTCTTCATTCCATCTTTTTGCTCTCTGGGCTTCTTTGAATGGTTCGTTTAATTTTCCAATTTCCCATCTTGCATAATCTGCTTTCTAATATCTATCAGGATCAGCATTAGCCACAAATGCATATCCAACTGCATCTTCTTCAGGGCAAACTTGACTCCAGTCGTAACCTTCATCGTCATATATAACTGCAAGAGCCCTTGATTTTTCTTCAGACTGTTTCAATCTTGGTGGCTCAGACTTGTTCTGATGGTAAATCGCTTTCTTGTAGTAATCTTCATTGAATGGATTTTCAGAATCATCAGCAGCATACGCATTTCTGCACTCGCGCTTAAAATGACCTCTTTGTTTGCATTTGAAACATGTTACCTTAGATTTATCAAATCCCAGTTTGGTAGATGGTCCACCAATTGACTTTCTCCCCGTGATCTCCATGAACCGCTGTGCCCGACGAACTGCACTGGCCATGCACCATCTTATATCCATAAGTTCCATCTCCTCGGGGTCTAATTGATCATAATCTTCTTTAGTCAAATTGGTATTGCCAATCTTCCCTGCAACGAGGCTTTCATACGATTCAAGTATAGATGCCAAGAAAACCATCTGTTGTTTTGCCGATTCTTCGCTGAAATTCTGCCCATTCTTCAGATCCACTGCGATATTACACTGGAATAAATTCTTTGAAGCAGATTGATCAGAAGTTGTTGAAGAAGATCCACTGTGAAAACCACTGTGAAGACTTTCATTGTTCACTGAACTTGAACTTTCTGCAGAAAATGCTGTTTTTGGAGATCCAGCCTGTGGTGCATTTCCTCTGTAGTAAAGCTCCACATTTTGCTGATAAGCTGGATTATTGACTTTAGATCTCTTTATCTCCAACTCATGACTTTCAAGTCTTTCAATCAGCAAATCCACTTTCAAATCTTCAGGCTTGATTGTGTTCTTCAACATTAAAGCGAAGTATTGCCACTCTTGATCGTTTGGCAATGAATCAAACAATTTATCCACCAAATCCTCTTCAGAATATGTGATTTCATGTCTGGCTAACTCCATTTTCAGATGCCCAAATCTTTCGATCATTCTACAAACAGATTCATTTTTCATACAACTGAATAAATCAAACTCTTTACGCAACAATTTCTTTTTGTTTTTGACAATTTCATTACTTCCTACACACTTTTTCCCTAACGCTTCCCACAAACTCTTTGAAGTTTTCTCTTGTTCAAGTAACGAAATAATATCCTCTCTCACTGACTGTTTGATTAATGTGATCATTTTATATTCAGCTACAAAATTTTTTGTATCTATGTCTGTGAAATCTTTTGCTTCTATTAACTCTCCTCCCTCTTTTACTGGTTCAGTGTATCCATTTGTCAGTTTTAACCAACTTTCAGGAGCGAAAGCTTTTACCCAACCCTCAAATCTGTTTTTCCACCAATTATAATCTTCAACTTTCATTAGCTTTGGTGGCTTCTGTTGGCTTCCGTACATGTTCTCAAACTTCAAATTCTCCGAAATCTCTTTTGAATATTCTTTCATCTCAGATCTTCTATCTGATGATTCGGAATTGAACGCCTTGTAGAAAGTATTGTAGAACTCTTCACCGTTGTTTGACATCTTCAATTACCTAGCAAACAAACAAAGTGAGTTTAATCAATATCAAACAAATGAATCGAACGAATATCCGATCAAGTGAGTCAACACAAGAGATTTTAACAATGAGATTTTATCTTTCAAAACAATATCACATGCTACCTAACAACACCATTTATTCACGTGTAAATCTGATTTTAACAAACAATTAATATGAATCAAATCTCATGCAATCACAATCAATATGAATTATTATATCACATGTACACTGTCTTATCACAAGCAAATTGTCAACATATCAATTAAATGATTTATAGAATCAATAATATTGATGGCCGACAAACAATCAGATACACTTTATTCTCATTGGGTTATGAAATCACATGGGTTTGTTATGTAAGAAAGTCACTTGGGCCTTTAACAATTATAAATCTTGGGCTGAGATATACACGTGATGTCCACAAATTTCCTTACAACCTATTAACAAGGACAACACATGCAAATTAAATTGACCCAACACTCTTCTCATGCAAACTCATAATGACCTGACATACAAATTTAATATCCGATGACTTCACAAATTTCAAAATTCTCAATTTTCAGTTCACATACAATCTTAATATCAAACAGTTTAAATTGGTACAATCGGTTGTAGCAGATCAATGATTATCACATGGGATTATACTTAATTCATGCACATTCACATGTTCACCGATTGCATTTATTGATTCACATGAAATGCTGATAAAGTTGACTGACTAAACTGACTAATGTTGACTAATTGACAAATAAGCGAAATCAGTTTTGTCCAAATAAGCGAAATCAAGATGTACACATGAGCGAAATTAGACTATTAAACAGTCTGATTCATCACTTGTTGGACCGTGTCGTGTCTCTAAACGATCAGTCACGGTAGTTCAACATCACGTATAAAGGCGGAATCAGAATACGTAACGTAACAACAGCTTATCCTTTCAATTCCTTCACTTTATTAACTTCTGATATCAATTTGACAGAGTTTCAGTACCGTAACAATGACCTGATCTCGTTCTTTAAACATCCGAACAGATCAAACTCTTTTCTAAGAAGTTTCTTTTTGTTTTTCTTAATTTCTTGACTACCTATACATTTCTTTTCTAACTTTTCCCAAAGATCTTTTGCATTTGAATAGTCGATCAAGGCAATAATGTCTTCCCGGACTGACTGGAATAACAATGCCACACATTTCTGTTCAGCTACAAATGAATCAATCTCCTCGGCTGCTCTTAAAGTTTCACCATGTTTCTTTCCATTTGCATAACCGTTTTTCAAACTTTTCCAGCTAGTAAATGCAAATGCCATCAACCAGTCTTCGAACTTTCTGGACCACCTACTGTACTCCTCAATAGCCATTAGCTTTGGGGGTTTATTGAACGTTCCGAATGCGCTTTCAGATTCCCAAGCTTCCTTCTTCTTTTCTTTCGGAGTATTCTCGTTCTCGTTCGTATTGTTGTTGTTTGTAGAAATATCATCTCCCGAGTTTCCTGCGAATGCGTACATATCGCTAAACGGGTTCATGAAAAGATCATCCATCATGAATGTACCTGCAAGCTTATCAAACACTTAGAAAATTTTTTCAAAGTTTTGTCAAATACTGACACTGAAGCGAAATCAGTCAGATTGACTGATGAGCGAAATCACTTAAAGTGACACTAAAGCGAAATCAAGTACAATGTTCACTCGAGCGAAATCACAATGTTCACTTGAGCGAAATCAGACTTTGTCCTTTGGAGCGAAATTAACTTTGTCCTTATGAGCAAAATCAGAAGTCCGTATGAGTGAAATTAACTTTTGTCTGAATGAGCGAAATCAACTCAGACCGTATGAGCGAAATTAGCAGATTAACTCTCGATGTACACTAAAGCGGAATCACGAGTTTACTCATTTTTACACAGAATTTCAATCTGAAACTTTCAAGGGTTGTAATACTCTTAAAACCGATCACAATGATATGATTATTGTTCAATTTTGACCGCTAATTCGTTCCAGATCTGAAGATGAAGTTCCGGTTTGAAAACAAATCGAGATTTTGTTAAAATTGATTGAGTTTTAGTATGTTTTAAGATCTGATATTGTTAAGGATTGATTAACAACTAGTTTCGCTCACAATACTTGAGATTCAACTCATTTTGTTCGTAGGAACTTGTTTAAACCGAAAAATTTAAAAGAGAAATTGAGTAGAAATGAGATAATAGTGTCGAATCGGCTGATGTAGTATGAACTCCTCGTCCTGAAGCTCTAATACCACTTGTTGGACCGTTGTTCGACCCTGAAAAGTCAGTTAAGGACGTTCACCTTCACGTATAAAGGCGGAATCAATACACGCAAAGTTACACAGCTTTTCTCTTTCAATATCTTCTTTATTTATGCTTTCTGAAATGATTTCGACAGAGTTCGGTTACCTAGCACATGAACAGGTCTCGCTCCAATATCCCCAACTAATGAACACATGAGGGTATTTATAGTATGCATGATTTCGCTTATATGGCAGCCATATAAGCGAAACCTCTATCTTGACACAAAAGCGAAACCTACATGTTGACCTAATGAGCGAAACCCCTAGATGACCTAAAAAGCGAAATCACTACTAACATGAACACATGAACGAAATTACAATATTAAACAGTCAGATTCATCACGTGAATGCCATATTGCTTTGTCTTGTTGTGTAGTGATGTCATTGATGATGTCATTGTTGATGATGTCATCATTGTATAAGATGATGTCACACTCGTTCAGATCCGCAACGCAACTGAGACTCGATATAAGATGAAGTCAACAGATGAATGCACTAACAGAGACTCTCGTTATTTGTGGGAAATTCTAGTAGTACAATACCGGTTACAAAAACTAAATAAACGAAAATAAAATACAATATAATTGTACCAATCTTGATTCAAGCAAGCGTCTTTGGAAACTTCAACCGCACCTTCCAGATCGAAACTCCACTGCAAGACAAGCAAAATTGTTGACGGTTTTGGTTGAGGCACATGTTCAACACGCTTCCATTAAAACAGATTCCGCGCCTCCTCTCATACGGTTCTGTCTCCCAGGGTACAACAACCGGAACAGTATGTGTACTGCCGGAGATGGCTCTCACGCCCAAGATTCCACCGGGTATAATGGTGTTCTAATTTAGTAGAAAAATGTGAAGTTGTTTAGTTTGAGAGTTCTCCTCTCAATGTGACAGGAACTAGTTTCTAACACTTTTGAGTTATTGAGATTCTCTAGTATATCTCATACAATATGAACCCAACATTCATATATGTATATACTTACAAAAGATGAAACATATTAACCATTAATATTGTAATTAACAAGATCATCAATCTAGTAATAAACAATATTAATTTGTAATAAAATGTACCATTAATATTGTAATTAACAAGATCATCAATCTAGTAAGAAACAATATTGATGTGCAATAAAATGGAATTGATGTGGTCAAATGAAACCGTCATATCAATTCATGACATTCTAGTAACTAGTGAAGACCGAGTTGACTAACTTAACTGAGTCGCGCGCCACACGGATGCCACTACGCATACCAGGACGCCACCCGGTCGTGCGCCATCCAAACTCATGCGCCATTTGCAGTCTTTGCCATAGCCAATGGCGGATGCGCCTAAGAAGCTTGCACCTTCGCCATAGACAATGACGTGCGCATGTGCCTAAGAAGCTTGCGCCGCATCGTCATGTGCCTAAGAAGCTTGCGCCGCATCGTCATGTGCCATGCCATGGCATCCGCCTACGCCACCCAAAGGTGCGCCATACGCGGACCCGCCATGTATCTGACCACGCGCTCATGGGCAAAAATACAAAGGCGGTGTGCGAAGTTCAAAGCACACCACATTGGGCTTATAGCCCACGTCACGCGCGCATGTGTGCAGGTGCGATGCACCCTTTGGGTCCCCACTAGTGTTTGCCTTTCAAGGAGTGCTCCTCCTTATATACCACTTTAAGTTTTGTCATTCCACCTATGTGGGACAAGGTGACAAATCTCAATCCATTTTTCTCATCTTTGTTTGTTCCAAACATACAACTTCAAGCTTCGATATCTCATTCATCTTAGCTCTATTTGGACATAGTTTGAACACAAACCCATAAATAATTATTTATACAACACATATATAAATATTATTGATGTCCAAAATATTTAGTGAAAACCTCATTTTCACTAAATTTCCAACAATCCCCCACATGAATGGAGATCGATGAAAACACCCAAAAATTCCCCGATAAAACCTCGACAGTCGAGTATTGCAGGATAGGTAGGATTTGCCTTTGAACCTTCCTTAGTGAAGCATACTTAGTCTACTAGGGTTTTGTAGACGTGATGTCCTTGAACAACCCCCCATTTGTGTAAACGACAATATACATTCACACAATACTTTCCCTAGCCGGACCATCCCCTCACTATCGTGTCCTATTATGGTCCTGGAACACTAGCCTGGTTCTGCGAGAGCTCTAGGATTGCGCACCCCACAATGCCATTCGAAGCGACCCTACTTCTCTCTCACATAGGTGATTCCTTTGAATCATTAAAAGCATTATGGCTTACTATGATTTCCACAAATCAATTAGCCATATATTATGCTTAGCCTCACAACATTGTCACTGAATATTATAGGAATGGACTAGGACGTATTTAAACACCCTTTTATAGTTTTAGGGGGATATATGAACATATACACTAGCTTATATATAAACATATATATTAGCTATGCCCCCACAGTGACTACCCTTCGGTTCATGATTAAGTTGTCCTATTGAACCTAGATCTTGGGATCTCCAGTCAACTAGGTTAGGTTTCCCTCATGTCCCTTTTTCATGGGCTTTAGTCTCATTCCACAACTTGATCTCTTATCAACCCACTGGTTGTTGGATCCAAAATTATTTACTGACTCCGCTAAGTCAACAACAATAATTTCCAGTTTAGATCAGTTGTCCTAACGTGTTCTTGACTTACTAGTCAATTTGCCTTTTAGTCGATTCGTAAGACTTATAACTCGTGATCTCAACTTGGATCTAGTTATGTACCTTGTCTTTAGAATGACATGAAACTCAATTCATGGCTAGACACGTTTCTATCATGCCTTTGGTATGTCATAATTGACATTTTACTAGATTTTGAATTGGTCATGCGTTTGCAATATATATTAGGATTTCTAAAAATCCTTATTGCCAAACCTTCCACATTCAAGTGCAAGTCACCCCCACATTTAAGTTTAATTGGATAGCATCCAAATGGGGTGATGAAAGGTTCTCCCTTTCATTTCGAGTTTGAGAAAACTTCTCAACTACCATTTCCACATTCAAATGCAAGTCACCCCCACATTTAAGTGTAATTGGATAGCATCCAAATAGGGTGATGAAAGGTTCTCCCTTTCATTTCGAGTTTGAGAAAACTTCTCAACTACCATTTCCACATACCCTAAAGGGTTTGTTTCTTAAATGGTTCCTCCCCCCACATTGCTTGCATTTTAATGAAGTTATATTTATAGTTTTGTTTAGCACAAAATTCGTTCTTGTGTCATCACATATTTTGAATGTTTAAAGTTAATTTAATCTCCTTCGAGCATATAAATTAACAAGTATTAGTCTAGCATGCTTTAGACCACAATACTCTAGCATGTGAACAGAAGATGCATCATTCTGATTCTTCACAGCCTTAAGAGATAACGCACTATCTCTTCCGAACATTCGTTTCTTAGTTTAGACACAATAATGAAATTTTTATTTCACCATTCCAAAACCATCGGTTTTAGGAAGGCCTAAAAAACCATAGTTAACTCCATCCATTAGGATCATAACTCGTTTGCCTTTTTATCTCCAAGGCTTCACCATTGACTTCCTAAGGACTTAAACATAAGTCTTAATCCAAGTCACTTTGATGAAAGATCTTTGTATACAATCACTCTAGTCTTGAGATATGGTCAATTAGATTGACTCTCAACAACAAAGCATTCACGAATGCCTATAGTGATATATACATTTACGTTGTTGTTTTATTAATACCATGTGTTGGGATACTCTCCCAAATTTAGGACCAAGCCTCCACATAGTTTAAACAACATTGATGGTGGTAGAAGCATCTACAAGTCCATCACTATTGTAAATTTCCCTTAATAAATTTGCTAAATTTATTAAAATCATTTACAATAATAACATATATTCCTTTCATATGGTATATTCTTTGAAAACTTACATGTGTATTTCCATGTTGATACTCTCAACATTATATGACATATCTCGTTTTCGTGCATTTTATCTCAAACCATTCACCACGTTTCTTACGACACCGTTATGCATTTGATGTTTGAATTGTGACTTATTACATAAGTCATGATCACAACCCGCTCGTTGTGTTTGTGTAAATTACTTTTTACACTTAGTACCAAAATGTGTATCCTTTTGACAAATTATTAGTAGTCCAAAATAAATATTTATTTTTATTATATTTAAACCATTTGTTTATGTGAAATAAACCCAAACGATAGTCTACCATTTATAATAAAATAAAAATGGATAAAATAAAACGGATACATAAAAGAAGTCTAAACATCAAATGCCAAAGTGTTATTAACTTCAACACTTTTGACCGAAATAAACGCAATTATTTCGTTCGGTGTCATGTTTTGAGGTACTCCCTCATCTTGGAACTCTAAACTTGAATAATCACAAGTTGTCCAAAATATAAAGTTGTTTACAATTAACTACTCGCAAGTAGTTAAGCAACTTATTATGTCTATAACAACATCGAGTTGTTTTTCACAAAATAGTCTTTCCAAGACTATTATATGGTTCAAGACATTATACTTCTCGTGGAAGTATTGAATCATTTATAATTCGCAAAGACATGTTTTATTCGTTCAAAACATTTCTCGTTTATGCAAGTGTTTTAATATTAAACTATATATTTATGTTTTGATTACAAATCAAGACAATAAACCTTATAATAGTTTAATAAATAAAACAATTTCAAACTTGCTCGTTTGAAAATAAAACGAATACACATCGTTTTAATAAATGGTTTATCATATTCAAGCCATTTCTAACCGCTATTAGATAATAACGATTATCAATCGTTAAAATGAGTGGTTTGTATGATAACTAATTCTAATATGCTAATTAGAATTTAAATGTTGAACAAACATTCAAAATATTCGGTTTTTATAAAGTAAACCGTTTCTAACGCGCTCGTTAGAAATAAAACGAACGAATACAATTATTCACTTTTGGTTTAAATGAACGTTTTCTAACACGCTCGTTAGAAATGAACAAAAATCTTTTCTAACACGCTCGTTAGAAAATATATAAAACGATTACAAATCATCTTAAATAGTTAATCATAGTTAACCCGGTTCTAACCCGCTCGTTAAAAATTAACGATTGCAAATCGTTAAAAAAAGTTGGTTATAGATAAACTAATTCTAATACGCCCATTAGAAAATTAAACGATTATTTATTGCCATAAGCCGTTTTTGGTTTATATAAAATAAACGTTTCTAACCCGCTTGTTAGAGATAAACAATTGACAAAGTCGTTAAATCGTTTCTAACACGCTCGTTAGAAAATAAACAACTATCAGACTCTTTAAATCGTTTCTAACACGCTCGCTAGAAATAATCGATTACAAAATTTGTTTCGAAGTTTATAAAAAAAAATATAAACTATTTCTAATACGATCTTTAGAAATAAACAAATAAAAATCGTTTAAACGTCTGTGGAAAAATCCGTTTCTAATTCGCTCGTTAGAAATTTAATAGTTTAGATGAAACCGTTACCAGGTTTATTATCCAAACTAATTGTCTCCAACACGCTCGTCGGTTATTATTTGAAATAATAATATTTTCTAACATGCTCGTTAGAAAATCTAAACGTTATATTTTCTAGCACGCTCGTTAGAAAATCTAGTCGTCTTTTACAAGCTAGTTTTACACAATCATTTTATCTAACACGCTCATTAGATGTAAAAGATGATATTAAAACTTATTATTCTATAAAATTCTAACACGCTCGTTAGAGATATAAAAAGTTTTAATTTTGTTATTCTTTCAACAACGTTTCTAACACGCTCGTTAGAAGATAATAAAACTAGTTATTTTATAAAATAATTATTTTCTAATATGCTCATTAGAAAATAAATATATTTCATGACTTTTAAAGCCAACATAAATATATTCAACTATGGTTACTAACAAGCTTGTACTAAATAAATTAAACGTTACACACATTTAATTTGTATGGGGTTACAAAATATATATTTCTAATACGCTCATTAGAAACTTTTAGTATTTCAAAACCATATTGAAATACATATTATTTTGTATATGGTTCGGTTTATCAAAACACCAACAAAAAACCCATGCACTTTAAAACTTAAATCAAAACAGTCGTTTTGCAACCCGGTATTCGGATTAAAGATTGTACTCCAATCATAAAATTAATCCAACTCAATGTACTAAATAAATATTTCCCAAAAAATATTTTCAAGATTTTAACAAAAATCCCATTAAATATTTTAACTTTCGTGAACCTAAATCCTCGTAGAGAAATAAAACATCTTCTTTATTTAGGTAACTTTTATAGCCACTCTTCTAAGCCTTCAGTGCTCTCCAGCTGGCTTCTATTAGCTTTATACTAAGTTACCTGAAACGCGTTTAGAAACATTTTATCAGCAAGAAATACTGGCGAGTGAATCCCAGTTTAATCAAAACATGTTTTATCATTTTACAGCATTGAGGGCAATCCGACAATTACATTTGTTTACATCTACTTTAATTACCACACACGGTACTATCAATCCTGACTTGTGGTAATGTTACTACTCACAGTGTAGTAACAAATTTTGTATACAAAACCCCAACATACCAAAGATAATTGTAGAATACAAATACTTAATCACTGTTAAATATAAATTAAAACAATTGAGGTTTTGTAAAAACAGTTTACAAAAAGAAGGATTACTCACATTGCTAAATAAGGTATTTCCTTGTGGCTTCCTGGTTATAATCTATTAAATTTAAACAATGCACACGTGTTAGTATAATAACCCAATTTACATTAGTTATATCCTAGAGACAGAACTCCAACGACTAAGTCAGGTAGAGCCTTGACATGCGTTACGGAGCTCTAGAGAGAAAAGAAATGTGTAACCGGGGGTTATGATACTTACATCGAGGCAGAGCTTCGCTTTATAGTGGGTATAATACCCGAGTATTATTGCTATTATATCGAGAGAGAAAAGAAATTTGTGAACGGTTGAAACTGAACTTGAATTCGCTATTTATAGGGCTGGTCGAAGGGCGGCTCGCGCCCCGTGACGCCCTGTGCTTACTCCTTCGCGGCCCACGAGAACTATAGGGTGGGATCTAGGCAAGGTGAGTCAACGGTGTAGGTTGGCCACGACAGGGACACGTGGCAGCTCAAGGCTTGGCCTGGTGTCACTGGGTCGCGACCCGCAACAGACACACTTAAGTGTGTCGCCTCCTGCGAGCGGCCATAGAATTTTGTTTTATTTGATTTTTATTAATATTAATGGTATACGGCTCTTTATCGCATACGGGGTATATTTTAGGATGTGTAGGGGTGTCAGGGGTGTTTTTAGATGTTTGTTATACTATTTAATAAAATATATAATGCACTCGCGTTAAGTATAGTAACCCAATTCAACTTTATCAATATGTCACGAGACAGATCCCCAATGTACTTACTCGGGCAAAGCCTTGACATAGTGTGCCAAAAACTTACACCACTTAATGATGGTCATTTTATAGCTGTATGTTTTGGTTCCATTTGATGTTATTTGGTTTGTTGATTTATTTTTGTTAGTTGATTTAGAATATACATAAACCAGTTTGGCGGAACCAGAAATTTTCAACCGGAGGGTCATGATATACATGTACTTTAAGCTAACTAAGGTATAATATATACTTTTCTTAACCAATGCGTAAATAAAAATTAAAATATAAGCTAATAAACTTAAAATAAAAAATTAAATCAAATAAACCGTTTTTAACTATAAGAGTAAACTGCCATTTTGGTCCCTGTGGTTTGGTCACTTTTGCCATTTTAGTCCAAAACTTAAACTTTTTGCATCTGGGCCCCTATTGTTTCAGTTTTATTGCCATTTTGGTCCAAAAATGAAATCAGGTCATATTTATCTTATAAAATACTGCTATTTTGTCCTTTTTCGCAGGGACAAAATGATCATTTCTTTTTTATAAATAAATACCATATTTTATAAGACAAATATGACCTGATTTGCCATTGAGGAAAATGACAAAATTGCAGGATTTTATAAGACAAATATGACCTGATTTCATTTTTGTACCAAAATGGCAATAAAACTGAAACCAAAGGGACCCAGATGCAAAAGGTTTGAGTTTTGGACTAAAGTGGAAAAAATGACCAAACCTCAGGGATCAAAATGGCAGTTTACTCTAACTATAATTTAGAGTAAGTTATTTTTGAAGTCTCTATGTTTTAGTGGCTTTAACCATTAAATTCAAAATAAAAAAAAATTAACTCCAAAAGTACAAGTGTTAAAAATTGGACTTAAAACGTTAAAAAATAAGCGGTTAGGAACTCAAGACGTTAAATTTTCTAATTTTAAACTTAAGTGTTTAAAACCATTAAAACACACAAACTAAAAAAGTAATTTACTCTATAATTTATAACTATAAAAAGTAAAACTATGAAAAAGAATGAAAAAAACTCCTTTAGATTAATATCATTATTTAGTTTGAAAGTTTGATAAAAAAAATCTGGAAAAGCTACATTGGGAAGGTAAAAAAGAATGATAAATGGAGTGCAATAAAATATATTAGTTTATTTGTGAGTTGGAGCCTAAACTTTTTTTTCTTCTGCACATCGTCTTCTTCATAGTTAACCTAGTTATTAGAAACTTTTACATATGAAATTTCAGATCTAAACTTTGTTCACTTTTTTGGCTGTATTTTATGTGGTATACCACAATTTAAAGGTCAAACACCAAGAAAACGCCTAAAAACCAGTCTATCGTTGAATTTCCGGTGAAGAAAAGCTAGTCGGCCGGAGGGTCAACGGACCCCCTGACCCCCTTTGGTTCCGCTGATGGTTTCTTTGAGAAACATTGAAGTCGAAATAATGTAACCATACCATAGGCAGAGACAAGTTTATATGTTTCAACCAATCCTCAACTCTATACAAGAAAATGAAGTTGGAAATATGAATAAAAAATAGTTCTTTCTTCAATTGAAACACTTTTAACCTGCCAAGAAACACTGAACCGATGAGATCATTTGACGGCAAACGACCAAATTAAATGGGAAATCATTGCGATTGAAACCGAAGACTACTGCGTAACCCATATACATCATAATTTTACAACTCCATTCAAAGAGCCTCACCATAGTTTCTATGCTGTCGCACACCGCCACCACCATCTTGCTACGAACCGGTTCGTTGCCGACGCCGTCTCACTCAATTTAAATTAATCGCAAACGACAACTCCCCATCATCCAATTTGAGAGCATCAAATTATATTAGAAATATAAATATACGATCACAAATTTCTACATAAATCAAGAGTTCAGAAAGAATAATCTGAGGTTGTATGTATAAGTTGAACGGAGGTTAGAACTTTCTAAAATTTATTAATGGTTTTAATAGAAAACAAGTCGGTGTATTACCTTAGAGATGATCGAAATCAAGGTGGACAGTCACCTGCTGCGATTAAAACTCCAGTGACGGCAAGTAATGGTGATGAGACACCGGCGATTGCGTTGTTAACGCATGGGGTGGTGGTGGTTCGTGGCTGGCAGTGGTGGTTTGTTCGTGAGACCTTCAAAGCTGTGCGGCGAGGGCGACGATGGTGCTCCTAATCTGTATAGCATGATCTTGTGTGTGAAGCATGTGACACCCATCCCCTTTATAATGATTATCAGTTACCAATTAACAAATATTAACTCAAGTCATTGATTGTGTGATTAATACATGTGTGATTAATACATGTCTGTTACGAAATGGAGTGTGCGACCTGTGAAGTTCTTCCAATTAGATTGGAAAGTTGAAAATGTTTTCCATTTTGTCTTAACGGTGCATATTACATGCGGATGATATTCAATTGATTATAATTAACTGTGGTTAAATTTTCATTTACTTAATTTTTTAATATTAATGTAGAAAAACTATTTTACCCCTCACTAACTATATTAATTTGTTGTATTGTATGCATAAAATATTGTAATTACTTAAATTTTACTGGTACCCTTGTCAAATGCTTTATAATATAGTATAGATATAGATAAGTTTCTAACCTATTAATAAATAAATAAATAAAGTAAAATGTTATAATTTATTTAATACACAAGCATCTAATCTAACTTAATAATAAATAAAAAAAAAACAAAGTAAAATGTTACATCAAAGTTCATTTTTTTTTCCAAAAACATATATTGATAATTGTCTGTGTTAATTGATTACATTATTTGTATTTAAGCTGTGTTTATTCAATCTTGCAATGTACGAGTTTTAAAGATGTAACCTTTTTATTACTTAGTGTATAAAATTATATTTATTCAGCCCGTGTAATACACGAGGTTCTAACCTAGTAATTTCATATATTAAAATAATCCGACCTCAGCATCTTATGCTTCATTTTCGGTACCGATTCGGTACCGACTTTTGACATTTTCGATACCGGTTCGGTACCGGTGTGTAGGATCGGTTTTTGACTGCCAAACGATTGCGTATCGACACGTGTGACGTGCGGAATCCGTACACGTGCGTGGACCGAACACGAGAACGTAATCTAAACGTGATTCTATTGAATATACGACAAGTACAAGCACCACGAATCACCTTTTGCACTTTCTCTCTCTAGTTTCTCTCTCTAACCTTCAAAGCTCCAAAGTCAACAAAATGTCAAAAGTTCTAAATGATAACCCTAAAGGTCCTATTTATTGGCCAAGGCTTTAATGAGAGTTCTCATTAATTACATAAATGCCACCTTGCCATTTCCCTAAATATTACAATATAAGGCTATGATTTATACTAACTTCTGCTACGGACTGATTGACGGAGGCGATAAACATTACTGCACTAACAGACTCCCCCTTGGATATTACCGCAATTAATCTCGTAGCGTCTTGTCTTTCTCTCTCTCTGAGTCTTCTTGAAGCTTTATCACCTTCAGCATTCACAGACTCCCTCTTTCTCAAACAGAATCCCCGTGGATCTGTCTTTAGCTTCAGCTCCCCCTTTCGGTAGACTCTTCCTTCATGCTCCCCCTTTCGTCAAACTTCCGTGCTTTTGAGATCGACACCTGGCTTTCCGGATACAAGCTTCCCTTTGCGTCGAGCTCGTCTTCAGACTCCCCCTTAGACTCGGCTATCGGGATCGTAGTCTGGAACAACATCTGCAACTCTTAAACATTTAAAAGTAAAAACGTTTTGAGCATCCAGGAATGATTACATGGCTCTCAGCAAAAGCTCAAATATTTCAAATATACGACAGTGAAAGCGTTTTCGGTTCTTCCAGGAATGACGACCTGGCTCTCAAACACTTTTAATCAAGAACCTGGCTCTAAATATAATATATATATATATATATATATATATATATATATATCCCGGTTTAGCTTGACTTCACCCCCCCTATCAAAATGTTTTATAGATTTGGCAGTATTAAGAATCAAGATCGAAACCTAGCTCTTTACAAAAGATTTTCACAATCTAAGAATTCAAATCCCTCACTGTTAATCATCCAAGTCCAAATTAATGACCTTGGAGATATCACAAACTGTTTTTAATTTTTGATTAAAAACTTCAAGTTTCAAATTAATGAACTTATTTATTTTCAGAAACACTATCAGCATACTTAGATTTTGAAACTCAGCATTCAGACATCGGTTGTCGAAAATAAAGATGAATCAAAATCTTTTTGATTTTTTCTGAAACATAAAGCAGTAAAGAAATATTTACAGACATATTTACAGACAATATTTTTGTTTGAGTTCGCGTCAGAGGATCATATTAGTTTTAGCACCGTTGAGCTTTAAACACTTTAAGTTCTAAACGATTCACTTAGATTGTCAGTATACTGATCCACTTAAATTTTCACACAAAGTTCAACTGCTTCGAGATACGAATTAGTGTTTTAAGGACTTAACTTATTCGCGTGTCCCACCTCAGAATATACTCCCGTATCAAAATTCCCTAGATTCAGTCTTACATGTGAATATACCAATTTGATATCTGTTCTCTGGGTTAGTGCGAGACCTTGAGAGCTCAGGTATGAACTTCCGTTCAGTCAAAGAGTTGAAGGCTCGACTTGAGGTGTGTTCCCCTTGGGAATCTTCTTTACAACTGGATTTGATTCATATCTTTTGATATTTTTCAATTTTTATGCAGAGGGTAAGCTTTTCAAACGCGTAAAGTATTATACGAGGTCTAGGCCATTGCTTCCGCAATATCAGAAGCCCAGGTATAATACCCCAGATATCAAACAGTATAAAGATCTAGTATCTCAGAATCAGGCAATCTCTCAAACAAGATTTCGAGGGTTACCCATATATCTGAGAGATGTTCCCCACGAGATAAGTAAGTATTGATATTTAGGTTTATATCTCGAAAGCAATCGACTAAGTGTGTAAAAACTTACTGCCATATCATCAGTGAGACCATTTATCACATTTAACTTTCCATTTCTTTAGCGTACTGTGATTGTCTACTGATGTACTTTCATTTCCTCTTTTTACTCAAAACTCATTTTTGAATTTTATCATTTCCTCTTTTTACACAAAACTCATTTTTGAATTTTATCATGTTTTTGGCTTTTTCAAATTTTCTAATGTTTTTGGATTTTCTGACATTTTCTAACTCCCCCTAAAATTCAAAACATTTAAAGAAAATTTGATAACCGATGTAGATAGCTTTGTCTCGCCATCCATTTTCTGCTTCTCATGCTCTGTTTTGCAGAAAATAAACCCCCATGATTTACAACACATTGATATTTTACATTTTGAAAACCGTTTTTCAATCTTGTGAAATTAATCATGTTTGTTCAGACGTGAGGGTTTTGGCGTATTCAAGTAACGTATTTTTGTAAATTTTTGATTTTTGACAAATTTAAAAACATATTTTTGATTTTTAAATTTTGAATTTTTAGGGTTTTGAAATATGGTTTATTTATGTACAAAAATCAAACAAACACCCTGTTTAACAGTCTCAAGGACCAGTAGCCTCTTCCTCTCATGCCAGGCTGCTCACTGCTCCATCTTGATAATCATCTGTTTTCTTGAGCACCTGCACATTCACACTTACTCAATTACTTGAACAAGTTAGCCCAGGTCTGTTTGACCTTAGGCATTTCAACACAATATGTTTCATTCAATTTCGGAAAATCTTTATCATTTTTCACAAATGTATTTTCATCCTGATTATCACTCACAGAAACCTTTTGTTTCTTTTCAACCCAAGTTTGTCCTTTCGAAGCACATCTTTTGTAAAAATGTGATTCATTTTGAACATTTTGATTTTGAACAACAACTTTTGGTTTCCAAAACTGATTTGGTTTTGTTCCATCAACAGTTGTTTTCTAACATTGTGTTGTTCTTAATTTGGGTGTCACTGGTTTCCATGTTTGTTGTGAGTCAGCCTTTGACATTTTCGGCTTCCAAGTTTGTTTTGAATCAAACTTGGTTGACTTCTGATTCACAACATCAGACTTCTTTTTTGTCTCAACACCAACATGTTTCAGATTTGGACACTTGCGTGCAAGATGTCCTGTTTGATTACATTTGAAACATGTTCTCTTTGAAACATCTTTCACCTGTTGTTGTTGCTTTTTCTTTTGAGCATAGAACTCTTCATTAGACTGTCGTCTAAATTGGAGTTCTTTCTCTTCTTCAGAACTTGTTCCGTGAAAAAAATCATTTTTGTCTGATAATTTGGCGTTTCATTTCTTTTCCAATTTTGTTTCCTTTTATAACCCAACCCAACCTTCATGTTTTTCTTTTTGTAACCAGGTTTGTTATAAAAAGTTATGTGACTCTTTCCAGCAAACTTTGGAATCTCAGACTTTTCAATTTCAATCATCTTGAAAACTTTGTCAATCTTTTCTGAAATCACATTCTGAATCGGGACTTCAAGATCTGAGAATAATTTGTCCGATCCAATCATGGTATATACCAATCCTTTTGAATCATCATTCTCATTTTTCTCAAATTTTGAGTTTTTCAGATAACCTTCATGAAAACTACCTTCATTTTCATCCTGTGATTCAGTTTTACCAGTTTCAACCGACTCTTCTTTCAAAACACTTTCAACGACCTTACCTACCACCTTTGAATCACTAGAATCATCAGATTTGGAATAGGTAACGTCAATGTTATCTAGAAATTGATCAACCATGTTGAAAGCTTTTTCCACCTTCTCGTCATCATATAATGTGAATCTTTCCTCAAATGGTGGTGGAACCTAATGATACTCTGAGCCAATACCTTTCTTGTTTTGCTCAGAATCTTTACCATCCGGTTTTAGATTGAAAATTCGTTCAAGAACATATGATGAAGCGTGATAACTGTGTAACTTGTTGTTATCTTGTTCTAAATCAACTATTTTACGCTTTAGCTTAGCAACATCTTCAATATAAGAATTTACAACTTGTTGCTTTATTTCATGCTGTCGCTTAAGCGTATCAGATGTTTTAGAACAATGTCTCAATCTCGATTGAACAAGTTACATTTGACTCTTCACGTCTTCATATGATTCTTTTGTAATATGATATGCAAGTTTTATTGAATCATACTCCTTTTTCATTTCTTGTAAAGCATTTTCTTTTTGTACACATTCCTCTGTCATTTTTGAAACCTTTTCTTTTAAAATTTCATTTTCTTTTTCTAAAATCTTGCATTTTTTATGTCAATTTTTCGTCATTTTCTTTCAAAACTTTTTCGTTTTCTAACATCTCTTTGCATTTTTCTTTGAAAACGTTTTCGATTTTATTGAATTCTAGATCTCTTGTTCTGAATTTTTCATCTTTTTCAGTACAAGCACTGCACGTTTCCATGCATTTTTTGCACTGTTCAGCAGTTAAGACTTCAGAATCAGTTGAATTATTTACCTCAGTGATTGGCACTTCGGTTTTCTCTTCAGTTTGTGTCTGATCAGCTTTTCTATTCTTCTGTTCCTCACCAACACCAACACCAACATCAGCACCATCATCCACATCAACCGAGCTTTCAATCTTCTCATAAGCTTCTTCTTTCTTCTTCAGTTCATCTTCTTTTTGTTGTTCTTCAGTTACAACCTCTTTACCTTTCATAACTTCAACTTTCACTTCCTCAGCAACCTTCTTCAGTTCATCCACCAGGTTTTCAACATTCTTCTTCATCCTTGTGACAACTGTCAAATTTGCATGCATCCGTACAATTATTAAATGATGATTAGTGCTTAATGACCGTGCTGATTTACAATTTATGACTTGAATTGCTTACTGATTTCTGTATTATACTTACATGTGCATCACATATTGCAAATGACACGTCATTGACTGCATGCAAACATATTGACATAAATGATGCACAAAGCACAGTTAGCACAGTTAACAGACAAACCGGGAAGATGCTGACGGAGTTCAGAACATAGACAGACATTGTTTTGAGGAACAGTATGAGCCAGAAACTAAGTACTACACTAGTATAGTGTGTAGGTGTAACAACTCTCATCAAAAGTCCTAATTATTATTTTAATTTGACCAATAGGAAACCCTAATTGAGAAACCCAAGTAATTCTGAACTAACCCTAAAATTTTCAGAACAATCGGAATCAGGATCAGGGCCCCTAAAACTCAAGGGGGGTATACCCTAGTTGACGATTATCTAAATTTCTCGTTGTCAAAATTTGGAATTAAGAATCTGTCAAGTCAGCCAAGCTAGTCCCAACCGTGGCTACTCTATAAAATATAGGTAACCCTTACGGACCGTAAGGGTTATTTGTTACGGTCCGTAAGGGGTGGCAAAATTCGGGTATAAATAGCTGAGTTTGGCACTTGAATTCTGTCTTTGAAATTTCGTAAATTCATTTTATGTAGGCTGAGTTATAACAGAAACAATCCACAACACACACAAAACCTCGAAACGCTGCCGCAATCAGGGTAATAACTCGATCGCTGATACGATTCAACGTCCGATCGATTATAACTATCCAACGATTGTTTAAGTGCCGCTCAAATTGAGTTTATACTTTGTTATTCATCGTGATTTCGACTTGAATGTTTGAGTGCTGTTCGAATTCGGACTATACTCTGTCATTCGTTGTGAATCCGCTGAATTGATAAGTATTGCACTTGTAAATCGTTGTGAGGGTTTAATCTCGTGAATTGTCGTAACTGCTGTATTAGTTACTAACCTGTTTGTGTGTGCATTGTTATTTAAATTAGGTTAATCAAGGCTAATCAGTAGGCTTATACTCTGCTCGTTAAATCTACAATGTGAGTCATTCTCTTTTTATCAAATTTGATTTCAAAATCATGTTTATTTTCAAAGGTTATAATTACAGTGATTAAGTTTATGTAATCACCAAGTTACAGCCGGTATGTGGGGTTTTGTATACATTACTACTGTTGTTGTCACTTTAGGTGGGCGAACCTAATTAGTGATATTCGTCATTCATTGGGGCAGCCAATGGTGATATGACCACAGTCACCGAAATGAGTCGAGTGACAAATACTGTGGGTAGTTGGTTTGATATCAGAAACATTGTAATCTCTCTTAATACTGTGAATTATAGCAAAAGAGTCATTTTAGTAAAACTGAATGATTCACTCAGTATTTCCCTGCTGACAAAACCTTTTTCAAACATGTTTCAGGTGATCTGTTGTGAGCAAAGGAAAAGTGCCGTGGAGCACTACAAGCTTAGAAAAGTGGCTCAATATAAATAAATAAAGAAACATGTTTTGAGAAATAAAGATTTCCTAGTGAAATCACTTTATTGTAAATTATGGGATTTATCCCTATATTATATATATATATATAAACGAGCAGTTTTAATATTTAACGATCCTGCTTAAAAAGACTTCCGCTGTCACTTAATTAGATACCATCGGATTTCCTGCCCCACGGCTCTGGACCGGGTCAAACCGGGGCCAAGGGCCGTGACAGGAAAAGGTGGTATCAGAGCCACTGATTTAAGCTTACTATTGATTTTAGCCTTTTAAAGTTATTGAGAGATACTTATGAAATTTAATTGCCATTCTGTGAAAACATGTTTTATTAACTGATTAATTGTTGAGTTACAGTATGGGTAAACAAAAGATTTCTGCTATCTACCACAAATTAGATACTGCACCCACAGAAAAAGGAACCTCTTCCTCCAAACAACCAGCAGATCTGGAAGAAGGGATTTTTGTCCGTAAAGCAAATTATGAAAATCCTCTCACCCAAGATAAAAGAAATTCGATTCTTAGAAAGGGACAGGAGAAAATAAAGAAACCCCAAGTCAAGAAAGTGAGGTTTAATCCAGAAATCCAGGAATTAGGCAATAGGTCACCTTGGGAAGACACATTAGATGAAAAATGGGCAAACCTTTATATGCTAGCTACCGTAGTAGAGAATGCAAACCTCTAAACTATCAATAAGCCTGGTCTAGTAGAAAATTAATACCCAGTAAATAAATAAATTATAGTGTGTTCACTTTCCTGTAGTCTTTTGTACAAATCAGTATGCAATAAAACTTTAATGTTTATTTGTAAAACTTTGTTCCAAAGTTTTAACTTAACATTTTTGTGCATTTTGCATATATGCTATCCAGTATGAGTGAGATATCGGAAGCATTTCAGAATCTCAACCTCTACCCAGTACCAATTGAAGTCTCCCACGACTTTACTGGTTATATTGCTGACATAGAGGAACCTCTGGAATTCCAAGCTCCACCACTAGAAAAAGCAAAACCTAAAAAGAAAAGAAGATATGTAGGATGGAGGAAAGTGCGCAGGAGAAAGCCAGCTACTAGGAAACTCCCCAAAATAGAAAACCCTATAGACAAAGGAAAAGGAATCGAAATCGGAGAAAGTTCTAAACCAGCAGAAATAGAAATCAGGAAAGATTCTAAACAAAAAGGAATAGAAATTGGAGAGAGTTCTAGACAAACTGAAGAAATCACATTTCAAGACGAAATAGACCGTCTACTGGCAAATTGTGATGTCATTAGCCCTATCCATAATAATCTATATCCTTACCTAGCCGAAACCCAACTTCCTGTAAATCTGGAACCAGCTATTCCAGACCCACTAATCCACACTCGACCTTTAGGTCAAATGGAAGAATGGTGGACAAATGACTGGCAATTCGAAAATATCATCAACAGTCCTTATTCTTTCCTTCCACAGTTTGATCCAGAACCTATCCCCAATCCTCCAATGAGCAATGAAAACTTAGCCGAACTCCGTCAGTTTGGTGAAGAGCTGATAGGTACAGGGAATAGGATCCGGGAAATGGGGGAACAAATTTCCTGGAAGTACGACGAAAGGGAGCATCGCTACTAAACTGTCAGTTGACCAAAGAATAGTGGGGTTGGGAAGAATGTCTGTATAATAATAATAATAATAATAATAATAGTCAAATATAACTCTGTAAAATAGGAAATAAAACATTGTAAGATAAACAGTGTGTATGGATGCCTATATAATATAAAAAGCAAAATAGAAGTCGAAACATCGACAATTTTGGACATATATCTGTGTTGTAAGATTTTATGTGCTTCTGTGTAATTGTTTCATTTACAATCATTTGATACTAATAGTTATATTTATAATAATTATCAGATGGAAAACGCTAGTAATGAACCAGTTAATGAAGGGAATCAATCTGAACAAAATCAGGAAAACCAGTATATGACTAGACAAGATATTGAAAACATTATCACTCAAGGGATAGCTAATGCTATTCCAGCAATCGTGGCTGCTGCTTAGAAACCTGTTGAACCACAACAAATCATTCCTAGTAAACGTACTCAGGAAGACAATTTTAGTCATAGTGTAAATGCAGATGGCAATCATAACGATAATAATCCACGACAGGCTCCACATCCTAAGAAAATGAAAGCTGCAACGCCTGGTTGCACTTTCAAAGAATTTCTTGCTTGCAAACCTGCTGAATTTGCAGGCAACGAAGGAGCAACTGCAGTACTGCGTTGGTTAGAGAAAACCGAAGCAGTAATTGCAATAAGTAAGTGTTCCGAAGAAGATCAGGTTATGTATGCGTCAAATTTGTTCAAAGAAGGGGCACTAGAATGGTGGAACACTGTATTACAAGCAAAAGGAAGAAGGATGGCTTATGCTTTAAACTGGGAAGAATTTAAAATTCTTGTAGAAAGAAAATATTGTCCTGAATATGAAAAGGAACAAATGGCAAATAAGTTCCTAAACCATCATATGGTAGGCGTAGAGTGTCGCGGTTATACTTCGACATTCTTTGAATATGCTAGAGTGGTACCAACACTGGCTTCGCCAGAACCGGTACTCATTTCCCGTTACATTTGGGGATTAATTAGTGAAATTCGTAACATCGTTAAAGCTGCGAGACCTCGCACTATTGACGATGCTGTGGAACTAGCTAATACCCTAACTGATGAACTAGTGCGCACAAGAGAAGAAGATCGAAAGAAGGAATTGGCTCAAAAGATTACCCAAGGATTTCGTGTGGGTAATGATAATAATAGGTTCAAGAAAAGAGGAAGGAGACAATCTGCACAACCGCCTTTTTGCAGAAATTGCAAAAAGAATCATTTTGGAAAATGCAATGTAATTTGCAACTTCTGCAAAATGGCAGGACATCGTGAAGAAAATTGCAAAAAGAAAACCATAGTCTGCTATAACTGTGGAGAAACAGGACATTACAAAACAGAATGTCCTAAATTGATTAAAACCGCAGACAATAAAGGCAAATCAGCTGATGGAACAACAAAGAAGAATGCCCGAGCATTCCAGCTAACCACTCAAGAAGCTGAACTAATCCCTGACGTCATAGCTGGTACGTTCTTGGTCCACGACGTTTATGCAAAAGTATTATTTGACTCTGGTGCAAACCAAAGTTTTATCAATACTTCATTTTACCAAGCCCTTAACTTACCCTTAACCACCCTTAGGCAAATTTTTACAGTCGAAACGGCAGACGGAAATTCTGTTAACATAAATAAGGTTTTGAAAGAAGGTAAGATAGAACTGTTAGGTCATAAGTTTTCTGCAAACCTGTTACCTATGAAGTTAGCCGGGTTCGATGTAGTGTTAGGAATGGATTGGTTGATAGCCAACCATGCTAGAATCCTTTGTGATAAGAATTCCGTAGAAATCCGTACTCCCACAGGAGAGGTAATTTTAATTACAGGAGATAAACCACGAAAGCCACTGAAATTCATTTCAGTAATAAAGTTGGCTAGTTTTTCAAGAAAACAAGAAATGGTGTATATGATTTCGGTAATCATTAACACTAAAAGTAAGGAACTCCTAGACATACCTATAGTTTCAGAATACCCAGACATCTTTCCAGAAGAATTACCTGGGTTACCACCTGATAGAGAAGTAGAGTTTAGAATTCATTTAATTCCGGGTACTACACCAATAGCCAAGGCACCTTATCGATTAGCACCCACCGAAATGCTAGAATTGAAAAAGCAGTTACATGAATTATTAAGCAAAGGATTTATACAACCTAGTTCATCCCCTTGGGGAGCACTAGTGTTGTTTGTGAAAAAGAAAGATGGATCGATGAGAATGTGTATCGATTATAGAGAACTAAATAAAGTTACAATTAAGAATCGATACCCATTACCTAGGATTGACGATCTTTTTGATCAACTTCAAGGCGCTAGGTATTTTTCTAAGACAGACTTAAGATCCGGATATCACCAGTTAAAAGTACAAGAAGAAGACATACCTAAAACTGCTTTCAGAACTAGGTATGGCCATTATGAGTTCACAGTCATGCCCTTTGGATTAACAAATGCCCCAGCAGCATTTATGGACATGATGAATCGGATCTGTAAGCCATACTTGGATAAATTTGTAATCGTATTTATCGACGATATACTTATTTATTCCAAAAGTCAGGAAGAACATTGCGAACACTTGCATGCACTCTTAACTTTGTTAAGAAAGGAAAAACTTTATGCCAAATTCTCGAAGTGTGAATTCTGGCTGCAAGAAGTATAATTTTTAGGTCACATGGTGAATCACGGAGGAATTCACGTAGACCTTGCTAAAATAGAAGCAATCACTAAATGGAAGGTCCCACAAACAGCTATGGAAATTAGAAGTTTTCTAGGCTTAGCTGGATACTACAGACGATTCATTAAGGATTTCTCTAAGATAGCTGTACCTTTGACTAAGTTAACCTGTAAAGCCGCTAAGTTTGAATGGGGACATAGGCAAGAAGAAGCTTTTAAGATTTTAAAGCACCGATTGACGAATGCTCCAATTTTAGCATTGCCCGAAGGAACAGAAGATTTTGAAGTATATTGTGATGCTTCAAAATTAGGATTCGGATGTGTGTTGATGCAACGCAAGAAGGTAATTGCGTATGCCTCTCGGCAGTTGAAAAAGCACGAGGAAAATTATACGACTCATGACTTAGAATTAGGAGCCATAATTTTTGCCCTTAAAATTTGGAGACATTATCTGTATGGAAGTAAGTTTACTGTTTATACAGATCATAAAAGTTTAAGGTATATATTTGGGTAGAAAGAATTAAATATGAGGCAAAGAAGATGGATGGAAGTTCTAAGCGATTACGACTGTGATATTCAATATCACGAAGGAAAGACAAACGTAGTTGCAGATGCCTTAAGTCGTAAGTATCATGAAAAGCAACAACGAGTTCGTGCTCTCAGATTAAATCTACAGATAGATTTAATGGAACAATTAAAGAAAGTTCAGGAAACAGCAATCAAGGACGATGCTGAAGGAATGAAAGGTTATATAAAGGAACTAGAGCAAGGAAAGGATGGAATTTGGAGATTCCACAAGAAACGAATTTGGGTACCTAAGCAAGGAGAATTAAGAAATAAGATTTTAGAGGAAGCTCATAAATCTAGGTATACTATGCATCCAGGAAACAATAAGATGTACCAAGATTTAAGAAATAATTTCTGGTGGATAGGAATGAAAAAGGATATAGCTGAATACGTATCTAAATGTCTTACTTGTTCACAAGTTAAGGCCGAACACCAGAAACCTTCAGGACTACTATAACAATTGGAAATGCCTGTATGGAAATGGGAACTCATAACAATGGATTTTATTACTAAGTTACCCAAGACCAGAAAAGGTAATGATGCGATTTGGGTAATTGTGGATCGATTAACCAAATCAGCTCATTTTCTACCAATGAAGGAAACCTTTAGCATGGAAAGGCTAGCCAAGTTGTACGTAGACGAAGTGGTATCTTTACATGGAGTTCCACTCTCCATTGTATCAGATAGAGATAGTCGTTTCACTTCCCATTTCTGGACTAGTTTCCAGGAAGCAATGGGAACCCGACTCAATTTGAGTACTGCATATCATCGTCAAACAGACGGACAAAGTGAAAGGACGATACAAACCCTGGAAGACATGCTCCGAGCATGTGTAATTGATTTTGGTGGTAATTGGGATAACCACCTACCCTTAATTGAATTCTCCTATAATAATAGTTACCATTCAAGTATTGAAACTGCTCCATTTGAAGCACTATATGGACGTAAGTGCAGAACTCCAGTTTGTTGGGCAGAAATAGGAGAAAGTCAATTATCAGGTCCAGAAATTGTGCACGAAACTACTGACAAAATAACTCAGATCAAGGAAAGACTGAAAATAGCTCGAGATCGTCAGAAGAGCTATGCAGATAATCGCCGCAAGCCGTTAGAATTTCAAGACGGAGATAGAGTACTGTTAAAAGTTTCTCCTTGGAAAGGAGTTGTTAGATTCGGTAAGAAAGGAAAGCTAAGTCCAAGGTACGTAGGACCATTTCCAGTGATTCAACGAATAGGACCAGTTGCTTATCGTTTACAACTACCAGAAGAATTAGCTGGAGTACATGATGTATTTCATGTATCCAATCTCAAGAAATGCTTATCAGATGAATCACTGGTAGTACCTCTTCGAGATATAGAGGTAAATGAAAAGCTGAAATTTGTTGAGAAACCTCTTCAAATTGAGGATCGAAAGATCAAGTTTCTCAAACATAAACGACTAGTTTTAGTCAAAGTCAGATGGGATTCAAAGAGAGGAGCTGAATACACTTGGGAGCTGGAATCAGAAATGAAGAGAAAGTATCCTTATTTATTCTAGTAAATCTCGAGGACGAGATTTTTATTAAGGTGGGGAGAATGTAACAACTCTCATCAAAAGTCCTAATTATTATTTTAATTTGACCAATAGGAAACCCTAATTGAGAAACCCAAGTAATTCTGAACTAACCCTAAAATTTTCAGAACAATCGGAATCAGGATCAGGGCCCCTAAAACTCAAGGGGGGTATACCCTAGTTGACGATTATCTAAATTTCTCGTTGTCAAAATTTGGAATTAAGAATCTGTCAAGTCAGCCAAGCTAGTCCCAACCGTGGCTACTCTATAAAATATAGGTAACCCTTACGGACCGTAAGGGTTATTTGTTACGGTCCGTAAGGGGTGGCAAAATTCGGGTATAAATAGCTGAGTTTGGCACTTGAATTCTGTCTTTGAAATTTCGTAAATTCGTTTTACGTAGGCTGAGTTATAACAGAAACAATCCACAACATACACAAAACCTCGAAACGCTGCCGCAATCAGGGTAATAATTCGATCGCTGATACGATTCAACGTCCGATCGATTATAACTATCCAATGATTGTTTAAGTGCCGCTCAAATTGAGTTTATACTTTGTTATTCATCATGATTTCGACTTGAATGTTTGAGTGCTGTTCGAATTCGGACTATACTCTGTCATTCGTTGTGAATCCGCTGAATTGATAAGTATTGCACTTGTAAATCGTTGTGAGGGTTTAATCTCGTGAATTGTCGTAACTGCTGTATTAGTTACTAACCTGTTTGTGTGTGCATTGTTATTTAAATTAGGTTAATCAAGGCTAATCAGTAGGCTTATACTCTGCTCGTTAAATCTACAATGTGAGTCATTCTCTTTTTATCAAATTTGATTTCAAAATCATGTTTATTTTCAAAGGTTATAATTACAGTGATTAAGTTTATGTAATCACCAAGTTACAGCCGGTATGTGGGGTTTTGCATACATTACTACTGTTGTTGTCACTTTAGGTGGGCGAACCTAATTAGTGATATTCGTCATTCATTGGGGCAGCCAATGGTGATATGACCACAGTCACCGAAATGAGTCGAGTGACAAATACTGTGGGTAGTTGGTTTGATATCAGAAACATTGTAATCTCTCTTAATACTGTGAATTATAACAAAAGAGTCGTTTTAGTAAAACTGAATGATTCACTCAGTATTTCCCTGCTGACAAAACCTTTTTCAAACATGTTTCAGGTGATCTGTTGTGAGCAAAGGAAAAGTGCCGTGGAGCACTACAAGCTTAGAAAAGTGGCTCAATGTAAATAAATAAAGAAACATGTTTTGAGAAATAAAGATTTCCCAGTGAAATCACTTTATTGTAAATTATGGGATTTATCCCTATATTATATATATATATATATATATATATATATATATATATATATATATAAACGAGCAGTTTTAATATTTAACGATCCTGCTTAAAAAGACTTCCGCTGTCACTTAATTAGATACCATCGGATTTCCTGCCCCACGGCTCTGGACCGGGTCAAACCGGGGCCAAGGGCCGTGACAGTAGGGAAGTAAGGACCATAAAACTGCTTTTCTAGGTGATAGTTTAAGTGCCGGTAAGTGCCTAAAACTCACCCAAAGTGCAGAATTCTACAAAATTCAGCATTTTTCAGCATTTAAACACGCTAATATTATGCAGAAACATGGTTAAATGGTCCTAAATGCTTTCCTAAGTGTCGGGAATTAAAAGTGTCACAAAAGGGTACATAACGAACACTAAACGGTATAGTTTAGCACTTTAACGAACCGGTATCTAACCGAATAACCGGACACTACCCGAAACATCAAAATTATACTAGAAGCATTATTTTAATGTTTCTGAGCTAGTTATGATCCCCGAACACCCTAACACACTATATAACACATCATACACTTAAACACTAATCAATACACTTAACTTCTAACTTATATCTCTAACTATGATTTAAACTTACACCAAGACCCCCCCCCATCCATATAGATGGTTATGGGAGTGGCCCCACCTCCAAAATCTTACAAGATCTCTCTTGATTTTGCTTGGATTTGTGAAGATTCATTTAGATCATGTTGTGTACTTATAAGACATAGGACCCATTGGACAATGCATTAGATGGTTATAAGAAGATGATCACCCTCATTCTAATACACACCTTCTTCCTCTCTCTCCCCATCCATGCTCTCGGTCCAAACAAGCACCCACACCACCACCATTTTCATCCAACTTCAATCCATTCCAAGGTGTACACAAGGTGTTAGAAGCTAAGTTAAGTAGTGCGGAGCTTGTGGATCTTGAAGGACCTCCTCCATTTGCTATTATCCTTCACTTTTGTCATCCTCATCTTCAAGTATTCTTCCCTAGCCTTGTGCTAGTAGTAAGGCTCTTATAATTCCTTGATACTTCATATTTAGTTAGTTAAAAGATGTTACATAAAGTTAATCTTGAAGAACACTAAGAAACTTGAAGATGAAACATGAACATAAGCATAAAACTATAAGAAATCTTAAAGAAATCATGTTGTTTAGTGTTATTATGATACTTGATGATTGATTGTTTGTGTTTATGATGTTAGACATCATAAGAAGCCTACTGGATTGTGATTAAACACATGATCTAGTAAGTTAAGATGGTGATCTTGTGAAAGACCAAGATGATCATACTTTATGTAGACATGAACTTGAATAATAAAAGTTATTTTCATATGTGATAATGATTTAAACACAATACAAGTCTTGTGAGTGGATGATTTCCAAAATAGTTTTCTCAAGAAGCTAAGTTAAATAACAAGATTTACCTAGACTTGGTTCTTACATAAACAAATACTATTTTTAAGGGTCAAACAAGTGTAGAAACACTTGTGTAACAAAAAGATTTCAAAAAGAAGCATTTTAGAAAATGTGTTTGGAAGTTGTAAACACCCAACTTCTTTAAAGATGAAGTTTTTAAAGTAGTAAACACATTTTAAAGGGTAACCAAACTCACTAAATACACTACCAAGTTACTACAAGTTTTTATAAAAGTTCAAGTTCATGTTGTTATGAAAATAACATTGTTTTGACACTTGGTAAGTGTTGGTTAAGTTGTGGATTGTTTGTGATGATTTTAAAAAGAAAATGATATGCTTTGATAACATGGACACCTCCATTTTTAGGGGAAACTATGGCAAAATTTTCTAAAAATATAAACACTTAGAAAAATATTTTCTAACAAATAATTACAAGTGTATTTTAACTATGATTTTCAATATAAACTTTGCCATAATTTTTGTAACAAAAATACAAATATTGGAGGTTGTTTTTGTAAATAAAAATAACTAAATATGTATTTGAAAGGTATATATTTAGAAGACATGTGTGTGTGATTATTTGAATACCTTGTGTATTAGCTATATTATTTTAGGATTGAAATAATATAACTTAACAAATACCAAGAATTTACAATCCAAAATATTACCAAAAATCACAAGGAATAAATACACAAGTTACACACACAATATTGGTAAACCGAACGAAAGAACGTAACTTACAAAATATTCCGGAAAAATACATTTATAAGTATACTTTTGGTAAATAATATTTTGGACACAAGAAATGAAAATATGATTTGTAATATCATATTTTCGACAAGGAGAAAATATATTATTTTTTGGAAGTAAAAATATATTTTCTTGGAATATTTGGAAGATATATGATATTTGAGAAAAATATATATTTTCTTGAAATACATTATTTTTGGGACAGAATGAGTTATATATCTTCTAAAGTGAGACTTGAAAATATATTGTTTTGGAAATATATATTGGATATTTATTAAGGAAATACGTACACACCTGAATACGACGCCAATACATGGCGAGATATACAAATACAAGAATACGAAAATACACATGTATGAGATACCCCCATCCTTGGGAAGGAAATACGAATATAAATACTTGAGAAGTATTGTTACAAAAATATTGTTTAGCGATTATTCCAAAAATTAAATATAATTCAAAGTTAAGATATTTATTATTTTAACAAATAATTATATACTTGGAATACTACCGAAGACACTTTGAAACGTAACTCAAAGGCACTAATCAATACAAAGACAAGGCACGACCCGCTCGTCTAACGGACCATAATACGCATGTAGGTAGTCGTGCGTTCTAGAGGAAGCTTTGAGTTACATCGGATACAAGGGATGCAAAACTGTGAGTTCATGTCCCCCTTTTCTGTTAACTGTTTTCAGTTTTATAACTTTGGGGGTGGAATACATGTTACATACTGCTTACAAACAATTACAAAGGTATGATTAGCTAAGGAAAGGTACTGCTAGATCACGTGAATGGGTAGGCGATTAAATTAAGACCATTAATCCTTGTATAAGGACCGATGGGCATGAGTGATAGATCTATTGGGTGTTACGAGCCCCACCCATGGGCCTGCGAGTTGGCCGCATGTGGTGACTATGTCGTTCCGCCGGAGGGGCCGGTACGAAATACGCATACAGGGTTGAGTGCTTCCTATGCCATGTCACTTATATTAATGTATTAGCTACACATTAATTGATTTGTTTTTCCTTGTTGCTACATACCAGTTTACAAGTACATACATACATACAAAGTTTTTCAAGGATGATTCGTGCACACATACTAAACACATGAACTCGCTCAACTTTTGTTGATGTTTTCCAACTACATGTATTTCAGGGAACTAGTAAGTGGATCTGGCGGGCGTTGGAAGTTTATATGCTGCGTTTGAAATAAAGATGTCATCCATGGTCCTTGGGTTTGGTCGGTGTGTCTTATTCCTGGACGAGACACGTCTCCCAACCCTTGGTGCTATTTAATATCTTTCGATGAGTCCTTAGTGAACTCACAAACATTTTGGTATGATTGTAAAACTTGAATTTGAAGTCTACGATTTTAAACAATGTTGTTATGTTTTAAACTTAATCGATGGATGACAAACCTATGGTTTTATCATATAGTTGTTGTTATGATTGAATGCAATGATATTAAGAAAGTCACACCATAATCACGCTTCCGCAAAAGTCAGGGTGTGACAACTTGGTATCGGAGCTTCGATCGTAGCGAACTAGGATTCTTTCTCGAGTCTAGACTACGATCATTAGGGCTCTCACAAAAAGGTTTTTACAACATGTTTTCATTGCATACACGAAATGCCCAGATCCAGGAAAAACAAACATTTTTACAAATAAAAGACACGAAACACATTTCAAGGTTAATGTTTATAATTCAGTCTGAGAGACTGGGTAGTTCAGTCTGAGAGACTGGGTAGTTAGTTGGGACACTTTGAGAAACTGGGGAGTTCAGTCTGAGAGACTGGGTGTTTCAGTCTGAGAGACTGGGTGTTTAGTCTGGGAGGCTAGGTAGTTTAGTCTGGGAGACTGGGTGTTTAGTCTGGGAGGCTAGGTAGTTTAGTCTGGGAGACTGGGTGTTTAGTCTGGGAGACTGGTTGGTTTAGTCTGGGAGACTAGGTGGGTTAATCTGGGAGACTAGGAAGGATAGAAAGTTTCATGAAGAATAATGTGAATACATGATTACATGATAAATTACCTTTGTTTGCATACACTAAGTGTTAGTGATTACTATGGATATACATGCTATGATTATTATGTATCGACACACATGTCGCCTTCCTCAGAGAGCAAGTTGTCAGATGTTGACGACCCTATGGCCACCGCCACGGATAATGAGATTGCATCTGCGCCGGTGATATTTACGTCAGACACTAAGAGTGATCCTGATATGCTGACCAAGACCGAGGACGACTCCCAACAGTTCGTGCTACCAGATTTTGGCGATGATTTACCCTTGCTGATGGCTCCCCCGTCGAGGATCCATTTGTCACTCTTGTTTTGGTCCATGACCACCTCATCACTGGTCATTCCGATGATGAGCACATCATGACTCCGATCCTCAAGGCCGTACCTCTCATGGTCATTCCTCCCGAGGATATGCCTTTGACGATTTGTTGGACGATGACGTTGAATTGTTTGTTGATGATCCTCCTGTTGACGCCCAGGGTGATGGAAAGATAGCTGAGAATGTCATTGCTATGCTACCTCCTGAGATTCCCGCTATTGAAGTATCCCCTACTTCCATTTTGCACTCGATTTCAGACTCCTTTAAGTCTATGACATCTGCAGCCTTACAGACGGCCAGGTTACCGCTTCTTGCTACTGACTCGGATGACGACACCGCTATGACTACTGCACTATCACACTGCTCAAGATCCCACACCTTCACACGACCCAGAGCCTACTCCTGAGCCAGCTCCTGTTCCTCTTAGGTCAGCTTGATGTTGCACCTGCTGATCCTGAGCCCTTGCTTGATCATGACCCTATTTCTTTTGGTATACCAGACGTTGCACCCCTTACCTGACCCAGTACCTGCACTTGATGATCTTCTCCTTTGCTGAGATATTTGTTCCTGCACCCGCACCCGCTGATGTTGCTCCTTTCCTCCTGTGGAGTCCGACGTCCATCGCACCGGTTTGCCTATTGCTTTCTTTCAAGACATACCCGCACCCTATTTAGGGGAAGGTACCTTTGGACAGCACCTGCGTGACGGTCTTCTTGTATCTGCAGCTTGTCCACAGATCCTTCAGGCCGTATTGTTCATTTCTTCACCGCTGGACGAGCCATTCCGATGGTTCCTATCTTGCCCTATGCTGATTTCAGACCCCTACCATCCCTCGCATTATGAGAGCTACACACGGGATGAGTTGCTCCTGTTACATCAGCTACAATTTGAGGTTTTGAGTTATAGAGCTTTGGAGCTTGAGCTGACATTACGTCCTCCACCCTGTCAATGCCAGTATACTTGGATCCTCCACTTTCATCACTGTCTTCTTTTACACTTTCACCTGCTGCTATTGCACCTTTCCAGGTTTTGATGCTCGTTCCTTTACTATCGAGCAACAGATCAGTTAATTACTTCGACGAGTATACCAGCTCGAGGAGGAGCTTGCACATGTTAACAGTTTGCTTTTCTTCACTCCTCCACCTCAGACATCAGTATAGTTGGCTTTTGGTTTTTAAGCGAATTGCATTACTTTGGGGAAAAGACACTACTAATAAGCCGAGATGGTAGAGAATTTTGAAGACCACTTTTGACCACTTGATTTTGATACACTGACAGACTTATTGGACAAGGGTAGGGTGACCATGTGTCCCTTTTGATGTAATGCACTTTGTAAACAATGTGATTGTGGTCGGTAAATAATGAAAGCTCAATCGCCATATCCTCACTAAGCACGTTGTTGATCTGCATGTGTGCGCTATAATTATGTACTACGTGCTTGCTCATTATGTTCTCATTAAACATGTTCCTATCTACAAGTTGCGCTATAGTTGTGATGTTGATTGTTATAACGATTGCTTATATATGTATATATATACACATCTCCTAGGTCTCATTTGTTAAGTAGATGCTTATATGCTTGTGACCTTAATGAGACCTGACCTAAACATTCTTCTTCTTAGAAGATGTCGCTTCAAAGGAACACCGATACCAACAACCTTCTGTCAATGACATAGGCGGAATTACAAGAGCGCATCTCACTACAAGAAATCAGGGGGTTTACCTACACATAATTTACCAACACATGTAAATGTGTGGGTAAATACCTACACATGTTTTTATATGTGTAGGTAATGATTGATGATATATTTTCATAATAACTAACACTTAATGTGTGTTGGTAATGTGTTTTATCTACATTTGACAATGGTGGGAAAATTCCCCCCCAAAAATGAAGAGTCATTAATAACAAATTACCCACACATGTGACATTTTTTTGTTATGTGTAGTTAAATTATCTACACTTATGTAAAAAAAAATATATATGTGTGGGTTATTGATTATTTTTACCAACACATATTTGTAAATAAAATGTAGATAAATTAAGTAGATACATAGGACTGGCAATTCTGACACGAACACGATAACACGACACGAACCTACACGAAGTTAACAGGTTTCGTGTTTGGCCTTAACGGGCTTCGTGTCTAAACAGGTCGACACGATAAGACCTGTTTAAATTTCGTGTCTAAACAGGTTAAAACCCGTTAACCTGTTAAGACCCGTTAATGACATGCTAAGAATTATATACAGATAAAAAAGAAACTTGATGAATAGTAGCTACAGTAAATTATATACAGATAAAAACGGGAAACTTGATGAATAGTAGCTACAGTGACTTACTATTTAAACAGTACAGTAATTTACTATTTGAACAGTGATTTACTATTTAAATAGTTACTTTAAACAGTGATTTACTATTTGAACAGCGATTTACTATTTATTTTTTAAATTAAAACAAACTACATAAATAGTGATCTAGGAAATATAAGAATATGGGGTATGGGGCGGGGTTGTGACGCGGGTTGGGTACAAACGCCTATCTCACCACCCCGGGTGGGTTTGGGGTTCGGCGTGGCCCCTTGGACGGGGTATGGGGTGGGGGTTGTCGCGTGGGTTGGGTTGGGTACAAACGCCCAAGTCACCACCCCGGTTGGGCTTGAGTTTCGGCGTGGCCCCTTGGGCGGGGGGTTTCAGCCCGGGTGTTGGGCGGGGCTATGAAAATGACATGGCGGTTTAGCGCGCCGCAATGCGCGCGCATGGTAAAAATGCTGGTTATGATTTAATGCAGCCTTTTCTTTCCACTCATTATTTCATTTTACTGTTTTAGGTAATTATATTTCTTATTCAAATAACGAAAATATCTCCTAATAAATACAAAATCTTTTGCTTTTAACTTTAAAATCAACATTAGAAATTTTGCGAGAGTGGTTCATGTGTGTATTGACTCTGGCGGGTAGAGAGAAAGAGAGAGCGCATGCGTGAGCTGTGTGAATGGTTCATAAGCGTATTGACTCCGACGGGTATGTGTGTGTGTATATATATAGAGCTAGTTTTAATTAAAAAAAAATATATCAGGTATTTCAATTTTTCATGAGCGAGCCCTAATTTTGAAATTCATTTACCAATTCACGCTCCAAAAGCAGAACCCTAAAAGTCTAAATCCTCTTTTTTTTGTTTGTGCAGAGGTGATTACATGTGCTGAGTTTCATCCTAATATCCTACTCATTGTAGCACACTAGCTTATATGATTGAGACGATTTTCGAGTTCGGGTTGGACCTGTCAACCAGCGAACCCGACCTGTTTATCACCCCTAAAAGCAATAGGGCCGACATGGGTTGATCCATGTGCGCTTTCAATCTAACCATTGATAAGTGGTCCGATCTAACGGTCAGGCTTATATCTTACTTAGATTTTAATACCTAAAAAAAGGCGGGCTTTTTCCCTCCTTCACCTTTGCTTTTCTCCCCCAAAACCCTCACACACTATTATGTGCATCTGCACCTTCATTCCAATACACAGATCCAAAATTCTCGCAGTATTCTGAGCATCTTGTGCCACAATCAGATCACACACAACAGCAACAACAACAAAATCAACAACAATCAGTTGTCAGATCTGCAACAATGCTAGACGGATTGTTAGGTCACAACGGCTTCAGTTCCAAATGGTTAGAAATCTATTCGTATAATCTGTGTGTTTATTGTTTACTGTTTACTTGAATTAGCGACTGATTATTGACGAAATCGTGTGCGTTTTTGAAGCAAATCGTTGATTAAGCCGACGAGGACGCGAATAGCGGTGCTGCGGAGGAGAGAGGAGGCGAAACAGAGGTTTTTGAAGGAAGATCTCGCGAAATTGTTAGCGAATGGACTTGATGTTAATGTGTATGGAAGGGTACTGGTTCTGGATTTTGAGTTTTTATTGTTTGTGTTAGGGTTAGATGAGTTGAAATTTGGTGTTGTTGATGTTAGTTTGTGTCTTTGTGCTTTTGTTTGATAAGTTGAAGAGATTAGGGTTTGTTATTGTTAATTTGAAGTGTCATCAAGTACTTTTAATTTAGTTTTAGTGATAGAGAATGTATTATAGCATAGAAGTTAATGTGGAGTGGATTGCATGTTGCAGCTAAGGTTGTTTCTGTTATTGGAGAGCTTAATGTTAGATAATCATGTTAAGTTACTCCCTTTTGCTGTTTAGGCATGTTTGCTTTTCGGTTTTGCCAGTTGCTTTCTTTGAATTTTCTTACGGAGAGCCCTATTTATTAGTCTTACAAGCTATGTTAATTGTTAATGCTCTGGTCATAGTTGTTGTAGGCGCAAAGCGCACTCAAGGCACAAAGGGTGAGCCTTGGGTCTCAGCTATCTCATTAAAAGGTAAACAACTTTTAAAAGGTACTAATCAACCTATCTCATTACAGGATAAAAACAAGTATTACTTGCAGTGTGCATGAAAGCGAAGAAAAATGGGCATGTCCATCACATGTAAGACAAAGATGTATGATCTCTTATTTGAAAAAACATACACAATAAGATGCCAAAACAAACAGGTATCATGTTGTTGTCAACATTGGCTGATGGTACAGAAGTGCAACAACCCTGTTCGACTCTATAAGAACAATACTCAGAAGACCTGCTCATTAAGGAAGCTTACACTGATACAACAATACCACCACCACTTCAAGCCAAGAAATGCAGAACACACTTAAAAAACAAAAAATGGTCGCTGCAGTCGATTCCTATTCGCTTTGTTGAACGGCTTTCTTCTTTTTCTCAGGTACCTTAGGTAGTTGTACCGCTGTATGGTGATTATAATGAACTTCAAGATACAGGAGTTAGGAGACGTTATAAGTTGGTTGGGAGGTATGCAATCGCAAACTCATCTTTACACGTTACTTGAATCTTGAATTGAGTTGAGCTTTATACTGGTACAAGTAGGTGACCATTTTTATTTTGTTTTCAGGATGTGGACGTGCAGTACCTTCAAACATATGTTGATGGTGTATGTTTCGTTTTTATCAGGTGTCACATGTTTAACAACTTGGGGAATAATATATACGGAGGGAATCGTGAGGTCAGGTTCTACTCGTGTCGTGTCACATAAATTAATTGAGTCTCTGTAGTAGAGTGTTCATAGATGATTTGGTTCTCATTATTGTAGGATATTCTACGACGCATGGTTTTATTCTGCAAAGCAGCCGTTGAGGTACAACTTAAAAACTTAATCGTCATTATTGGCTTATCTGATAATTCATACATAAACTCTTCCCAAACTAACGACCCGTTGCCTATAGGTTCCTTGGTACGTGCCATGCGGGGCCGTATGCTATGGAGACGGAAATTTGGTTTTCGTTGCAAACGATTGGCATACCGCATTGTTGCCAGTTTATTTAAAGGCATATTATCATGACAACGGCTTGATGCAATACACAAGATCCGTGCTTGTGATCCACAACATAGCTCACCAGGTTTGTTAACTTTATAATGTTTATTCATAAACGAGTTGAAATTGTTTTTGATTTTTTAAACATGTAATATAATACACGACCCGCTATATGAATTCACTGATACATGCATATATCATCACTAGATGCAGATCATCAGTTGATGATCTGCTGTGTCTGAGTCTTGGTTTACGGCTGAAGTGAAGATCTTGTGTATGTTGTGTTCGGGTTATTGTATACGGCTGCAGATTGTAGTTTATATACATAATTTTGTTCTTAACAGTCCTCCAACGGATAATAGTTTGTTCTTAACAGTCCTCCAACGGGTTATTGTATACGGCTGCAGACGGTGGCTGTGACGAAAAACTGGTGAAATTCGTGTTAGGTTGGCAAGGGGTGGGGTCCGTGGGGATGTTGAACTTTGTTGTGTTCAGTGTTAAATGGTTTCATAGAAAGAGGTATGCTTTGATCTAAAGGTTTTTTTGTTGATTGTAAAACAACAGGCATCTTTTATTGATCTGGATATGAAACCTCTTGAGAAAATGCCATACTACTATAAGTTGGACCAAGAAATAGTGAGTTGTTACACCCGGATGATGAAGACGGTAAATCATCCTGAGAAGTCAGAAAGTCTGTATCAAGATCAATCCTCTGCCATTGAAGATATGTAAGTTTACATGTTAATTTGTACCATTTAATATTCATTATTTGGTAAATAGTTAATTTGTTGTATGTCTTATACTTTTTTTCCTTAAAATGAAGATATGATGAAGCCGAGAAAGTAGCATACTATGGAATCAATGAGCGACAAGTCCATTATGGAGAATGGAGTTGGACGAAGCTCTATTTGCTTGCATGGGTGGGGGTTGATCCAATTAGCTATTGATGATAACAAAATGAGTACTACTAAATAAGCAAAGTGTCCTACTTACGACGAGCTAGTGGATGCACTTCAAACACCGACAAGTTAATGTGCAATAATGGAACAAGCGCTGATTCAAACTAATATCATGTCTCCTTCAAGCCCATCTCGAAAATCTCAAGGTGATACATCAACGTATCGATGAGTACAGTCGTTTTAGTAATTATGTAACATGTTAGTAACTTACGAACAATTTCAATTTTGTTTGTTTAAGTATTTTATTTGGTTGTTTGAACGATGATGTTCTGATTATGAATGTTAATTTGGCCTTAAATGTTTCTATAATTGTTTTGTATTTGTTTGTATATATTTAAAAATTATTATTTACAAATATCGTGTTTATTGTCCACACATTAAATATTTTTACCAACACATCAATATTTTATTTCTTCACATGTTAAGATCAATACCTACACATAATATTATTTTTACCCACACATATATTTATGCCACGTCAGACGCCATGTCAGACGCCACGTCAGACGCCACGTCATTAAATTGTTATACTTTTAACCACACATATAAATTAGTTTTAGCCACACATATATGTGTAGGTATAGCTTGCTATATACCTACACATAACTTATGTGTGGGTAATGACCTATATCTACAGTCATGAGCCTACACATCTTAACACTTAATTTATGTGTTGGTAAACGCAACTACCAACACATTATATGTCTTTTCCTACACATACCATGTGTGGTTAAATACCCAAATTTCTTGTAGTGTCTTACAGGCCATCGCACAGTACGAGGCCCTTCACTCCGAGCGCAGTGGAGGTACCTCAGGAAATAACCCACCCAGCGACTGCACCTACAAACAGTTCTTGGGCTGCAAGCCCCTAAATTTCAACGGCATTGGGGGTGCCTTAGCCTTCGTGCGCTGGGTTGAGAAGACGGATTCTGTTTTGCGGGTGAGGAGATGCGCCCCAGAGTATCAGGTCGCGTACATTTCCGGAGTGCTTCAATGTAACAACCCGAAAATACAAACTTTATATTAGAATTATAAAGTGCATAATAAACAAGAATATGCTAACTAGGATAAATAACCTAGTTAGTTAGGAGTCTTGTAGTAACACATGAATGAGTTAAAAAGGCCAAAGATATAAACTAAATAAGAGTGGAGGGACTTAGGTTGTCAAAATTGAAACTTGAATTGCTAATATTAGTAAAATAAAAATCCAAACACTCCATTTTTGGAGTTCCTAGATCGATCAAGGCAGGAGAGGGCGATCCCCACTCTCAAAAACCCTAACTTCCACTAAAACTCTCAATTGAAAGCCTAAATCAAGCTAAACTCGAAATCTGAACATGGAATCGTGATCACCTCGTCAAGAGGATCATAAGGTATGTCAAATTAGGTTATTTGAGTTCAACCCAAATTCTTGCATGTTATTGAAATCGAGTGTTGAGCTTGATTATGTGTTGTAAACACGAAATTGGAAGTAATATAAGGTTTAGGGACAAACCCTAGACGATTTCTTGCCAAATTCTTGCATGATAGTTGTAAGAATCAAAATCACTATAGTGGGTGATTAATATGTTAGAAGAACTTGATAAACACTAGGATTAAGACTCTTGTTCTAGTGTAAACTGAAATTGTGAGCTAATCTCTGAAATTGTTGATGTTGAAATATGTGTATATTGTCTAATTGAAGTTAATTTGAGTGATAATTTCAAGTTATGAACTTGGTTTAGATCATGTAGAAATCTGACCCGCTAGGTGTTTGATGAAATGCCAAAATAAGGGTTAAAATGTTAAAAGTTGGGTGAAAACGCAGATTTGATAATGTTAAGAAATAATGCGTTAAAGCTTATGAAAGAGTTCTAAACTTGATTATGAATTGAACTCTTTAGGCAAAGAGTCCGGAACGTCAAGCGGACACACCGGAGGGGATACGCGTGGAAAAAGTGTGCTTTGAAGGTACGTGACTTTAGTCTCGTTATATTATGTAATAATGTTTGGTTTTAGTGTACAAACGATGACGGATTGTAATAGATGCGTTTGATGCATCGTTAAAGTGGCGAAGTTCACTAGATCATCAAACGGGTCAAAATAAAGATTTGAAGTTTGGTTTGGCATGTTAATAAAGTGATGGTCTTCACTAGATAGCCAAACGGGTCAAAATGTTGCTTGTAAACGAATCACGTGAGTAGAGACTTGAAAGTCTCATATCTCGCTAGGTGATGGATGGTACTACACCAATAAATTTGTTGTGATATTTTAAGTCTACGAACCCGGTATATCGGGTCAAACAATAGAAGTTAATAGAATGTGTCGTTTGAAACGGAATGCTTGAATTCCGAGAAAACAAGTGTTTAGTTCTGAGAGAACGCGAAGCCATGGTATGGCGCGAATACTCCAAGGTTATAAGCCCGGGAAATTGGGTAACTATGTCTAAAGTGTCCTTAGGATTGAAATATGGAATTATGCACTTTTGCTAATGGGTTGGAATTTTTGAAATAAGGAAATTGTGAGCCGAACATCTGTATCTCGGTTTCCGTGATGTGAAATTTATATGGTTAGATCCGTAATTTTATTACGGACTTGTAGGAAAAAGAATCGGTTAAATCGGACTAATGAGTAAAAAGTTATGATCTTTTAAAATTGAAAAATAGTTAGAGGGCAAAGATGCAGAGCCCACCGTAACTTACGGTCCCACCGTAATTTATGGTGGACATCAAAAGTGTTATGGTATGTTACTTCTGTGTTACGGCAGAACCAGACACACTCAGGGTCTACCGTAACTTACGGTAGACACCGTAAGTTACGGTGGAACCCAGGAAATTTGTGTTTTGTTTGTTTGTTATTTATCGATGTTGAAATTCGTTTATATGTAACGTATTATTGACAAAACTAATGTTTTTAGTGTATGACCCTAGGTATGGATGAAGCCCTCCCGGATGGTGATCAAATACATTGTCAAGAACCGAACACGCATTTTGAAGCTTCCGCACTAAACTTAATCTTGTCTAAACTTTAAACATGTTGTAAATACTTTTGTTAATCGTGTTTTGAATCCTTTAAACTAGTTGTTAGTTGACTAGTAGGGGTTAACTTTAAACCGGTTATGCACTATCTTGGATGTGTTTGGTACTATCACAAGTGTGTATGGTTTTAAACATGAAATGATTTTGTAAACTCTGGTTTTCATAAAGTTCTTATGATTATTATTTAAATACTGTTCAAAATATTAAGGGTGTTACAAGTTGGTAATCAGAGCCCAAGGTTGTTAACAAGTGTTCGGTTCAAGCTTGATCAAACATCCGGTAAGAGTTAATTGTTCTAAAGTAGAGTTACTAAGTATAAAAAGGGAAGTAATGAATGGAAATGCATGGGAAGAGCGTGTTAACACACTCAAACCCGGAAAGTGCATTAAATAAGAACGGTGAAAACAAGTTATGAACTTGAATAAACCGAAGTGAATAAATCATACGTCATAGATGAAATGTTTAACGCTTAATGTAAACATTTCAGTTAAAGATGACGGATAAAGGTAATGATGATGCGGTGCCAAGAGTCACCGAGCAAACGAGAGAAGTGATTGCTGAGGAGGTAGGAAAAGCAATCGAAAACAGTTTGTCGGGTTTTATCGACAAAATCCAAAACACGGTATTATCAGTGGTGGAAGAAAGGATCAAGAAATTGGAGGATAATACCAATTTAGCAAAGGAGAAGTCGGGAGGACGAAAATCTTGTTCTTATAAAGAGTTAATGGCGTGTAAACCGCCAATCTACAATGGGGAGGTTGACCCAATAATATGCCAACGGTGGCTAAGTGATATGGAGGGAGTATTTGAAAGGACCCATTGCGATGAGGATGACTTCGTGGCTTATGGCACGGGTCAGTTAAGGGGTCAGGCGAAAGATTGGTGGGATAACAAGAAGAAAGAGATCGGAAGTGAAGCGGCTAAGGCTATGACATGGGACGAGTTTAAGACGCCGTTTCTTAAACATCATAGTCCCAAGGCAATCATAAATAAAATCAAGGAAGAATTTATGCAGCTTCGACACAAGGGTGAATCTATCGATAAAATCACGGGAACGTTCATGGATAAAATGAAGTTTTGTGATGATCTCATAACGAACGAAGAGCAGAAAATATATTATTATTATAATATGTTGAGCGCCGAGTATAGGGAGTTTATGACTCCTTCGAAGTATGAGACTCTCACCGAGATTATAAACGTTGCTCGGGAACGGGAGATAGAGTTGAAGAAACAGATAGAAAGAGGCGAAAGAAGGGCACATGTAGTCAACCCAAGCCCGACGAAAAAGGCACGTCCGAACGAATCCTCAAAGAAACAAGAAGGAAAAAGCGGGTCATCAAGCTGCAAGATATGCGGGAAAGGGCACAAAGGTGAGTGCCGGTTTAAGGACAAGCCGTGTCCTATTTGTGGGAAAACCGGGCACACGGCTGCGTTGTGCTCGGGGAAGGTGTCGGTGTGTTACAAATGTTATCAGCCGGGTCACAAGAAATCGGAGTGTCCGGAATTGATCGGGAAGAAAGATGACAAGGATACACGTACTGAGACACCAAGAGCAAAAGCAAGATCCTTCCAGTTAACGGCAGCCGAGGCAAAGGTGGAACCCGATGTGGTTTCAGGTATATTTGCTATAAACTCGATTCCCGCACATGTGTTATTTGATACGGGTGCGAATAAATCCTTTGTTTCACATGGATTTATTCGACATCCTTCTTTTGTACTAACGAAATTGCCTATGCCATTAGAGGTAGAAATAGGTGATAACAAAAGTTTCCTTGTATGTGATGTATGTCGTGACTGCAAAATAAACATTGATGATGAGGAATATCTAATAGACTTGATCCCTATGTCAATGGTAGAATTCCAAGTAGTAGTCGGGATGGATTGGTTATCTCGACATCATGCAGAAGTGATATGTTTCCGCAAGGAGATAAAATTGACATCTCCAAGCGGAAAGCAGGTTACCATCTATGGCGAAAAAGGGGGCAGTCCCGTTATGTGCTCAATACTAAAAGCTCATAAGCTTATGAGGCGCGGATGTAAAGCATTTATGATATACGCAAACGAACCCGATAAAGAGAAGCCTAAGATTAAAGATGTACCAGTGGTACGCGAATACGCTGATGTATTTCCGGAAGATTTACCGGGAATACCGCCAGAACGGGAGGTAGAGTTCGGAATTGAATTGATTCCGGGCGCGAAACCTGTGGCTAAGGCGCCGTATCGGTTAGCGCCACCAGAATTGCAAGAATTGATGTCTCAAATCCAAGAATTGCTCGACAAGGGATTTATTCGGCCAAGTGTGTCTCCATGGGGCGCACCAGTGTTATTCGTGAGAAAGAAGGACGGGAGCATGCGTATGTGCATCGATTACCGGGAGTTGAATAAACTCACGATAAAGAATCGATATCCGCTTCCAAGAATTGATGACCTATTTGACCAATTACAAGGTGCAAGTTGGTTCTCAAAAATCGACCTCAGATCGGGGTATCATCAGTTAAAAGTCAAAGAGGAGGATGTACCGAAAACGGCTTTCCGTACATGGTACGGACATTACGAGTTTCTCGTGATGTCCTTTGGGTTAACTAATGCACCCGCGGCTTTCATGGATCTTATGAACCGGGTATGCAAACCCATGCTTGACAAGTCAGTGATAGTGTTCATTGATGACATCTTGATATACTCCAAGAATGAAGCAGAACACGCAGGTCATTTGCGTGAAGTGTTGGAGACGCTCAGAAGAGAGAAATTGTATGCGAAATTCTCAAAGTGTGCCTTCTGGCTACGGGAGGTGCAATTTTTGGGGCACATCATTAGTGCAAATGGGGTGTTAGTAGACCCATCGAAAATAGAAGCTGTGGCAAGATGGAATCCACCGAAAAATCCTTCAGAAATCAGAAGTTTCTTGGGGCTTGCGGGTTATTATCGGAGGTTTATGCAAGATTTCTCCAAAATCGCCATGCCATTAACCAAATTAACCCGTAAGGACAAAAAGTTTATTTGGGGTGAAGATCAGGAAAGGGCGTTTCAAATGCTCAAAGAGAAACTGACCCATGCACCGGTATTGTCATTACCGGATGGGACGGAAGATATGGTTGTTTACTCGGATGCGTCGCATTCGGGACTTGGCCGCGTTTTGATGCAGCGGGGCAAGGTTATAGCCTATGCCTCAAGGCAGCTAAAGACTCATGAGAAGAAATATCCTACCCATGACCTCGAGTTGGCAGCAGTGGTGTTCGCCTTGAAAATATGGAGGCATTATTTGTATGGGGTGAAGTGCACTATCTTTACCGACCATAAAAGTTTAAAGTATTTCTTCGATCAGAAGGAATTAAATATGAGGCAGAGACGGTGGTTAGAAACTGTCAAAGACTTTGATTGTGAAATACATTACCACCCCGGGAAGGCTAATGTAGTGGCAGACGCGTTGAGCCGAAAGACAGACTATACGCCTATTCGAGTACGATCGATGCAACTAATTGTGACATCGGGTTTGCTTGAACAAATCCGGAAATCTCAAATTGAAGCAATCAAGGAGGAAAATGTGAAGAAGGAAAGGATAGTTGGGCAGCTAAAAGACCTAGAGGATGATAACCAAGGATTGAAAACTCGGTTTGGGAGAATTTGGGTTCCAAATACATGTGGAGCCAAGGTGCGTCTACTTGACGAGGCCCATAAATCTCATTATTCAATTCATCCGGGGGCGACCAAAATGTATAATGACTTAAAACAAAACTATTGGTGGCCCGGAATGAAAAGAGATATTGTGAAATATGTGGAGAAGTGTTTGACTTGTTTACAAGTCAAAGCGGAGCACCAAAAGCCATATGGAAGGTTGCAACCGTTGGATATCCCAGTTTGGAAATGGGAACAAATCACGATGGATTTGTTAACCAAATTGCCCAAAACCAATCGCGGGTTTGATGCTATATGGGTAGTCGTGGATAGATTGATGAAAAGTGCTCACTTCATTCCGATTCGTGAGACTTATACATCCGAGAAGATGTCGGAGGTGTACACCAATGAAATCATAGCACGTCATGGAGTGCCGATATCCATTGTTTCAGACAGAGATACTCGGTTTACTTCAAAATTTTGGCGCGAATTCCAAGAGCAAATGGGAACTAAATTGTTCATTAGCACTGCTTACCATCCACAAACGGATGGGCAGAGTGAAAGAATAATACAAACGTTGGAGGATATGCTGTGGGCTTGCATCATTGACTTCGGGGGTAGTTGGGATGTTTACCTACCCTTGGTCGAATTTTCATATAACAACAGCTATCAATCGAGCATTAAAATGGCCCCGTATGAACTGTTATATGGCAAAAAATGTCGAACTCCGGTATGTTGGGGAGAAGTGGGTCCACGGGGGCTAGCACCCACTGATATAATCCGAAATATGAATGAGAAAATCGACATGGTTCGGGCACACTTGAAAGCGGCTCAAGACAGGCAAAAGGCGTATGCGGATAAAAGGAATAGGCCAATTGAATTTCAGGTTGGCGACATGGTTATGCTAAAAATTTCCCCATGGAAGGGCATTATTAGATTCAGAAAAAAGGGGGAAACTAAGCCCGAGATTTATTGGGCCATTCAGAATCATTGAACGGGTTGGTAAAGTAGCTTATCGTCTCGAATTACCCGAGGAGTTGAGTGGGATTCATAGCACATTCCACGTGTCACATCTCCGAAAATGTTTGGCAGACGAAACTGCTCGTATCCACTACGATGATATCGAGGTGGATAACAGCCTCAACTATGCAGTGAAGCCAATTGCGATTTTAGATCGTAAGGAGAAGAGTTTGAGGAACAAAGTAATTAACCAAGTGAAGGTTAAATGGGAACACAGGAAGGGTGCGGATACCACATGGGAATCCGAAGAAGAAATGCAACGGCTCTACCCTATATTGTTTGGTACGTATACTGGTTTCGGGGACGAAACCCTTTTAAGGGGGGTGGACTTGTAACATCCCGAAAATACAAACTTTATATTAGAATTATAAAGTGCATAATAAACAAGAATAAGCTAACTAGGATAAATAACCTAGTTAGTTAGGAGTCTTGTAGTAACACATGAATGAGTTAAAAAGGCCAAAGATATAAACTAAATAAGAGTGGAGGGACTTAGGTTGTCAAAATTGAAACTTGAATTGCTAATATTAGTAAAATAAAAATCCAAACACTCCATTTTTGGAGTTCCTGGATCGATCAAGGCAGGAGAGGGCGACCCCCACTCTCAAAAACCCTAACTTCCACTAAAACTCTCAATTGAAAGCCTAAATCAAGCTAAACTCGAAATCTGAACATGGAATCGTGATCACCTCGTCAAGAGGATCATAAGGTATGTCAAATTAGGTTATTTGAGTTCAACCCAAATTCTTGCATGTTATTGAAATCGAGTGTTGAGCTTGATTATGTGTTGTAAACACGAAATTGGAAGTAATATAAGGTTTAGGGACAAACCCTAGACGATTTCTTGCCAAATTCTTGCATGATAGTTGTAAGAATCAAAATCACTATAGTGGGTGATTAATATGTTAGAAGAACTTGATAAACACTAGGATTAAGACTCTTGTTCTAGTGTAAACTGAAATTGTGAGCTAATCTCTGAAATTGTTGATGTTAAAATATGTGTATATTGTCTAATTGAAATCTGACCCGCTAGGTCTTTGATGAAATGCCTAAATGAGGGTTAAAATGTTAAAAGTTGGGTGAAAACGCAGATTTGATAATGTTAAGAAATAATGTGTTAAAGCTTATGAAAGACTTCTAAACTTGATTATGAATTGAACTCTTTAGGCAAAGAGTCCGGAACGTCAAGCGGACACACCGGAGGGGATACGCGTGGAAAAAGTTTGCTTTGAAGGTACGTGACTTTAGTCTCGTTATATTATGTAATAATGTTTGGTTTTAGTGTACAAACGACGACGGATTGTAATAGATGCGTTTGATGCATCGTTAAAGTGGCGAAGTTCACTAGATTATCAAACGGGTCAAAATAAAGATTTGAAGTTTAGTTTGGCATGTTAATAAAGTGATGGTCTTCACTAGATAGCCAAACGGGTCAAAATGTTGCTTGTAAACGAATCACGTGAGTAGAGACTTGAAAGTCTCATATCTCGCTAGGCGATGGATGGTACTACACCAATAAATTTGTTATGATATTTTAAGTCTACGAACCCGGTATATCGGGTCAAACAATAGAATTTAATAGAATGTGTCGTTTGAAACGGAATGCTTGAATTCCGAGAAAACAAGTGTTTAGTTCTGAGAGAACGCGAAGCCATGGTATGGCGCGAATACTCCAAGGTTATAAGCCCGGGAAATTGGGTAACTATGTCTAAAGTGTCCTTAGGATTGAAATATGGAATTATGCACTTTTGCTAATGGGTTGGAATTTTTTAAATAAGGAAATTGTGAGCCGAACGTCTGTATCTCGGTTTCCGTGATGTGAAATTTATATGGTTAGATCCGTAATTTTATTACGGACTTGTAGGAAAAAGAATCGGTTAAATCGGACTAATGAGTAAAAAGTTATGATCTTTTAAAATAGAAAAATAGTTAAAGGGCAAAGATGCAGAGCCCACAGTAACTTACGGTCCCACCGTAATTTACGGTGGACATCAAAAGTGTTACGGTATGTTACTCCTGTGTTACGGCAGAACCAGACACACTCAGGGTCTACCGTAACTTACGGTAGACACCGTAAGTTACGGTGGAACCCAGGAAATTTGTGTTTTATTTGTTATTTATCGATGTTGAAATTCGTTTATATGTAACGTATTATTGACAAAACTAATGTTTTTAGTGTATGACCCTAGGTATGGATGAAGCCCTCCTGGATGGTGATCAAATACATTGTCAAGAACCGAACACGCATTTTGAAGCTTCCGCATTAAACTTAATCTTGTCTAAACTTTAAACATGTTGTAAATACTTTTGTTAATCGTGTTTTGAATCCTTTAAACTAGTTGTTAGTTGACTAGTAGGGGTTGACTTTAAACCGGTTATGCACTATCTTGGATGTGTTTGGTACTATCACAAGTGTGTATGGTTTTAAACATGAAATGATTTTGTAAACTCTGGTTTTCATAAAGTTCTTATGATTATTATTTAAATACTGTTCAAAATATTAAGGGTGTTACATTCAAGATGGGGCTCTGTCATGGTGGAACCTCCAGGTTCAGACGTTGGGCGAGACTGCTGCGTATGCTTTGACATGGGACGAACTAAAAGAACTAATGCGTAAGAAGTTCTGCTCGAGAGCAGAAATCCAGAAATTGGAGACTGAATTCTGGAATCTCAAGATGGATGGTCCAAAGATTGCTGAATACGTGCAGAGATTTCACGACCTATCACGCGTCGTTCCTTACATGGTTGATCCAGAATTCAAGCGCATTGAGCATTTTATTTGGGGATTGGCACCCCAAATCATGAGCATGGTGACGACATCAAAGCCTGCAACGATCGCTGAGGCCATTGATCTAAGTGTGGCCTTGACTGAAGAGGCAATCAGGTTGAACAAATTTTCAATCTCTGAAGAGAAAAAGGAGACTCATGCGGAGTCATCTGGAGATAACAAGAGAAAGTTCGGAAACTTCAAGCAGGGTACCCAGACGAATAACAACAACAAGGCCAAAAAGGGAAAAGAGTACATGGGTAAACTACCTAAATGCGACAAGAGTCGACGTCATCATACCGGGCGATGTAAAAATGGAAAGTGTGACAATTGTGGCAAAGTGGGGCACTGCAAGGAGACGTGTTGGCATGAGACGAAACGTGGAAGGAGAGGTCAAGGGTGTTATAACTGCGGTGACATGGGGCACTTTAGGAAAGATTGCCCACGGGAGATTAAACAAGATCGTGGGGAAAATGTCTAACGCCGGAGCTAGGGAAGCACGTCAGGATCCAAACATGGCCATCGGTACGTCTCATAGTAGTCAATGTTGTGCGTCTGTGCTCTTTGACATTGTTGTCGAATTTTAGCTTCAGAATATACTTGTTTTAGTAGTAAGTAAGATAGATATCCAGTACTCGATAGAACTAGCTTAAGGGAAGCTTCGACGTGGTAATTAGGATGGATTGGTTGTCGAGCAATCAAACGGAGATTATTACCCGCACCCCGATGGCAAAAGAAGAAACAATCATGATTTATGGAAGCTCATGTCGCAAACAAGGGAACCGAAGAACCAAAACTCGAGGATATCCCTGTGATAAGGGAATATCCTGAAGTCTTCCCCGAAGACTTGCCAGAATTGTCTCCTCGACGACAAGTCGAATTTCGCATCGATTTGATTCCAGGCGTCGCGCCTGCAGTCAATGCACCTTAGCGATTTACACTTTCGAAGATGCAAGGATTGTCAGTGTAACTTCAGTAGTTGATAGAGAAGGAAGATAACAAACTAAGTTTCCCGCTTTGGGTAACCCAGTTTTGCTCATCAAAGAGAAGGACGATAGCTTTCGTACGAACATCAAACTACCAGGAGCCAAACGAGCTAACCAACAAGAGTTGGTAACTCTTGCTGAGGTTTAACGAATTATTCATTTAACTAACTGTGAGGATCCAACTACTATATCACGACTGACCGATGATCGAGTGTCATTAGCTGTGATTTCAGGAAGAAAGTATACCGGGGAAATTGTGGGACAATAACTTGTTTTAAACGTACACAAAAACGGTGTTTCCTACACGATGCACAAAACAATTTTACACAGAATACAAAACTTTGAAAATCTAGAAAACATGCACTTAGGACCTTTGGGAACCCAGGTCCAAACTCGTAAAGGTTGCTTAGGAACCACACCTGTTAACTCAAGCAAACCCCATTATCATGACATATATGCTATTTCAGTTAACCAAACAGAAAGTACTCAAATTCCTTTTGTTAAAATCTTCACTTTTGCTTCTAGCGAGTAGATGTTTGCATCTCTACTCCCCTTAATGGTAGTTGCATCGCGTTAATTTTCTTCGCTGAGAGCGAACACACATTTGCTTCGATACTGGGTCATTTCTCCATACTCATTGTTTCAGTACTCGGAAACTTATATTATGTTGACACACATGCACCATTTGTTACGCATGTGGTTTCATTTCGAATAAACACTTCATTGAAGTTCAAATATTATGTTGCTAAATCTAAGTACTGATTTGTGATTCGAATGACCTACATTGTGGTAATTGTTGGCTTCCTTGTTATCAAGTCAACACACTTTCTTGACACTTCATTTCTTTCAAGTTACATTCATGGTTTATCTTCGTAACCATGCTGAGATTCCTTTGTTGATACATACGTTTATTGTCACATTGCGCTGAAACCAAGTTCAATTGCTTGAACTTGTCCATTTCGCATATTCAATTTAAAACGCCATATGATGTATTGAGAGCATCATATTCGCATTTTGCAAAGGGTCTTTTGTTTCGAATCGTAGTAGACTTGTTTGGTCTACGACTCCACTAAACCGTTTGTTGATTTTGGCACCTTGTGGTGATGCCTTCACAAAATTGAAGCTTGCGCTAATTTCGTTACGCACCTCATACACGGATTTAATTGTTTATTGACTTGCTCTAAATCCGTTTTGTTTATCACAATTAAAGCGGTCCCAACACAGTTGTGTGCTAAGGCAATGGTACATAGATTCGTTTCATAGCACGGTGTACCTCCTAATGATTCTTTCATGGTCGATCGAATGCCTTGCGGTACTTATTACTTTTTCATCTTCGATCAAAAACAGTGGCTCTTCGATGTTTCGTATTCAACTGAAAACTCTATGACATTGTGTAAATCAAATCTTCAGGCTTGTTTCAGTACACTTTCATTTGATCTCAAACACGGTGAACTTGTTCAGTCACCACTATTATTGAATTATGTCATTACGACACCTTGTGGTGTCATTACAAAATTTGTAGCTTGTGCTAATCTTGGTCAACCGTTTCACACGAAACTACACATACTTTTGTTTGACTTGTCATTTAAACATGCCTAATGCAACTACGAATTAAGACAAAAATACACCAGATTCGCTTGTATTTCATTTGGTGAAATTCTGCAATTCAAAAATGTCAACACACTAATCCTTACCAATTATTTATTCGAAAGTTGACAGATCATTTTCATGTTACTATCATATTCGAGTTGTTGATTTTGAATTCATATAGCGAATGCTATGGTTTGTTAAAACTCGTTGGCATATGGTGACCGATTGTTTGAGAATCCATTGGTCAAACTCCTTTGTTACACCCATGTTAACTGAGTAACACTAGATTATACATCTATGCATACCTTTTAACCATTGGGTTCTTGTTGTTGAGATATATCTCTGGATTCACCCGGTGTGAATAAGATTTGATTCGGTTTTTTGGTTGTCTACCCCAGTATTATTCATATACATACACGCATAATGAAACCCTAAGGAGTTAAGGTAGTATAAATTTCGAGGACGAAATTTTCTTAACAGGGGGAGAATGTGACAACTGTCAAATTTGCATGCATCCATACAATTATTAAATGAATGTGCTGATTTACAATTTATGACTTGAATTGCTTACTGATTTCTGTATTATACTTACATGTGCATCACATATTGCAAATGACACGTCATTGACTGCATGCAAACATATTGACACAAATGATGCACAAAGCACAGTTAGCACAGGTAACAGACAAACCAGGAAGATGCTGACGGAGTTCAGAACATAGACAGACGTTGTTTTGAGGCACAGTATGAGCCAGAAACAAAGTACTACACTAGTATAGTGTGTAGGGAAGTAAGGACCATAAAACTGCTTTTCTAGGTGATAGTTTAAGTGTCGGTAAGTGCCTAAAACTCACCCAAAGTGCAGAATTCTGCAAAATTCAGCATTTAAACACGCTAATATTATGCAAAAACATGGTTAAATGGTCCTGAATGCTTTCCTAAGTGTCGGGAATTAAAAGTGTCATAAAAGGGTACATAACGAACACTAAACGGTATAGTTTAGCACTTTAACGAACCGGTATCTAACCGAATAACCGGACACTACCCGAAACATCAAAATTATACTAGAAGCATTGATTTAATGTTTCTGAGCTAGTTATGATCCCCGAACACCCTAACACACTATATAACACATCATACACTTAAACACTAATCAATACACTTAACTTCTAACTTATATCTCTAACTATGATTTAAACTTACACCAAGACCCCGCTCATCCATATAGACGGTTATGGGAGTGGCCCCACCTCCAAAATCTTACAAGATCTCTCTTGATTTTGCTTGGATTTGTGAAGATTCATTTAGATCATGTTGTGTACTTACAAGACATAGGACCCATTGGACAATGCATTAGATGGTTATAAGAAGATGATCACCCTCATTCTAATCAACACCTTCTTCCTCTCTCTCCCCCTCCATGCTCTCGGCCCAAACAAGCACCCACACCACCACCATTTTCATCCAACTTCAATCCATTCCAAGGTGTACACAAGGTGTTAGAAGCTAAGTTAAGTAATGTGGAGCTTGTGGATCTTGAAGGACCTCCTCCATTTGCTATTATCCTTCACTTTTGTCATCCTCATCTTCAAGTATTCTTCCCTAGCCTTGTGCTAGTAGTAAGGCTCTTATAATCCCTTGATACTTCATATTTAGTTGGTTAAAAGATGTTACATAAAGTTAATCTTGAAGAACACTAAGAAACTTGAAGATGAAACATGAACATAAGCATAAAACTATAAGAAATCTTAAAGAAATCATGTTGTTTAGTGTTGTTATGATACTTGATGATTGATTGTTTGTGTTTATGATGTTAGACATCATAAGAAGCCTACTAGATTGTGATTAAACACATGATCTAGTAAGTTAAGATGGTGATCTTATGAAAGACCAAGATGATCATACTTTATGTAGACATGAACTTGAATAATAAAAGTTGTTTTCATATGTGATAATGATTTAAACACAATACAAGTCTTGTGAGTGGACGATTTCCAAAATAGTTTTCTCAAGATGCTAAGTTAAATAACAAGATTTACCTAGACTTGGTTCTTACATAAACAAATACTATTTTTAAGGGTTAAACAAGTGTAGAAACACTTGTGTAACAAAAAGATTTCATAAAGAAGCATTTTAGAAAATGTGTTTGGAAGTTGTAAACACCCAACTTCTTTAAAGATGAAGTTTTTAAAGTAGTAAACATATTTTAAAGGGTAACCAAACTCACTAAACACACTACCAAGTTACTACAAGTTTTCATAAAAGTTCAAGTTCATGTTGTTATGAAAATAGCATTGTTTTGACACTTGGTAAGTGTTGGTTAAGTTGTGGATTGTTTGTGATGATTTTAAAAAGAAAATGATATCATTTGATAGCATGGACACCTCCATTTTTAGGGGAAACTATGGAAAAATTTTCTAAAAATATAAACACTTAGAAAAATATTTTCTAACAAATATTTACAATTGTATTTTAACTATGATTTTCAATATAAACTTTGCATAATTTTTGTAACAAAAATACAAATATTGGAGGTTGGTTTTTGTAAATAAAAATAACTAAATATGTATTTGAAAGGTATATATTTAGAAGACATGTGTGTGTGATTATTTGAATACCTTGTGTATTAGCTATATTATTTTAGGATTGAAATAATATAACTTAACAAATACCAAGAATTTACAATCCAAAATATTACCAAAAATCACAAGGAATAAATGCAAAAGTTACACACACAATATTGGTAAACCGAACGAAAGAACGTAACTTACAAAATATTCCGGAAAAAATACATTTATAAGTATACTTTTGGTAAATAATATTTTGGACACAAGAAATGAAAATATGATTTGTAATATCATATTTTCGACAAGGAGAAAATATATTATTTTTTGGAAGTAAAAATATATTTTCTTGGAATATTTGGAAGATATATGATATTTGAGAAAAATATATATTTTCTTGAAATACATTATTTTTGGGACAAAATGAGTTATATATCTTCTAAAGTGAGACTTGAAAATATATTGTTTTGGAAATATATATTGGATATTTATTAAGGAAATACGTACACACCTGAATACGACGCCAATACATGGCGAGATATACAAATACAAGAATACGAAAATACACATGTATGAGATACCCCCATCCTTGGGAAGTAAATACGAATATAAATACTTGAGAAGTATTGTTACAAAAATATTGTTTAGCGATTATTCCAAAAATTAAATATAACTTAAAGTTAAGATATTTATTATTTTAACAAATAATTATATACTTGGAATTAGGGGTGAGCATGGTGCGGTTTGGTGCGGTTTTAGCATAAAACCGCAACTCATACCGCGAGGTGCGGTTTTTATTTTTTTAAAACCACATGTTGCGGTTTTTTTGCGGTACGGTTTTTGCGGTTTATTTGCGGTTGCGGTTCGGTTGAGGTGCGGTTTCGGTTTTAATAGTTGAATACATCTAAAAAAAACTCTCAGCAATACTTGAATACATCTAAAAAAAAACTCTCGGTTTTAATACTGGAATACATCTAATACTTGATGGTAATTAGAATATAATTTTTGCAAGAGCAATGTGAAGAGCATATGTATGGGCTAGAGGACATCAATCAAAACAAGAGTTTGTACTAGAAACATGTCTAGAATAATAGTTGCTATGTGAAACGGTGAAAGCTTAATCACATAGTCGTATCCAAATAAAAACGTAATATTGTTTCCAACTCATTCTTGTTTCCAACTTTCAATCTTTCCAACTTTCAATGTTTCTAACTATCATTTGCCATTAGTGTTTCCTAGATAGAAAAAAAAAACAAAAAATATTTGTTAGTAGGTATTTGAAATATAAACTCACACATGTAAAGAAAACCTTACCAATTTTTAAACCCGCCATCTTCTTATTAAATTCATCTATGTCTTTATTCTTCATAGAACATCCGAGCTCAAGATCAACCCTTGTACACCTTATCCAATCTTGTGCACAAATCAAAGCTTCCGCAGTTTCGGTGTTAAGTGAACTTCTATACTTGTCGATAACTCTACCACTCGTACTAAACGCCGATTCTGATGCAACTGTCGAGATCGGCATTGCCAAAACATGTCTAGCTATTTTGGATAGTATAGGAAATTTGGTTGAATTTGCTTTCCACCATCCCAAAAGATCAAACTTTTGGTCCCTTTTTTCCCTTAAATCCGTTAGATAGATCTCCACCTCACTCTTGATGTCTTGACCTCCATCATCAAGTTTGTCAAACTCTAGCTCCAGATCAATATCCATCTCATTAATACTTGACTTTTCACCAAAAACCATATCTTGTGAGTTTGGTAAATTTGTGTTTTCTCCCTTGCCTTTGTAATGATTAAACAACTCATCAAGAGTCTTAGTCACCTTTCCCACAATCTCTTTACTTTTCTCCGAATCCTTACCATGGATCAATTCAATGCAATACTTAACATATGAAAGCTTGTTGCGTGGATCCAAAACAACCGCAACATACAATAGATAATTCATATTATCTACGTTGTCCCAATATTTATCATACTTTGTTTTCATCGATATAGCCATCTTTTTTTTTCTGTTCATCTTGACTCAAAGTCATCCGAGTGATGGTTGCTTGCATTTTCACAAGTTCGGAAAAAAAAATATTCGAAGTTACATACTTTGAGCCAGATATCTTGGTTGTAACATTGAAAAATATTTTCAAGTAGTCGATCAGATTCCTAATTTAACAATCCAATATCCATGTGTAAGTATTTAAATGAGTTAACGACTTATTATTTTTATAGGCTAGAGATATTTAAATGAAAAATATAATAACATACCTAGCCGCGTCCCAATCAACACCACTCGGAGCACCAATTACTCTATGCTTCCTTTTCCTTTTTCTTATGCTCCCTTCCACATCTTCCTCCGCCTCGGTGCGAAAATAAGCACCATAAGAAGAATCGATCAAGTAAAGCCTTTTTAGAAAATAAAACAGGAACACGATGTTAGTAATAAGCAAGTTTAGTTACCCCAAAGTTAAGTTATATAAAACAGAATAAACACATACCTGTCAAACGCATCCTCATATACTACGGCTGTTTCCAACATTAAATATGTTGAATTCCATCTCGTGTCAACATCAAGAGAGGGCTTTAGTTTAGATTTCACTTCAACACAAGCAACACAATCTTCAAAACTTTTATACCGAGCCGGTGATGATCGCACATACGTCACAGCATTTCGAATTCTAGTAACAGAATCGAACTGCTCTTCCAATCCATCTCTAACAACAAGATTGATGATATGTGCACAACAACGTAGGTGCAAGTATTTACAACCTAGTATATCATTCGGTCCCTTCAACATCCTCTTTAAAAATCGTATAGCCCCATCGTTTGAAGACGCGTTATCCACTGTGATGGTAAACACGGTCTCAATCCCCCATTTTTTTAAACACTCATAAACCAAACTCCCAATGGTGTCACCCCTATGATTATCTATAGGGCAAAAATTTAGGATTCTTTTTTGTAAAACCCATGTGTCGTCGATCCAATGTACCGTAAGACACATATAATTGATATTTTGAACGGATGACCATGTGTCGGTAGTGAGGCACACTGTTTGGCCTTTCAACAAATGTTTGACCTTTTCTGCTTCTTGTTCAAAAACAGTTATACAATCTCTAGCAACCGTCCATCTAGATGGCATAATAAACTCGGGATTCAATTCCCACGAGTACTCCTTAAATCCTTCATCATCGACAATACTAAAAGGTCTATTGTCTTTAATGCACATTTTAGCGAGGCCTAGTCTACACTTCTCCTGGCTAAATGAATGCTTAGTCAATGACCCACCCCCCTGCGTATCTTTTGGCTTGAAGTTTAAGGTTGACTGATTTTTTGGATTATTCTTTTTTGCTTTATAAAGGGGTGATCTTACACAAGTATTTCTTAGATGATTGAGTAATCCGGAGGTACCATTAAGTCTAGTGCCACAAGCTAAAACCTTTTTACAATGCTTGCATTTTGTCGATTTAGCGCCTTTCTTATACGGAAAATGTTGCCAAACAACGGACTTCAACTTTGGCTTATTTTCTTCTCCGGGTACTTCAACCTCATCATCATTTTGATCATCCACATCAATTACAGTTTCATTAGTAGCCATTCTGAAAACATAAAAGAACTAAAATCAAACAAAAGCCATACATTGAGATGAAACTTATCGATAAGCAACAACAGGGGCTGTCACATTTGATGATAACTCATAAATGTATAGACATAACTTATGTGTTTCATATACAAGCGATGAAAAAAGAACCAAAAACATGAACCTAGCTATAACACATACAAGCGATGAAACAGTACACAAGAACCAAAACCAAAAACATGAACCAAAAATCACATACAAGCGATTATACTAGAAAGTCTTGTACTTAGAAATCAAAAATCACATACAAGCGATGAAACAAGAACCAAAAACATGAACCTAGCTCAAACATGAACCAACACATACGTACCAGATGAAGATGATCGCACCAGCTGAAGATGATCGCACCGGCTGAAGATGATCGCACCAGATGAAGAAAAGATTGTCGGCTGGATGTTAAATTAGGGAAATGAAGGGAAAGGTACATAGGTTTCTTTTTTATCAAAAGGTTATTGGGTTGAAAGTTGGGCTGTTTGGAGTGCTAATTTAATGGGCTTGTAACTAGTAGGTTAACATCATTTTTTTTTAGAGGGAGCAGACGATAGTTAACTTAACAAAGTCAAGTCTGTACTTTTTTTTTTAACAAACACAGATTATATAATATATAGGGAATTTTATATTTAAATCTTTAAGTATATTATATATATAATATATATATATATATATAATAATTTTGCGGTGCGGTTTCGGTTTTTTGGTGCGGTTTTTAAAGCTAAAACCGAACCGCACCATACCTTTGCGGTTTCGGTTTTTACGGTTTTTGTGTCGGTTGCGGTTTTGCGGTTTCGGTTTTTACGGTTTTTGGTGCGGTTTCGGTTTTCGGTTCGGTTTTTGCTCACCCCTACTTGGAATACTACCGAAGACACTTTGAAACGTAACTCAAAGGCACTAATCAATACAAAGACAAGGCACGACCCGCTCGTCTAACGGACCATAATACGCATGTAGGTAGTCGTGCGTTCTAGAGGAAGCTTTGAGTTACATCGGATACAAGGGACGCAAAACTGTGAGTTCATGTCCCCTTTTTTCTGTTAACTGTTTTCAGTTTTATAACTTCGGGGGTGGAATACATGTTACATACTGCTTACAAACAATTACAATGGTATGATTAGCTAAGGAAAGGTACTGCTAGATCACGTGAATGGGTAGGCGATTAACTTAAGACCATTAATCCTTGTATAAGGACCGAGGGGCATGAGTGATAGATCTATTGGGTGTTGCGAGCCCCACCCATGGGCCTGCGAGTTGGCCGCATGTGGTGACTATGTCGTTCCGCCGGAGGGGCCTGTACGAAATACGCATACAGGGTTGAGTGCTTCCTATGCCATGTCACTTATATTAATGTATTAGCTACACATTAATTGATCTGTTTTTCCTTGTTGCTACATACCAGTTTACAAGTACATACATACATACATACAAAGGTTTTCAAGGATGATTCGTGCACACATACTAAACACATGAACTAGCTCAACTTTTGTTGATGTTTTCCAACTACATGTATTTCAGGGAACTAGTAAGTGGATCTGGCGGGCGTTGGAAGTTTATATGTTGCGTTTGAAATAAAGATGTCATCCATGGTCCTTGGGTTTGGTCGGTGTGTCTTATTCCTGGACGAGACACGTCTCCCAACCCTTGGTGCTATTTAATATCTTTCGATGAGTCCTTAGTGAACTCATAAACATTTTGGTATGATTGTAAAACTTGAATTTGAAGTCTACGATTTTAAACAATGTTGTTATGTTTTAAACTTAATCGATGGATGACAAACCTATGGTTTTATCATATATGTGTTGTTATGATTGAATGCAATGATATTAAGAAAGTCACACCATAATCACGCTTCCGCAAAAGTCAGGGTGTGACAATCCTCTCTTCACCTCTCTGTCTTAGACTCGCTGTCATGACATCTCTGATGATTTTATCCAGCTTTTTCTCATAATGTTTATCTTTGGCAACATTTGAATAGTACTCACCGGATAGAGGGATTACTTCAAGAACGTCGTCAAACACTACTTCCTTTCGATGGACAACTGGTTCTCCTTTGCTGTTGATATAACATTCTCTTTTCTTGTCATATCTTCTACAACTCCTTGCTTCTTCATATTCCTTCTCCATTTCTTCAATTTGATATCCAACAATGCATCTCTCTCTGTATGTTTTCTCTTTCAGAATCTCTTCTCTTGTTTTCTATTTTATCTCAGCAACAAATGCACAATGTTTGTTTATTGATACGGTTTTGCCATGAGCTGTGAACGGGTGACCAACAGCATCCTCTTCTGGAAGTAATTGACTCCAGTCATACCCTTCATCATCTTGGATCACAACACATGCTCTTGACTTTTCCTTTTCAGTATTATCTTCAATTTGTTTCAACCTTGGTGATTCCTCTCTGTTCTTGTGATAGATCGCCTTTTGATTGTAATCTTCTTTAAACGGATTAGCGGTTTCTTCAACAACAGAGTTTCTGCATTCTCTTTTGAAATGACCCTTTTGCTTGCATTTGAAGTAGGTCACTTTTGATTTATCGAATCCCAGCTTTGTTGATGGTCCACAAATTGATTGCATGCCAGTACAGGGGCGGATCCACAGCCAAGAAAGGGGTTCCCAGGAACCCCTTCGGTTCGTAATTTATAGTGTTAAGTTAAATAGAAAAGCCTAAAGGAACCCTTTAATATTGTTTAGAGGAACCTGTAACCAAAATTGAAGAGTGATAAACTGGTTAAGCGTGTGTTGTTTGTAGTTGTTATCTCGAGTTCGAGTCCCATCAGACTCCTTTCCTCTGTTTAATTGCTTTTTTTCCCTCAAAACGAGTTAGGGATTTAATCTTTAATGGTTGTGCTGTTGTTTACTCTTGTTGATTTTTACTTTCAGTTGGTAAATGTAATGCTATTTGGTAGTTAACTGAATTATTTTTTACTAATTTGGTAGTTAACTGATTTATTTTTTTACTAATAAGATGGTTCATTAAGTTAAGTATTTGATAAATAAAAGCAGACAAATGGCTAATATATCATCAATTGTGATCCCTTTTCTCTTGCGTTTCCATGTTCGAATTGCACAATCCACTAATCAGTTTAGCTGGTTTGGCCTTGTCCACCGCCGATGACACTATCTCCACGGGTTTTTCATTTGAAATAACATCCCATACCTACAATGACACTAGCAGATCATATTATATACAACAAACTAAAAGCTTTTAGTTTTGTGCATTGAACGTACCCCATCTGAATCAAGGACCATAAATTGGTCTCTTCTGGTTATATTTTGGTGTATGACTTGAGGAACCGAAATAAGACCGAATTTTTTTTATACAGTAATCGCCAAAGGCTCGTGACATGGCCAAGCCAGGCGATTCCTTGTTTGGCTGCCATACATGGTGAACACCAGGCTCTTCCTCTAAGCAGAAAACGCGTCCGTTGCACTCAACTATCCGTTCAGTCTCCTCTGTACATAAAATGGGTTAGGCAATAACTTTAAAACGCTATGACCCATTACCCAACCTATTTGATCCTTCTTCAAAACATGTCTAAAACATATTGTTAAGAGAGCTACTCATGAGGTAGATTTGGCTTGAAATCAACCGTAAGCTGTACGGATACCAAGTAGCCACCTTCGGTCACCGTAGTTAGAATTGCTCACGAATCTCTAACATTCGCTACCACACGACGATCACCCTGGAAAAAAGGAATATTACATTGAAACATCTACGTTTCAAATTCATTAAAGGTTAAAAAGATCTTGAATCAATTACATGTCTAATGGCTGTCAACTACAGTTTATATAGGCAACGAACAACACTTAACGCTTTAGCGACTCTAAAATGTTGCCAATAATAACATGACGATTTGTTTTTCATTATTGTATCGTATTTTTATTATGTGATGAACCTAGCTCGACCTAAATTGTCGAACCGACCCGAAAGTTTTGTATGTTCGGAAATATAAAATTGGAACATTTAAAAAGTGAACCCCTTGGAAAAAATTCCTGGATCCGCCACTGTGCCAGTAATGTCCATGAACCGCTGAGCTCGTCGAATGCAGCTTGCCAAACACCATCTCAGATCAATAAGTTCCATCTCTTCTGGATTGACCTGGTCGTAGTCTTCCTTTGTCAGTTTGGAATTTCCAATTTTCCCAGCTACCAGATCTTCATATGATTCCAGAATTGATCCCAGAAGACTCATTTGCTGTTTAGCAGCGTTAATGTTCATTGTCGAAGAATTCTTTAGTTTTAAAGCGATGTTGCAAAGAATCTCATCAGGTTCTTCAGAGTTTGATGTTGTTGATGATGAATGATATCCTGGATCGTAGCTTGATGAGCTTTTCTGTGAGTCTTTCGTCTTTTCAACACTATATGCAGTCTTTAGCGGTTCGCTAGCTATCACCGAGGGTACACTGCCCTTATAGTAAAGACCGACATTCTGGTGATGCGAAGAACTGCTCATCTTGCTTTGCTTTTGCAGCTCAAGTTCATGACTTTCTATCTTTTCTATCAAAGCATCAAGAGTAATTGTATCAAACAACACATCGTTTTTCAAAATAAACACGAACGTTTGCCACTGATCAGCTCGTGGTAACGCTTCAATGATTTTGTCAATGATTTCTTCTCGTGTTTTTATAATTTCAAACCTATCAAGTTCAATTTTAAGGTGACAAAATCGTTCAATCATTTGTCGTACAGATTCACCTTTGAGACCATCAAACAAATCAAATTCCTTTTTAAGTAAAGCTATTTTGTTCTTTTTGATTTGTTTACCCCCCTCAGCTTTAACCCGTAAAGCTTCCCATACTGATTTAGATGAGCCGTCGTGATTAAGTAATGCGAAAATGTCATCTCTAATCGATTGCTGGATTAAGGCAATCATTCGTTGTTCATATGAAAAGTTCTTTTTGTCATCAACGGATAAGCTTTTGAGTGGAATTTCTTCGTTCTTATCATCGACTGGTCTACTGTATCCGAATTCCATGCAAAACCAGCTTTCGTGCGCGTAAGCTTTGGCCCAGTTGAGGAATCGTTCTTTCCACCATGTATAATCTTCAATACTGTCGAGCTTTGGTGGTTTTGAATGGGTTCCGTAAAAGTTATCATGGTTAATATTTTCAGTCATTGCTTTCGATAAGCTTTTCGGTGTGATAGTCGATGTTTCGGAAGATTCGGACGTGAACGCTTTGTAAAACGTGTTGTAGAACTCTTCAGCCATGACGCTCCTTGTTTATCACATTGAATCACCTTTTGCACTTTCTCTCTCTAACCTTCAAAGCTCCAAAATCACCAAAATGTCAAAAGTTCTAAATGATAACCCTAAAGGTCCTATTTATAGGCCAAGGCTTTAATGAGAGTTCTCATTAATTACATAAATGTCACCTTGCCATTTCCCTAAATATTACAATATAAGGCTATGATTTATACTAACTTTTGCTACGGACTGATTGACGGAGGCGATAGACATTACTACACTAACACGGTATTTACCGGTATTTTACACTAAAATACCGATACCGTACCGGGTATATTCGGTACTGGTACCAACTTTTGGGAATTTTCGGTACCGAACGGGTACCATGCTCATCCCTAGTATAAATACTTATGTTTGATAATGTGACTCAATCTTCTATAAAACCCCACAAGTGGCGGGCTAGCTTAGGTGAGAATGACATAACTTAGCAATCTATAGTCTTTAAATTGTTTTCGCCAGAATATGAACTCAATTAGCCTCAATCATTAATGTTTGTATATCTCCATTTCCATGAGTGAGTGATCGTGGTTTATTTAATTTATACACACATATATAAGATAATCACAAACACATATGACATATCTTACTTGTTCCTACTTTTTATATATATCGAGAAACCAAATAAAAAAACCGTAAATATTGTCATATGAGCCAGGAGTGATCAATATTAGTAGTTGTTCGTTTGCTTCATGACGAGTGCTCAAGTAAGTATACGTGTTTAACTTGTAATGTCTTAATGCATGGGGGTAGGGTTGTAAACGAACCGAACGTTCAGTGACAAGTGCTCAAGTAAGTATATGTGTTTAGCTTGTAATGTCTTAATGCTTGGGGGTAGGGCTGCAAAAGAACTGAACCTTCAGCGAACAGTTCGTGAACCGTTCGGTGGGAAGTTCGTTTATGTTCGTTCGTTTAATTATTGAACAAACATGAACAAGAAATTTCGTTTGATTAGTTATATGAACGAACATGAACAGCGGTTAAGAAAGTGGTTTTGTTTTAGACTTGTTAATGGTTTGGTCATGATGATTGTTAGGGGAGGATTTTCCAATGATCAGTGATCCTCAATTACTGTTGGGCTTAGTGATCCTCACTTCTGTTTGAATTAGTGATCCTCAGAAGTATTGCAGGATCAGGATCATGGATCATCGTAAGGATCCTTATACTAACGATTGTCTGCTTTGAATATGAAGTTGTTTTGCAGGAGTACGAGCTTGGACTTGGTCTTGGCGATATTCCTGCAGCATATTCCATACTTATTCCGCACGTGCTTAACTAAAGTGGACGTTATGGAGTTCGTGGAGGACTTGCACAAAATGCAGAAAGTTTGTTAGCTTAGATATTTTCCATTTTTAAAGGGGATAGCGAGCTAAATAGAAACACTTAGTGATCCTTGTAATTAGCTCGCTATCATCCGAAGTTGTAATACATTTCTTGTTTAATCTGAGTTGGTGATCGGTAGTTTCCATCACCCGAGGTTTTTTATGCCGGAGATCATTCATTGATCAAGGGTTTTTTCCTCGTATAAATCTTTGTGTCACTTATTCATTTCATTTCTGAGTGATCCTTAGTGTTGTTCATTGATTCAAGCATCATACCTCACAACAGAAAGTTTGGTTGCATTATCATTGCTTGATTTTTGACCAAAACAGTTTGGCGCCCACCGTGGGGCAATTGGTGCTTCATTCCTAAGAAGATTCATACTTTTGTGGTCATTTCGGTTCATTACGACCAAGCAGATGGCTTCCTCAACAAAGAATACATCAAGTTCTATGCCGGCAATTAGTTCTTCACAAGGCGTTCCACCTTTGCCTCCACCACCTTCTGGATCCCAGAAGAATGCTGAGAATGCCGCGAAGAGACAAACCCCCATTTTCACAAAACCACCAACTTCTTCTGTTTCCTCTAATCCTACCACTAATGACCTTTTTACTTTGATTTTGCATATGAGAGATCGCATGCAAGAGCAGAACAAGACCAATGAAAGGATCCTCCAGGAGATTGGTGATATCAAGAAACAGAAGAAATCAGTGGAGGATCACTCTCCTCTGATGCCAAGGTCCTTGAATTTTGACACTCCGGTTGTAACTACCTTACAATTGGCAGATCCGGGCATCCAGTATCAAAGTGGTCCATCAGAAAGGCGTTATGGAACAGCAACTATGAGTCAGGCATTTGGCTCTCACTTCCAGCCTCAAGGATCCTCTTCTCAACCATCGGGATCCTCTTTTCAGCATCAAGGATACTTCACGTCAGGAGGATATTTGGGAATGCATGCAGTTCAAGGATCCTCCCAGGGTCAAGGATCCTCCCAGGTTCAAGGATCCTCTACGGCTCCAGGATCCTCCCAGGTCCAAGGATCCTCCATGGCTCAAGGATCCTTCCAGCTTCAAGGATCCTCTATGATTCCAGGATCCTCCCAGTTTCTAGGATCCTCTGTGCCCCAAGGATCCTTTCAGGTTCAAGGATCATCTCAGCTTCAAGGATCCAACATCTTTCAGGATCAGGGATTCTTACGAAGTATGCAACCTCCGAGCACCGATGTTCATCAAGGAGACTTTATACCAATGCAGACCATTGCTTCATCTGGTCCTTCGATCATACCAGAATCCCGTCACTATGGATTCACATCCGCAGTTCCAAACATGAATCCTCCAGGAGGTAACACTTTAAATAATTCATATAACACTAACCATGGCTCAATGCAGGATACAGGTATCAATCAGGCTATGGCTAGGGAATTACAGAAACTTAAGGATATGATATCCAGTGTACCAGGAGTGGTTAAACCCATTCCTGAAATTGCAGATGGTAGCCATAGGATATCTCGTTTTGCACCACCCTTATGTGATGCTGAGATACCCAAAAGGTTCCAGATACAATCTATGAAGCTGTATGATGGTTCAACAGATCCAGAAGAGCATGTAGCTCAGTATAGGGAGAGGATGGAGATCAATCCAATTCCTGAGAGGTTAAAGGAAGCATGCCTATGCAAGGGATTTGGATCCACACTCACAGGATCTGCTCTTAAATGGCTGCTAAGTCTTCCCCATTACTCTATTACTTCATTTGCTAATCTAGTTAATTTGTTTAATAGTCAATTCTCTTGTAGTAGAAAATTTGAACGATTAACTAGTGATCTATATAGGGTAACACAAGGTCAAAATGAATCACTTAGAGATTATATCACTAAGTTTAGTAAAGAATCCTTAGATATTCCTAATTTGGATATTGCTACGGCTGTAGAAGCCTTTAAAATGGGATTGCTTAGGGATTCGTTATTCTATGATGATCTTGCTATGACACCTTGCAGGAATCTTGATGAAGTAAGAACCAGGGCCCTTAGGTTCATCCGCCTAGAGGATGACAAAAGGATCCAGGATAGATTGACAGGATCCTCAAAACAGGAGAAACAAGGATCCTACTTCAGGAACAACAAATCCAAGTCCTACAACAAGTCTGATAACCAGAACGTGCATGCGGTGGAACAAGAAGAGGATGATGAGGATTATCCTCCTATTTCTGAATACTGTTTTTCTGTTGATAACAATGAACTAATCCTTGCAATGCAGAATCTAGGTGAGAAAGCTAGGTGGCTGAGAAAAAGTGATAAACCAGCTGCTACAAAGGATAAGTCCAAGTGGTGTGCATATCATGAGGATTTCGGGCATCTCACTGAAGAGTGTATTGCACTAAGAAAGGAAATTGGTTACTTGTTGAGCAAGGGACATTTGAAGGAACTTTTGGGACGGAAGAAGTCAAGGATCCAAGATCCTGAAAGGATCCCGGAAAGGGCTCCTGCTCCTCCAGCAGATGCACAAGTTATAAACTTCATATCCGGTGGATCAGACATTTGTGGTACTTCCTTTTCAGCAGCCAAGAGACATGCTAAGGAAACCAAGATGGATAATGGGGATAGACCCATCCGGACCTCCACCGTCACCAAGGATAAGATCATAACTTTTGATGAGGATGATCGTGTTGATGTCCAGGATCCTCATCATGTTGGTCTTGTAATTACATTGTTTATTTCTAACCACTTTGTTCGCAGGATCCTAATCGATGGAGGAAGCTCTGTGAACATCATTCAGCTTGATGTCCTCAAGAAAATGAATATCCCGGAGTCTGATATTGTCCCAAGATCCTCAGTCCTTGTGGGATTTAGTGGGGAAACCAAAAACACATTGGGGGACATCAAACTCCCTATTTATATTGAAGGACTCCATTCTTATCGGAAATTTTGTGTTATAGATTGCTTATCTTGTTGTAATGTTATCCTTGGCAGGCCATGGATACATGATATGAAGGCAGTCCCATCCACCTATCATCAGTGTGTAAAGCTTCCAAGTCCATGGGGAGTGGTGAAAATTGAGAGTGATCAACAAGAGGCTAAGAATTGTTATACATCATCAATGAAGCCAGCCTCAAGACCAAGGGAGCAATAGCAATTAAAGTATCCTTCAAGAGATGTCTTGGAGGCAAGAGAACAGGATTTGAAAGAAATCCTCATGGATCCTGATGATCCTGAATCCAAGATCTTCATAGGATCAGGGATCCTTAGCGACAATGAACAGGAGCTAATATCCTTCCTTAAAAGAAGAAAAACTACCTTTGCCTGGAAACATGAGGATACGACAGGTATATCTAAAGATATAATTACTCATAAACTTGGCATTGACAGGTCATTCAAGCCAATTCATCAAAAGAGGAGGAAGTTTGCACTTGAAAGGAATGCCATCAAATCCCAAGCCTTAGCTGACTTTGTGGCAGATTTCAGTAGTGACTTGCAAAAGGAAGCTGAGTTAGAAGTCCAACAGCTTGAAGAAACTAAGGATCCTTGGATACTCTTCACAGATGGAGCCTCTAATATCAAAGGAACAGGACTTGGAATACTACTAAAATCGCCACAGGGGGACATAATACCCCACTCCATAGCTTGTGAATTTCAAACCACCAACAATGAGGCTGAGTATGAAGCCTTGATAGCTGGTTTGCAAATTGCTAAGCATATGAGGATCAGGTATCTTGAGGTACATGTAGACTCATTATTAATCACTAATCACTTTAATGGATCCTATGCTGTTAAAGGTGAAAAGCTAATCAAATATTTAGAGATAGTCAAAGAATTGGCACTCTCTTTTGTTTCCTTTAGTTTGACACAGGTACCAAGGGAAGAAAATGCAGAGGCTGATGCATTAGCCAATCTAGGATCATCCTTGAAGATCCCGGAGGATATAAAGATCCCTATTATCCATATCCTGACCCCTGCTATCGAGGATCATGTAGCTATGGAGATAGGAGAAGATTCTGCAATCATCCCTAGTGATGATACTCAATCTCATTCAGGATCATGGATCCTCCCAATCATGAGATACATACAACATGGAGAGATTCCTACAGGAGAAAACCCTAGGGCTTTCAAAATTAAGGTATCTCAATTTACAATATTGAATAATATGTTGTATAAACGATCTCTTGCAGGACCATATCTAAGATGCATTGAGGATCCTGAAATCCAAGAAGTCCTAAAAGATTTCCATGAAGGAGATTGTGGGAACCACACTGGGGGCAGGGAATTATTCTCAAGGATCCTGAGGACAGGATACTATTGACCTACTATGAAGAAGGATGCTGTGGAGTATGCCAAGAAGTGTGATCCTTGTCAAAGACACAGCAATATCCTTCACCAACCAGCAGAACTTTTGCATCCTATATCCTCTTCTTGGCCATTTATGAGATGGGGAATGGATATAGTTGGTAAGCTTCCTAAGGCACCTGGTGGAAAAGTATTCGTGCTTGCTATGACTGATTACTTCTCCAAGTGGATAGAGGCTGAAGCCTTTGCTCAAGTCAGAGAAAAGGAAGTTATATCCTTTATTAAAAGAAACATTATTACTAGATTTGGTATTCCTTCTGAAATTGTTTGTGATAATGGATCCCAATTTATTGGGAATAGAACTACTAACTTTTGTGACAGCTGGGGGATTAAGATGATAACATCAACACCAGTCCACCCACAAGCTAATGGTCAGGCAGAATCATCCAACAAGATCATTATCAACAATTTGAAGAAGAAGCTTGGATCCAAGAAAGGAAAATGGGCAGAAGAATTACCTTATGTGCTTTGGGCCGATAGGACAACTCCCAAGAATGCTACTGGCCAAACTCCATTTTCTTTGGTATTTGGGGCAGAATCAGTGATCCCTACAGAGATGGTGGTTCCAACTGCAAGAACAAGCATTCGTGATCCTGAAGAAAATGCTGAAAACTTGGTTCAAGACTTGGATACTATAGATGAAATCAGTGATTTGGCAAGGATAAGGATGGCCAGTTATCAACAAAGGATGGCTGGAGCTTACAATAAAAATGTCAGGATCAGGAAGTTCCAAGTTGGTGATATGGTATTGAGGAAGGCATTTCAGAATACCACAAATCCTGCTGATGGAAAGTTGGCACCAAAGTGGGAAGGCCCTTATTTGATTGAAGCTGAGGCAGGAAAGGGGGCATATCGATTGCTAACAATGGAAGGTGATTTGCTGCCAAGAGCTTGGAATGTTGTCCACTTGAAGAAATACTTCATGTGATAAGGATCCATGATTCTAACATGACAAGTATCCTTGAAGGATCCTTACAAGACAGATGATTCTCATTTTGGTAATGATCTAATCCCAAACTATTTCATTTTTTAATTATCCTATATAAGGGTAAGGATCCTGTATCCTTTATCCTCCTTTCACTTGATTCTGAGTTTTGAAGGTTCAGGTATCCTTAACAAAGGACTGATTATCCACAGAAGTATCCAGTTATTTGGGCTTGACCCCAGTTATTTGGGCTTGACCCCAGTTATTTGGGCCTGTCCCCAGTTTCGCCAGTAGCGCACGATGATCCTGGTATAGTTCATGGCAATGGGACCAGTACTCGCTTTAGGGGCTGACAATTTCATTGTACTGGCTATATTCAGGATCCTACGTATAATGGTAGACATACCATACATCCGTTCCTAAGGTTTCTAACATTTTCACGTTAGCTAAGGTTTTGACATTTTCATGTCACTAAGTTTGGATAGTCGCCAGTGAGGGCCATACTCCAGTTTACACACGATCCTTTGGGCTTGTCCCCAGTTATCCTTGGGCTTGTCCCCAGTTATCCTTTGGGCTTGTCCCCAATTATCCTTTGGGCTTATCCCCAGTTATCCTTTGGGCTTGTCCCTAGTATATTGGGCTTGTCCCCAGAATTGTTGGGCTTGTCCCCAGTTACTAACTCTTATCTTATATTGGCTTAGCCCCAAGTTGTATCCTATTTCAGGTTTTTGGAGATAAATGACCAAGGATCCTTGATCCTTACCTTATACTAAGGTTTGTCTTTTGGTTATCTTGATTATAAGTGTTAAAGGTTAGGATCCTAACTTGGATTCTCAGGTATGATCCTTAACTGTTTTGATTTTATTCATTATTCATTTGAGTGACCCTTATCCTTTGACAACTGAACTTATGATCCTTAAAATATACTACTTTTCGGAACTTGTCGACTATAGGATATGTGATCCTTGATCATATCCTAAACTTTTTGAGGATATTTATTAAATTTTTTCTTTACTTGATAAGTTTAGACAAAATGAATATCACAACAATTGAAAAGTAAAGTACTAGCAAGGATAGTAACACGGGAGATAGCCAAAAAGTTAAAGTTATTTTATTCACAAAAGATTAAACCCTTTAAGGTTGTCAAAATTGCCAACCCACGTTTCTACCAGCAAAACGTGGCCCGTCCACATGGGTTGGCAAAGGGTGTCCATTGTTTACGGGTCTTTGTAGTGCAGGAAATAAAAGACGGAAGGATAACGAGTGGCTTCATCCCCCAAACAGAGGATCCATCCACCACCCATTATCCTGCCTATTGTTCAAGGATCCATGATCCTTCACCCTAGAAACTATTGTCTAAAGTTATTACAACCCAAGATTGTTTCAAAACACCATAACCACAATAAAACTACCAAATTCTAAAAAATGGGCTCCGGCTACGTCTAGAAATGTCCTTCATCGCCCATTCCTGCAGCTTACGCCTTTGCTGCATCACCATCTCCTCCAGCTCCAGCATCCTCCACATGATCCTTGCCACTGCCACCAGCCTCGATTGCCAGAACCTCATCAGCCTCTTCTTCGTCCTCCAACTCAGCCAGCCTAGCCTTCCAGCCCTCCATGTCCCAGTTGCTCCTGTCAAAATTAGGATCCTGAGCTTCTTGGGCCATCTGCAACTTGGTCTTGTGCATGGCAATGGCAGCGAAGACTTTAGCATCCTCCATGATCTCGTGCTTCTCATAGTCAGCATTGATCTGAGCTGCAACCGCCTGAGTTTTGGCATCATTGAGGTCCTTTTCGAGGGAGGCAATCTTGTGATCCTTGAGCACTGCCACTTTTTGGAGGTCAGAGTATTTCTCCTCAATCTCTTCGACGTTCCCAACATAGTCCTCGATTTCAGCAAATTTCTGCAAAGAAGACAATGCAAAGCTCAGGATCACGTGATCCTCAAGTGGGCAGGATAATTAAGCTAAGTCAGTGATCCTTACCTCAGCAAAGTACTCGAGGAACTGATGGATGATCAGAGGCAAGCCTTCTAGATTGTCAGTCTCAGAGGTCTTCCTTTTCTTTCCACCTCTTCCCTTTGAAGTGGTTGCCTTGGGGATCGTGACAGCTGGGCTGGCAGCAAGCTTCTTCTTTGAGGATCGGACAGTGTCAAGGTCAGTGACACTGAATTGGAGGCAGATCTTGAAGATTTTCCAGCACCTACACATCCAAAACAGATAAGTATCCTTATTTCATTTTAATTTAAGCATTTAATTACATATAAACATGGATACTTACTTGACATAGTGACAGAACCTGAGGATAGTTCTTGGGAATCCTGGGTGTTTGCTTTAAATGATCTTATTGCAGGATCAAGTCTCCGGAAAGCAGCAAGCCTTTCCTTTGTTGCAGGTGTTGTGATGAGGTGTGCGACAGTAATAGCTGCAAAATAGAAACAAAAGGATGATTAGTGATCCTTAACAGAAACAAGGTCATACCGTGATCCTTTTCAGGATCCTCTATCCTACCATGGGTGGTCTATTTCCTAGGCAGATCCTTTCCATCAGGGATAGAATCCCTTCTGACAAAGAAGAATCGCCGTTTCTAGTTGGTGTCATTCTTAGTGGCTTTGAAGATGGGATGTTCTTCACCAGGTTTATGTTTGAGTAGATATCGGTGAGATCCATGGCTAACGAGGTCATACATCTCTGCAAACTCCGACATTCCCAGATCAATTCCTTCATGTTCAATGATCCTTTCAAGGGTATATAAGACCCTCCAGATCATTAGCATCGCTTGAATGTAGGAGATGCCGGTGAGAGAGAAGAAGGATTGGGTGAAATCTGGAAAAGGATATGAGTATCCTATTGTGAATGGTGTGACCGGAAAGGCTACCCAGGTTTCAGAAAAATAATCACTTAGAACGGTGGGATCAAATGGTTTGAAATCGGTGTTTGCCGGAAAACAATGGCGGATTCTGTCTATCTGTGGATCAGTGAAGCAGCATCGTTCTTTTGCAGAATCTTTTATGATCCCTTGGCTTTTCAAGGGGCTGTCCTTCTTGTGATCCTTAGCCGGTGAGGATCTTAGCATCATCTCGATTATGACGGTGGTGAAGAAGAGAAACAGAGTGAGAAGATGAAGAGAGAAAGGAAAGAGAAATACCTGATCAAGTCTTCGAATGAAGATTTAAAGAAGGAAACGCACGAATTTAAATGCTCTCTAACCCTTATCTCTAACTTCAATTTATAATGATGATTTTGCAGGATAGTCACCTCAATGACGTCATGTTAGCAACGGCTAGTCAGGATTCAACGGCTATATATCCGTTAGTTGGTTACGGATAAGAACGAGAAAATATAACTCGTTTATTTACAAATTACTCCTTATATTTTGGGGGCAATTGTTAGGGGAGGATTTTCCAATGATAGTGATCCTCAATTACTGTTGGGCTTAGTGATCCTCACTTCTGTTTGAATTGGTGATCCTCAGAAGTATTGCAGGATCAGGATCATGGATCATCGTAAGGATCCTTATACTAACGATTGTCTGCTTTGAATATGAAGTTGTTTTGCAGGAGTACGAGCTTGGACTTGGTCTTGGCGATATTCCTGGAGCATATTCCATACTTATTCCGCACGTGCTTAACTAAAGTGGACGTTATGGAGTTCGTGGAGGACTTGCACAAAATGCGGAAAGTTTGTTAGCTTAGATATTTTCCATTTTTAAAGGGGATAGCGAGCTAAATAGAAACACTTGGCTAATTTTAGCTTAACACACACACTCGCAACTGCTTTCACCAGCTCTTGACAATTCACTTGGCGATTACACACTTTTTTACACATTACACTATAGTGATCCTTGTAATTAGCTCGCTATCATCCGAAGTTGTAATACATTTCTTGTTTAATCTGAGTTGGTGATCGGTAGTTTCCATCACCCGAGGTTTTTTATGCCGGAGATCATTCATTGATCAAGGGTTTTTTCCTAGTATAAATCTTTGTGTCACTTATTCATTTCATTTCTGAGTGATCCTTAGTGTTGTTCATTGATTCAAGCATCATACCTCACAACAGAAAGTTTTGTTGCATTATCATTGCTTGATTTTTGACCAAAACAATGATAACTAAGCATCTTATCCGAAAAAAACCCTAAATAATGACCATGACTTGCCAAATACCAAATTCATGTTGTAAATAAGCCAAATTCATGTAGTTACCTATGGACTTTCTGGTTGTATTTACATATTGGTCCTTGTAGTTAGGAATAACTTAGAGAACAAAACAATAAATTCACAATTGCAATAATGGAAATCAATTTACTAATGGTTAATATTAACATTAATTAATAGTCCCAAGCTTTTATATATAGGAAAATCAATGGAGGCAAGAGTAGGCCATTGTTTTCTCCTCAATGAGCTCTCTTTCTACGGCATCCATCTTCTCTCTTGAAAACTCATCAATCTTTAGCCCTACACCCAATTATAAAATTTCCAAAATAATTATTCAATTTACTCTATAACGGGTCGAAGACCCTAAACAGATTGAATAGGTTGGGAGGGTCAAAATGCCCAAGCGGGTCAAAAGTCATCCTATGTGTATCCAACTATCCGTATTGCAAAAAACCTCCTAAATTGTTTTATTTCAAAAATCAGATTGTCGTTATATTAAAAGATATGTTTGACGGAACCATACCTTGAACTATTGACCATTCGCCTTTCTTGCAAGTGACCGGAAAAGAATAAATCAAGCCCGGTTGAATACCATATGACCCGTCAGAATAAACTCCCATAGACACCCATGTTCCCTGTCTCTCAAAAATGGGAAAATGAGATTAAGGAAATAATAAAAAAAAACAAAGTTTAAAAAAAAAAAACATAAAATAAGAAGATGAAACCAGACCTTTGGTGTACCAAGAATCCAGTCGCGCATATGATCACATGCAGCGCTTGCAGTAGAAAATGCACTAGACAACCTTCGAGCGTTAATTATAGCTTGACCTCTTTGTTCCACATTTGTGATGAACTCAGTTTTCAACCTGAAAGATAATTAATATCATTAACAACACTCTAAATCTGAACACAAACTTCAAATATTGGAGTTATACAAAATAAATAGAAGATCTACCATTGATCATCAGCAATAAGTTCTTTCACAGGTTTATGTCCAGCCCCAATGTCAACAGTAGCGTGATTAGCATCTGGATATAGATTCGACGAGTGATTTCCCCATATTATAGCATTTCTTACATCACCAACATGGACTTTAAGATTCTCCGATATCTGGCTTAATGCACGGTTATGATCTAGTCTTGTGAGGGATGTGATGTTCTCTTCCGGGATCGAAGGTGCATATTCTTTCAAGATTAGTGCATTTGTATTTGCTGGATTAGCAACCACAAGTACCTGTGTAATTCATTTGATTTTGCAATTTTTAGCTTATACAAATTATTACATACTTTTTTCCTCTCAAATGGAAGAGGTGGCAAATACAACCAATTTACGTATGAATGGCTCAATTCGGGCTTTTATCTCTAACAGGTCACACGGGTAAAACAGAAATTACCTAAAAAGTTTCCCACGTTGAAATTTTTTATACATATTACATTTTGATATAAAAACACTTATTGTTAAATCATATATTTTTTATATTGAGTAAAAGTCATTTTCGTCCCCTGAGGTTTGGCTACTTTTGTCTAAAGGTTTGTTTTTCCATATCTGATCCAAAAGGTTTGAAATCTTGTCATTTTCATCCGGCTTGTTAACTCCATCCATTTCGCCGTTAAGTTAGGGGTATTTTCATCTTTTTTGTTAACTTAAAAAACAATTCGTTCTAAAAACTACCACACATTATACTAAATGCTTGTACATAAAGTGAAAAAGACCGAATTGCCCTTTAAATGAACAAAAAAGACAAAAATACTCCTGACTTAACAGAGATAAATAGATGGAGTTAACGAGCTGGATGAAAATGGCAAGATTTCAAACCTTTTGGATCCAGATGCGGAAAAATAAACCTTTGGACGAAAGTCGCAAAACTGGCCAAACCTTAGGGGACGAAATGGCATTTTACTCTTTTATATTATATTTTACAATCTAATTGTTTAAAGAAAACCTTGAAGATTTGGGCAAAAAGTGCTATTTAGATGACTTGACCCATACAAAACCTTTACCCGTTTAGCCGTTTTGCACAAACTCGTTGTGACCCACTTTCCAACCTACCCAATATTACCACCAATAGCTTTAGCTTGACTGAACAATAGCCACAAACCTTGCAATTTGGATCAGCATACTGGTCCAAAGCTGAAGCTTGAGCCTTGTATATACCTACGTTCTTAAATATAAGATCTTTGCCATCCCCTTTCCTACGAGGGAATCCACCGAGCATGATTGCGATATCAACGCCTCGACAGGCTTCAATAACATCGGTTGTGGCAATAACATCTACAAGATACAGAAAAAAAATCCCAAAAAGCATAACAGATTTAAGACTTTATATAAACAATGGCGCATGAATATTAATGTGTTTTGAAAAATAACCTTTAAGAAGAGGAAATGCTCCATCCATAAGTTCCATTTTTACCCCTTTCAAGATTTCGGAAGCAGGCTCAATATCAAGCAAATGTAGAATTACCGGTTGATTTGGACCCAACATTGCCCCTTCTGCGATCATTGGAACTAGAGCGTAGCCGATTTGGCCTGAGAAAGAAGTTGCTCATAAAATGTTCAAAAAACGAATCAAGAAACGAGAACGTATGATGACTTACAAAGTAGACACTACTAGTTAATATTATACTAATTTTGTCAGAAAGCTATGAACTTTGTTGCAAAAGATTTCGTAAGCGGAACAAACTGGAAACAAAGTAAGATTCATGTCCAAAAGATACCGAATTTATCTTGCTTATAAGAAGATTACATTGAAAGAAATACCAAATGTGATGGCTTAAGACCAAAGTAATCAACTTCAGACATTTAAAATACAATTATACGATTGTAGTTTACTCATCTAGAATCTAGGAGTGAGCAGAACACCGATGAACTGAAAACGAATTAACCGACAAAACCGCATTGAAATAACCAACCCAAACTAATAACCAATGGCTCGATTTTATTTTTTTTAACTTTTTTTATTCAAACCAAAAATTACGATTGGATTTTGGTTATACCTCACTCCAAAACCGAACCTGAGAACCAACCACCCAAACTTGTTATTAAAATTTTAATTATTTTGAGCTAAAAGTTTCAAGATCAACTCATTAATAAGTGGTTACCCAAAAAAATTTATCATGTCCCAAATTTTAGACCAAAAGTTATTGTTTTTTTTGCCTCAATTCATTATTTTGGGCTGCTTTGTTTCAAGCCCAAATGTAAAACCGAAAACGACCCATAACTGAACCAAACCCATACGTAAAACTGAAAAACCAAAACCGATCCGTTCCTTAAACCCGAAATCTAGGTTTTGGTTCAGTATGAGGCAAAAACTGACCCACAAACATAATTGACAATTTTATATAATGAAAAAAGAATAATTTTCTCTCTTCATATACGATGAAGAGTTGATCAAGGACATGCCTGCAGCCCCAGTAACAAGCACAATAAGCGGGTCTTTTTCAACATCCGCAAAGCTCCATATATATCTAATGATCCTCCATGACAAAGACAAACAAATCAAAAGAACCACAACTTTCTGAACTAACTCCAAAGTCTCCATATTTTCCAATTAAAACAATCAAGACACACAATGCAAATATGCAATCTCCTTAACAAACCCAACATTTATTTATAGAAAATAAACAAAGCTCTTCACTGGGGCAATTTATCAAACACCTGGTGTGCAAGGTAAAGAAAAGTGAAAACCACAATGGGGGGATACCAATACAAAACCCATAAGCCATGCAACACAGTTAATGGAGTGTAACTTCATGGTAAAGAAAAGCATAAGAACATGATGAGCATTTGGTATGTGTTGGATGGGGATAAAGAAAAGTTACCGTGACAGAACCCGGATTGGATTCATGAGCGTGATTATGATTATGAAAGTGGAAATCTTGATCAAATTTAGAACTGATTGATGGTTTTAGTTACGCCTGTGGCTGTGGGGGTGGGGGTGGGGGTATGAAGTGGGAAGTGGGTTGGTCACACGGACACGGGTTTCAATTTTCAAGTACGAAGATGGACTCCATTGATCTGTCTGCAACGTCTTCGATGTTGGTTTATTTCAGCTGTTTGAGAGGGGATTGAAGGCACGTCAATATATTTGTTGGGCATTAGACTGTAGGGGAGTGGGCTTGGGCTGGGGCCGGCCATATGGCATGGGTTCCACGACTCAAGCCCCCAAAAAAAAGGAGTCGAGTAGCGTGAGTTTAGGACATGAATTGACACGTGACACTATTATTGTTTTTTTTTCTTTTAAATAAATAAATGAATTTAATTTATAAAAAAACCATTACTATATTATAAACTAGTATTAAGTCTCTGCGTTGCAGCGGTTGTTGTAAAACTGTGTCAAGTAGTACCAATGCTATACCACTGTCAGCGACCACCAACACTGGAAAAACTCGTAAAAACAAATTAAATAAAAACGAAAAAAAATAACGGCGAGCGAAAAACAGACATGAAATCTTTGAATCACGAACGCTCGTTGCAGAGAAATTAAACTTAAAGGTAAAACACAAAAAAAAATAACTAAGTCAATCCAGGACCCAAGCGTTGGTCGAACTTGTTAAACAGAGAAAAATAGATGTGCTGCGACGGGCCAGTCAAACGGGAAAAAATATACGAAAAAAATGTTGAACCTCACACGCACGTTGCGGTGCATTAACTCACAAAATTTAGAACGAAACAAAAAACTTGGGAAATATGATAAGTATGGTGGACCAAAATTGAAAATAAAAAAGAATTGGGATTAAATTGCAAAATATAAAAAACTTTGGGTTAAAAGTAAAAAAACGAGGGTCTAAAATGCAAAATTCAAGTTATTTATTAATCTTAGATAAAGATAAGGATAAAAATAAATGATATCTATATATTAGTTATTAATACTAAAATTTTTATTAAATAATTATAAATAAAATTTTATGAGGTTGAAGGAGAAAATGTTATGTGCCATTATTTGGAGTCTTTTATTATAAGTTAGATTACGGATATGTTTGTGCTTTTTGAAATGTACTCCAAGCACAGGGAGTCTTTCAAAAAATATTTTTGATTTTTCACTTCTAACCCAAACGTTTTCATTCTTTGCATTTTAACCTTTTTTGTTTTTACTTTAAAACCAAAACTTTTCATCTTTTGCAATTTAACCTCAATAATTTTTTATTTTCAACTTTGATCCACGTATTTTTCATCTTTTGCAAATTTTTCGTTTTACGTTTCGTTCTAATTTTGCAAGTAAACACGACGTAACGTACGTGTGGGTTTCAAAGTTTTTTCGACTATTTTTTCCTGTTTGATAGGACCGTCACAATGCGTCTATCTTTCAATGTTTGACAGGTTCGTCGCAACACGCATGGTCTTAGATCGACTTAGTTAGTCTTTTCTATTTTTACATTTCAGTCTAATTTCTTCGCATTAACATGTCCCAACGGGCATACGTGGTTCAACGATTTTACGTATGTTTTTCCTTCGGTGTTATTTTTTCCTTTTTAAAATTTTTTACAAGCTTTTCCAGTGTTGTTGATCGATGGTATTATGTAGCATTAGTGCTACTTGGCACGGTCTATGCCCCCCACCACAACGCAGGGGCCCTTAATACTAGTTTATATTAAATAAAATACATTGAAAATTAAACTAAAAAACATATTATATTAAATAAAAAAAATAAATCAACTAAAAAAATACATCACATCCATTTAAATAAAAAAAAACACGTCACTTAAAAAATACTACATTTCATAATTTTCCATTCTTTCTCGTTTCATCGCCAATGTCATTTTTGTGACAACCCGAACTTTCAAGGTTTGTGTCTTTCAGTCTTGTGATTCCGATTCCTCATTAATTGTTTCTTTGCACACTCCTTGCTTAGTGAATCTGTTAAATGCTCGGGACTTTGTTAAACTTGTTAAACATAAAGGTAACCAGGTATATTTGAGTACGTACTTGGGTTGTTTTGTGTATAGTAGTTAGCTTGGGTCACAATATCACTAAACTAACCATCTCGGCCCACATACCTGGAGCCCAACCCGAGAACACATCCTCTTTGTGATGCCACGATCATGATTGGGCTATGTAGAGCCCAAATAAGGTTGGGAGTGGGCCGGCTAGCAATGAAATTTGTATATATGCACTCCTTAGTGGAATGGGCCTCTCATCTCGGCCCACACATTGAATCTGGCCCGAAGCTAATCCCCTCAGCCCGTGTGTTATGTGCGGATATGTTAGGATGTTGTTATGTTACGTACTATAGGGAAACAAGTCGCACACAAACCCTAAACACCCTTTGAGGTCGACGGCATCAAGAAGAGAACCAGTTTTGTCGCAACTTGCCCTCTCCCCCTTGTGTGTTAATCATCTAGTTCGTTTATTCGGTTAGTATAACCTCACCTTGTTACAAATCAAGTTCTCTTGTCATACATAGTTGTATTGATACTTGATGTTATGTTTGTATGCGGATGTAATCGTGATAATCACTAGTAATATGCATGATCAGAATCTGTTTTAGAGTTGTTTATAAATTGACTTAGGTTCTGGTATAATGATGATGACTTGTATGACTGAATGTGTTGTTAGCAATCTGATGGTTGTTCTAGAATGCATGATAGTCAATGTAATTAGTGTGATCTTATGGTAGTTTTGTATTTAGTGTTGTATGGTTGATCTGAATATAGATAGTTTAGGATGATTATACATGAATTAGTAGGTGAATAAATCATATAATTATGACTTCTTGATGTATGCATGTAATCGGCCAAGAAAAAAAAGATGAATATTACGTGTTCTTGAATATATGTTAATATAATATGTTGATATGTATTGTTAGGTGGCGATCAGAATGTGATTCTAGGATTGGTTGTAAATTATATGGGATCTAGATTACTGATTGGTGCATGATCAACCATTTGGGGTGGTTCGATATTAAGGGTTTTGAGAGGGTAATTATGATAATAAGCTGATTACATTAAGAAGGGAAATTGCTTTTAAATGTTTGATGATGATTAATGCTTTAAATGGTCTGCACATGTTCAAGTTCTCGAATAAAACCAACCAAGTCTCAATCATACATGTGTTTGTTTAATTGTAAACAAATGGGTAAATAAGTGGGCCGCATGACATATGCAACGAATCCTGTTTTAGAGCATTGGGCCACACCCCTCGGTCCATCACACACACACACCCACTTATTATTATGTGAACTTGCAATATGAATATGGACTGGGCCATATACGGAATGGGCTGCACACCGAGCCCAGATACACATACACACGCTGAATTGATTGGGTCTGGTCTTGTGGGCTGTGTTATCTAGTTAAATTGTGGATGTTAATAAAATATTGGGCCACACACACAATGTTAATACATTGGGCCGCACGAGTTAAAAGCTGGATCACTGGTTTGTACGATTTCATATTTTCGGGTGTCAACTAATGAGTTGTGTATGAATTATATATATATATCATTGTGACGAATTGGCTTATGAACTAAGTATACACTAGAGACTATTTGATTGACTATTATGGCTTGAACTTCACGGGTGTGCTACATGTATCTTGACTATGTGATAAGTGAATAAGGAATACATGACTTGTTGAATGTGAAACATGTGGTTTATGTGTACGTAGAACTGACTGTTATCGGTAACCCTTTTAGGGCGTGTTTGTTCAACTAATAAACAAGATACTTAATCTTACCGAGCAAACCAAAGGTGAGTTCATTCCTCTTGAGCATGCGTCCCGGTGGTTGGGACAGTCTTTGGGTATCCCTGAGAGGGATTGGTTTTGGGTAAATCTGGGAATGTTGGATAATATACTCATCCTATCACCATTAAAGTCCCTCCGTGTTGTTTGGTTACCTGAGAGGTAACATGGTATTAGTTAGTAGCGCTACTTAGGTTTGGCAACCTCACCCCGTACCTGGGAGGACGGGTGTTGAACTAATGACCTAGTCATGACCAATGCTTTGATAGGAGCATTGGAGAAAGGGCAATGTAAATCAGAAGCCGTCTTGTATCGGGGTATTATCAACATTGTTTTCAGAATTGTAAATTCAATGGATTAACTAAACACTTGGTAACCAACGTTTTTGTAAAACTATGAACTCACCAGCGTTGTCTGATACACTTGTTGCATGCTCGCAGGTCGTTAGATGTCTTGGATTTGGAACTTGCTGTCTGGAGTAGCTGGAGTGGTCATTGGTCGAACTGGATGGATACATGTGATGGAATTACTGATATTATACATTGGTTTTGAAACAGTTATCTATGGTTTACTATTTGCTTCCGCTGAACAATGTTGGGTTTATTGAAACTTATTGTTGATACTTTTTATTAATAAGTGATGATTTTCATTTAAAAACTTGTATGGGTTCAACATGATTAGTGGCTCGTTATTGGTTTGTCACACGCCTAACAGGGACATTCCCTAGGTGGTATTTTGGGGGTGTGACAATTTCCAACTCGGTACTAGAAAGGTGATCGGCAGGCTTTGCAATAAATTTTATATCTTCTCTTTTTTCTTTCACACTGCATTTTTTCTCGAACGCCTCCCCGAATACTTTTCCTCTCCGCATACCTTTTTTCTTGGATCGAGTTGAATTTGATAAGGTGCGTATTTATCTCGTTTAATTGATCGGTGTAGGCACCTTTACCCGAGGCCGAGCCCGAAGACGATGATCTTTGCCCACGTTTTTTTGACGTATCTCTACCGAGTGGGCGGAGTAATTCCTCTTCAATGTTTAGATCATCATTGTCCAAGTTTAGATCAAACTCCTTATCACGTGCATCCGAACGAGTTTGAGAAGAGATTGTTTTTGTGGGGTTGGGTTATATCTGTACTATATTATAATGCATGAGTGAGTGTATTTTAAGATACCCAAAAAATAAAAAACTTCTTCCCTCTTTATTTATAAAAACACCCCTAAAATGAGGGTAACTTGGTCTTTTAAACACTAATTATATTTTAGTCCCTCATATTATTTCACTTAAATCCCTTTATTTTAACAATATTATGGCTAATTAGTTACACTTATGCCTTTCCACAACAAACTTATAATTATTTTACGTATTCTTGTCATATTTTATAAACTATAGTGTCTTAAAAAATCCAAAGGTACCGTGATGACCTACTCATTTTTTTCGACATTTCGATAGTTGTCTTGGTCAGTATTGTTGTGTGGATTAAAATGTACAAGTAGATGATGCATTGGTGTACAAGTTATTAAAGCAATGTGTCCTATCACATTTCAAATGCGCAAGACTCTCTAAGTTGTTGTCATTAGTATCAGTGTAATAATATTCTAACCCTTTTCACTCCGATTTTCGTTTGATTAAGATTGTTCACCAATTTATTCCGGTGATTAGATAAAATTTCAAAACCTTTTACATACGGGTTTGATATGAGCTTTGTTCGTATTCTGTATGTTTGTGTATTTACTTGGTTGGGTGCACACACTTACATGGGTTAGCAGGTAGTAAATTGACATCAAACAAGCTCACTTGTTTTATCAAATTGGTTGTTGAAGGGGTAAGGTCCCGAAAACCTTGCTTTAAACACTTGGGACCATACCACGACCACATACTTCTAACCCTCTTTAGACCTTGCGCGGCCGCGCACTGGTTCTACAAAGAGAACTTAGAAGAAAAACAACAGGCAACACCTGCGCGCCAAAAGGGAACTAACAAATCCTTGCGCCAACCTCCATAAAAAATAAGGATGAAAATCCTGATAAGCACTCCCGCATAAATAATATCCAGACTTGGATATTATTTACTTCACTGTTACCATACGGTAAGGAGCCACACAAGATTACAGCTGTAATCTTCTAGAAGGCCCTATCGTGCAGCACCAGACGGTTATAACCGTCTGGCCACGTGTCATCATCCCGGGCTCTCTTGAAGTCACGATGATGGCACGGAATTGAAGAGAGATGTTCATTTGCCCACTTTCCACATGGCAATACCCCAGCCGTTGATAAAAAACCGCGATCCGTGTGCTCTCACACTCGTTAAGTGATTAACGGAGGAAAAAATAACCGCTTACGGAATTAACACTTTCCGTAAATATTTCACCAATAAGTTTTCCCGCCCAAACTTCGGCTATAAATAGAAGGATAATTCAGGTATAATCCCTAAGTTACATTCACTTCACTTACACTTCTTCTTCTTCATAAAACCTGTACTTATTCTCACACCAGAGGGTGGTCACAGAGAGAACCCCCATTCTCCCCGTGCCGAGTCTAACGGTGGTTGTTTTGCAGTTACTGTGAAGAGAAGAAGATCTGTCACCCACGAACCGAACAAGGAGAAATCAACCCTTTTATGCAGAACTAAACCCCCCTGGTTTAGTTGATTCAGGTCAATTAACCATCTTCATTGGCGCCCACCGATTTCTCAGTTTCACTCATTTCTTCTCGTTTCGATTCATTTTTTCTTCATCCTCTGTTTCATATGGCAGAGAACCCATCACTTCACCCATCAGGTCCTCGATCTGAATTCGAGGGTTCTGCAACCCGAGATATCCGGATCGACGGAATCATGGGCAATGAAGGAAGCAACAAAAGTCATTTGGAAGGAAATGATTTCCTGATACAAAGGAGAATTCATAACCGTTCAGACCTACTCCTGGAGAGAACTCCAGAGTACTGGTTCAACAGGTTCCAGATCGCCATGAACCAAATTTTCGCACAAAACATCAGATCCGAGTTATTAAATAACATATCTGATAATCAGCAGGAAAGCAAGGGTAAATTTGGCACTACAGTGTTGGACCCACAATTAGCTTGTCAGTGGAACATCCAATCCAGTAGTCACAAAGAGATGGTACGAAAATCAGAAAATATCAATTACCAGGAAGCCAAACCAAAGCAGATAAATATGGTGCAAGGAGGTCCCTCACGAAGGATGAATAAACGAAGCCATAGTCAGCATTGGAGAGAGCAACAAGTTGTATTCCCTGTCGTTCCCGGAGGCCCTCAGGAAGAATGCCCAGTAATTATCACTGGTATCTTCGGCCACTACAGAACTGATTACATGTTCATAGATCCAGGAAGCTCGATGGATATAATCTATGAACAGTGTTTCAAACAACTTGATCCAGAAGATAAAGCACGCTTAGAACCAGTTGATTTCCCTCTCACTGGTTTCTGCAACGAAGCTGTTTTTCCACTGGGACAAATTGCTTTTCCTATGACTCTCTCAGATGGCGAACATTCGCGCACTGTCATAGTGAATTTCATGGTTATGCCAGCAACATTGCACCATGATGTACTGCTGGGAAGACGATCGCAAAGAGAGTTCAGCATGATTACCTCCATACCGCACGCTGCTTGCGGCATTCCAACGGAAACCGGGGTAGCAATTCTGTATTCCAGCAAGGAAGTTATGTACGTGGACGATGAGCCACCAGCAAAGATTGCCAAACCTTCAACATCAAACGAACCAGAAAAATGGGTTCTCAATGAAGAGTATCCAGAGCAAACCATCTCACCGGCAATACAGATACAGTTGAAGGAATTACTTTCAAACAATAGAGACATCTTCGCTTGGTCCCCAGCGGACATGACTGGAGTTCCATGAGATATAGCGCAACACTATCTGAACGTCCGACCTTCAGCAGAGCCCGCCGCGCAAGGAAGGCGCAGTCTCAGTGCAGAAAAGGCAGAAGCAATGAACGAGCAAGTAACAGAGTTACTTAACGCTTCCTCTATTGTATAGACTAATATCTTGTTGAGCACCCGGACTTCTCATCGTAGCAGTTTTTCGAATTGATAGCTCATGTTCTTCCAATTTCTGGATAAACATACTCAAATTCATATCTTCAAATCGTCGGTTATGCTTTAAAATCAACAGATATGTTCCCCATTCATTCTGTGGTAACGTATCGTCTAGCTTATCAGCCCATTCATCATCTTCTTTCTTGATGTCCAATCTTTTCATTTCCATGACAAGATGACAATATCTCTCAATAATCATTCTTTTTAGTAATGCTCGTTTATTTTTTATCATATCAGCACTACCCTTAAACTTTTTAATCAACGCTTTCCAAATCGATCTAGCAATTCCCTCATGTTGAAGCAAAACAAAAATATCTTCTTTTACCGCTTGTTGGAGAATGCTAATCATCATTTTTTCACTTGTGTATTTTAATTTTTCATCCGGTAAAAATTGACTTAATTGTTTTTCATTTCCAAGGTATCTTTCGGTAAAGTATAATCTTTCTCTAAAGAAACCCATGCATCAAATTTATTAGCTTGCACCCAGTTTTCAAAACGGTCTTGCCATCCTTTAAAGTCCTCAATATACATAAGCTTTGGAGGTTTTTGGAAAGTTCCTGTTTCATTCTCAATACCAACAGTTTCAGCAACGGTAACTGGGGCAGCCGGGGCAGTAGCAAACGCATTGTAAAATTCGTTTTCCATGTTTCGGTGTAAAGATTTACAAAAGCACAATGTTCAAGTGAGCTGGAGTTTCAAACGAGCTGAGATCAAACAATCTGGTACTTCAAATGAGTTGAGGTCTCACACTGTGCGAACTGGGTTTAAATTCAAACCACCTGATCAACCCGTGCGACCTGAATGTATAACCAAACGACCTGGTCACCACGTATGACCTTGAATTCAGATCGTGCGACTTGGAACACAATCTGTGCGAGCTGAATACAAACAACCAAACGATCTGGAATTCAGTTTCAAACAACCTGGCTCAGATCATGCGAAGTGGCTTGTCAGCTCGTGCGACTTGACTCCTTTCACATGATTTGGCTAGAATTCAAACGATCTGAGGGTTTTTCACACCATTTGGACAGAAATTCACTCCGTTTGAAACTTCGAAGTCCAAAAGTTCATCATTTTGTCAATTTTTATCAAGTTTTATGTTGAATTTGGTTCTGATTTGTTCACGGATTGATTAAAACTCAGTTTTACGTGTTATATCATGAAATCAGATCATTTTAACCGTAAATTCATTGAAATTTTGAAGAAAAAGTGTAGAAAATGAGTAGAAAGAAGTTGTTTTTGAAGAAATCAAGCTGAAATGGTAAGAACTCTTCCTCCTAAGCTCTGATACCACTTGTAGGATCGGGATTCGACCTAAACGAGTCGTTCAGAAGAGTTCTCGATCAAACAAGAAAGGTGGAATCAGACGTATTGATGTTATAGCAGCTAGATTCACACTTAGAATCACTTTAACAGTCGATTGTATTGATTTGATAGTGTTTACAGATCGTTCGACACTTCGGCAGCACTTTGTCTCCGGAATCAGAATGTTACAAATGAAATCCAAGACTCACCTATTTATAGGAGATCCAGATCGCAAGAACCAGTCCACACGATCTGGTCCAGGTCGCACGACCTGGCCAGGTCGCACGAACTGGTCACTTCATGAGAAGTGGCTGGTTCAGACCTGTTTCCCATTTCTCTTGTACAACGTGTCCTGGTTTATCTATTCTATTACATGACTCGATACAAGACGAAGTCAACAGACATATGCACTAACAGACTCCCCCTTGGATAGTCTTCAGTGTATTGAGTCTTCAGTCTTGATCGGTCTTCTCGTTCTTTCCAAAGTATCTTTCTCTGTAAGCATCCTTCAATCTCTCTCTTACTCTTCCAGAATCTCAACCTGGCTCTATTCTCTCTCTAATTCTCTTTATCAGCTCTCTTGATTCCTTAAACTCATCAGCAATCTGAAATCTTTCAATCAACAGACTCCCCTTTGCTAACAGACTCCCCCTTAAGTTGTTTCGGGATCGCAATCTGACATAGCATTCGTTCTAAGATCGTGTCCTGGCTCAAACTCTGCTCAGGCTTAGACACGGGGATCTGCACAAATCTCTACCCAAAAGTAAATTTCACAATTTTTAAAATTTAACAAATTTAGAAACCACTTGTATTTATCATTCAACATCAACAATAGTTATATCAAGTTCAAATTAATGACCTTGATTAACTAACAGTAAAATCAGCTTCAAAACATCATTTTTTATTTCAAACACATTATCCCAATCCACTGTTGTTCATCATGTTTAGCACTCGGAATTTTGAAAATCAGCTTTTCAACATCAGTTGTCGAAAATAAGATGAAATAAAATCTTTTTGATTTTTCAAAATTTTATGCTAAAACATACTGAAAATATTTTTGGATTTTGGGAAATAAACTATATACAGACATCTTTTTGTGAGTTTGTGTAAGAGGATCATATCAGTTTATGACAAATCACTAGTACCGTTGAGCTTTTAACACTTTAAGATCTAAACGATTCACTTAGATTGTCAGTATACTGATCCACTTAAATTTTCACACAAAGTTCAATTGATTCGAGATACGAGATTAGTGTTTTAATAGACTTAATTTATTCGCGTGTCCCACCTCAGAATATACTCCCGTATCCAGACTCCTATATTCAGTCTTACAGGTGAATGTACACTAATGATATGTGTAAACGGGTAATGCGAGACCATGAGATCTCAGGTTAGAACTTCCGTTCAGACAAAGAGATGATGGCTCGACTTTTAGGTGTGTCCCGTTTGGGGATCTTTTCTTCAACATCACATGATTAGCATTTTTCAATGTTTCATCATTTTTTATGCTGAGGGTGGGCTTTATGATTAAAGCAGTGCAGAGTATTATACGAGGACTAGGCTATTGCTCCCGCAAAATCAGAAGTCCCGGTATAATACCCCAGATATCATCACGCACAAAGACCTAGTATGTCAGAAATAGAAAGCCCTTCAAACAAGATTTTAGGGGTTACCTATATATCCGAGAGATGTTCCCCACTTGATAAGTAAGTATTTGATACTAAGGTTTATATCTCGAAAACAATCTACTAAGCGTGTAAAAACCTACTGGCATATCATTAGTGAGACCGTTTATCACATTTTAACTTTCCAATTCTTTAGCGTACTGTGATTGTCTACTGATGTACTATCATTTCCTCTTTTTTACAACAAAACTCATTTTGATTTTTCGATGTTTTTGGTTTTTAGATTTTATCATGTTTTTGGTTTTTCAAATTTTCAAAATTTTTAATTTTTTTACTCCCCCTAAAATCAAAAATATGTTTCAATTTTTGATTTTCTGGGAATATTTAAAAGTAAAAGTAAAAGCAATAAAATGTACAAATAAAATGACAAACTGATGTGAATTGCTTCAATTCGCCATCCACTTGGCTTAAACAATCAGAACTCCCCCTGACAACAAACTATTTTCCCATTATGATTTCAAAACACTTAAGTTTGTTTTAATCAAAATGGTTTTTCCGGAAAATTAGTTTTGTTGATTTCACACATCATGGGGATTCATTCATCACTTTGTTCTTTCAACCACTTTGTAAAAACTATCACTTGTAGGTTTTTTACAAAAACATTTTTCAAGAATGATGCTGATTCATGCTCCACGATTACCAACTTGGGAGCTCCGGCAAGTCAGGATTTTATTTTTTAAAGAATCTCACCCTTGCCTGATCAATCATGGGTGAACCATCCTCATTTGGTTTAACAACTTTCGATTCATAAAATTCTTTCACTCCCTTCACCTTCCCATCTACCATCTTACCAAAAATATGTAGCACTTTACCATTAAATGCTTTTTCAGCATCAAATTCTTTCTTATCAGAGAAAAATTGATCTGAAATCTCAATCTTACCAATTTTTGATTTCAAGTTTCCGTTTGACAATGGTGGAAAATTTTCATCATCCATTGTTGGAACGGAATTCTCATCATTTAGCACAACATGTGGCTCCTCTGACTTTGACGAATCAGATTCATTGCCAGAAACAACCTCTGATTTTTTAACAACCCATTTATGTTTGTTTAAATTTGCTCTTCTTTTGTAAAAATGTTTCGAACTTTCACCAACTTCGAAAGTCGAATTTTTTAACTCCTTAAATTTTTCTATTGGTTGTTCCTTTTTATCAACACATTTCTCTTTCAATTTAGAGTTAGAAGAAACTCCCTGTTTTGTGTTGATGAGCTTTGGGCAATTCCAAGCAATATGTCCAACCTCTTGGCATCTGAAACAGGTTCTTCTTTCAACTCTTGGTTCAGATTCTTTCAACATATTCTTTTGCTTTTCGGCGAAAAACTCTTTGTTTGACTGTTTCCAGAAAGGTTTCTCCTTCTCCTCTTCAGAACTTGCTCCTGAAACAAATTTAGTTTTTGGTTTAAAAATTTTCTCATTTTTATGATTTTCGGGTGGAATAAAACCTAATCCTTTCTTTTTGAAATTACTGTTATGGTTTGGTTTCTTTCGATAACCAGAACCAGAACTGTAACCTTTTTTCTTGTTCAATCTTTGTTGAACTCTTGAAGTGTACTTTTTAGGGTTTTCAGTAAGATTTACATCTTTTATTTCAGAAATATTAATTTCTGTTAATTTGAAAACCTTGTTAATCATTTCAGTTTTAACACCTCTTATTGGAAATTCTTCATCAGAATATAATTTGTCAGAATCATTCAAAGTATATGCTACTTTGAATGTTTCGTCATTCAAATTATTTTGTGACCTCAGAAAATCTTTATTGTAAACCCTTTTAACTGGTGAACTCGAACTTATGTCTGATGAACTCGAATTTTCAGATTTAGACTCTGACTTTGACTCTTCATCTTTATCCAACACCTGATCGACCACTTTCTTAATTAACTCGGACTCATGATCAGTGTCAGACGCTGTGAAGGTGACATTAATATCATCTGGTAATCCATCGATAGACTCGGATTTCAGATTCAGATTGAGTGCTTCAGCCACCTTTTCAAAGTTTCAGGGGGTATAGCCATCCCACATTGGATTTGGTACTCTGTTATAATTCAAACCAGTTTTCTTACCAGAATTTTCTTCATCATCTGCAAACTTATGAGCTGCCACGGTAGGATAAATGCGATCAATAACATAATCTGAACTTTGATAACTTCGAAGTAAAGAATTCACTCTTTCGGTTTCGATCGTCATCGTTGCCAATTCTTGTTTCAGCCCTTCAACAATCTCAATGTATTTATTGATTGCAGTTTGCTTTTGAAGAACTGTTGCTTTCAGAAGATTCTTCATCTGAATATCCTCATCACTAGCTCCTTTGTACAAGTTCACTTTGCTGCTTAGGAGATCATATGATTCCTTTATGCTTCTCACATTGTGTAGCAAATTTTCTTTGAGCTTCTCCAATTCAGCATACTTTGTATCTTTTTCAGCACAATATTTGCAAGATTCTAAACACTTCACACAAGGTTTTTCAACCTCTACAATCTTTTCAACTTCAACAATTTTTTCAACTATTTTCTCCACCACCTTTTCAATCACAGTCGATTCTTTCTCAACTTCTATCTTCACTTCACTCTCTTCAACCTCGATCTTCTCTGTCGGGTTTTCTTCAACTTTTGCCTTATCAGCTTCTATCTTAACTTCAGTCTTTTCTTTAGCAACTCTTCTTGCTTCCATTTCTCTTTTCAGTCTAGCAGCCCTTTTCTCTTTCAATATCTCGATTTTATCTGCAAAAAACAAATTAAAACTATAAGTATCCAATTGTTTTCTAGCTTTATTAATATAGTCTTCCTCATCATCAGTGTCTTCATCACTTCCTGAAGATTTAAAAATCGGTTGTCTTCTAGGACTGTTCTTAGATTTGATTGTTCCTTCTTCCGAGGTTGAATCTTCAAAGAATCGAGCAACAAATGCTTTAGAAACTGAAGGTCTAGAAGGATCATAGTCATCCCAATTGAACTCTTTCGGAATCCTTTCATCTTCTTGATCTAACATACCAAAACAAGCTTTACCCTTTGATTCTTCAATCGAAGTAGCACGTGAGTGTGAAGATTGTTGTTGAAATGGTTGTTGAGCAACCTGATGAAAAATTGCTTTTCTATGATAATCATTGTTTCTGAAAGGATCTTGTCTTCTGGTTGCTTCTCTGTTTGTACACTCTCGTTTAAAATGCCCTTTTTCTCGGCAACGAAAACAAGTAACCTTCGATTTGTCAAAACCTAGCTGAGATGTAGCAGCTTCACGAAGATCATCTCTTCCGGTGATCTGTTTGAGCTTTTCTGCTCTTCTCAAAACACTAGCTAAACACCACTTGATGTCCATCAACTCAAGTTCCTCAAAATCAATCTGGTCATAATCCTCTTTAGTGAGCATCGGATTGCCAATTCGTCCAGCAACCAAGCTTTCATATGTCTCTAACATAGTAACAAGTGATGCCATGTGTTGCTTCGTAATATCTGGAGAGAAATTTTGACCATTTTGAATATTTAATGTAACATTGCATTGCAAAACTTGACCATTAAAGTTTGTTGAACTTTGTTGTTGAGAACTTGGTGTTGAGAAATTTGGTTCAAAACTTGAATAAGACGAAGAATATCCACTGCTCTGATTTGTATTGTTTGCATTTGTTCTGGAAGTACCATCAGCACTGAACGCAGTCTGAATCTTTTGACTCGGAGTAGTCCAACTTTGCTTCCTCTATAGTATAGACTAACATCTTGTTGAGCACCCGCACTTCTCATCGTAGCAGTTTTTCGAATTGATAGCTCATGTTCTTCCAATTTCTGGATAAACATACTCAAATTCATATCTTCAAATTATCGGTTATGCTTTAAAATCAAAAGATATGTTCCCCATTCATTCTGTGGTAACGCATCGGCTAGCTTATCAACCCATTCATCATCTTCTTTCTTGATGTCCAATCTTTTCATTTCCATGACAAGATGACAAAATCTCTCAATAATCATTCTTGTTGTTTCACCTTCAAGAGCTGTAAACATATCAAAAGATTTTTTTAGTAATGCTCGTTTATTTTTTATCATATCAGCACTACCCTTAAAATTTTTAATCAACGCTTTCCAAATTGATCTAGCAGTTCCCTCATGTTGAAGCAAAACAAAAATATCTTCTTTTACCGCTTGTTGGAGAATGCTAATCATCATTTTTTCACTTGTGTATTTTAATTTTTCATCCGGTAAAAATTGACTTAATTGTTTTTCATTTCCAAGGTCATCTTTCGGTAAAGTATAATCTTTCTCTAAAGAAACCCATGCATCAAACTTATTAGCTTGCACCCAGTTTTCAAAACGGTCTTGCCATCCTTTAAAGTCCTCAATATACATAAGCTTTGGAGGTTTTTGGAAAGTTCCTGTTTCATTCTCAATACCAACAGTTTCAGCAATGGTAACTGGGTGTTGGGATTGAACCCTACCAGAGGAACATATAATTAAAGCCAAAACTGGATCAGAGCAGTGGATCCAGAATAAGCAGATGTTATATATACAAGTCTCTCCCCTTGAAAGTGGTTTCAACATCTGCTTACCTCCTATCTACTGATCGTACAAACTGCTGACCTACAAACTGTTGATCAAGTTAAAGCCTGATGGAAGACTAAAGCTCTGCTGCTCAATCTACTGCCTTGAGTCAAGCTCTGCTGATCCGGACAAGTACTGCTGGGTTCACATCAGTGGAAGGATGCAGCAGTAGTTTAAATGTCTTTATGTAATGAAATGTAATAACAGTAGTTTAGCATAGCAGAGGTTGTATAGATCAGAGGTTAGAGTTTGTTAGGAGGTTAGATGTCACTTTCATGGTGACGTCAGCTTAGATGCTTCAGTGGTTTGCTCGTGCCTATAAATAGAACAGTGCTCTGTACTGTTCTATTAGCTCTTTGCAAAATATTCTTCCTGCACGAACAAACACTGTGAGCTCAGGCTGAGGGGGAGTTTGTATTCAGACATTGCATTGTAATCGTTATTGAAATAAATTCAATCTTTCGGTTCTTTGTGGAAAATGTTTGATTAAAGCAATTCTCTCATTTGATTGTGTGCAAAGTTTGTTTCCATCTTAATTCCCCTGCACAACTCATCCATATTCATCTTAATTCAAACAAAAATACAATCAAAACCAAACTCAGATCCTAACAATTGGTATCAGAGCTGGACAGTCAAATTTGATTTAACAATCATTTTGACATAAATAGTTCAGCTCATAATCGTTGATACTGATAGTTTGTTCGTTTGTGTTGAAAAACAGAGCAAGGTTTAATCACCATCAAAGTTGATTGATCAGTGCCTGTAAAACAACCAGGATGACGTCACAATCACAAGATGATAAGAATAACATTGGCTCGCTTTTTAAACCACCCATGCTTAAACGTAATGAATACAACATCTGGGAGAGAAGGATGGGTCACATCCTTGCTCAACAGAACACTGGATGTTGGAGGTCTGTTGTTTTTGGTCCCCATGTTCCTATGGTGCCAAGTGCTGAGGATGCAAAGAAGTTCGTTCCTAAACCAACTTAAAACTATACTGAAACTGATTTTCAAAAGTTCGAACTCGATGCCAAAGCATTTAGCATCATAGAATCTGCATTACCCAATGAGATCTATGCTAGACTGTAACATTGTAACAGTGCCAAAGAGCTATGGGATGCACTGAAGGAACAATTTGGGGGAACAGAAGAAGTCATTGAAAACAATAGGGAAATTCAGAATCAGCAGTATGAAACATTTTGTCACATCAAGGGTGAATCACTGACTCAGCAATTTGAGCGATTCAGTTGTCTCATTAGTGAACTAAGGCTTGTTAAAGTAACATTTCCAAATTCAACTCAAAATAGCAGGTTCCTTAGGTCACTACCAGAAAAATGGGATACCATAGCTTTTGTCACTAGAAACTCTGCTGAGTTCAAAGATCTGACCCTGACCCAACTTCATGGTAGACTCTTGACCTATGAAAGGGAGTTGAACCAGAAAAAGAAGTTGCAAGAGTCTGGCAAAGTTGCTGATGATTACTCATTCGGTAGCACAGCTCTTTTTGGTCAGGAAGAATCTGGTAGCAGTGGTAAGGATCAGGGTTATGATCACTTCATTGATATAACTGCTGGTGGAAATTTTAACAACCCTGATCCTCACTCTGCAAATTATGCTTTTACTGCAAATTGTGAAAACCAAATGTCAGATAATTTGTGTTTTGAACTCAATGATTTGCAACATTTTGATCCCACTGACTTAGAAGAGATGGACATTTTGCATCAATTGGCTTTGCATAGTGTAAGAACAAGCAAATTCTACAAAAGAACAGGGAGAAAATTCCCAGGGTTACATGGGAATTTAAGGGTGGGGTTGGATAAATCAAAAATCAAGTGTTACAAGTGCAATAGGCTAGGTCATTTTGCTAGGGAATGCAGGAGTCAAACTACTGGTCCTATAATCACTCATCCCAGCTCAAACCCTAGACCACAAAATCAAAGCACTATTCACTATACCCAATATACCCCTGCAGCCCATGTTAACACTGCTCACTATGTTGCATCCCCTGTGCCTGTGCATTATGTTCAAACCACTGTTCCACAAATTCAGTATGTTCAAACCCCTGTCCCTCAGGCACAAGTGCAACTTGTTGCACCTCAAACAGCTGCTCCAGCAGTGGTACAACCAGATCAGCAAAGCTTCTTCACTCAAGGCTTTGTTGACTGGAGCAGCATGCCTGATGAGCTTGGTGATGAAAATTTTGCACTCTATGCTTTTAATGAACCTTCTAATGATGAATTTTGTTTGATGGCATTAGAGTCAATACCAGAGGGGATAGAAACTGAAGGTGAACAGCTAAGTGCTGAAACAGTGGAAGAGGTGACTGAAGCAGTGGTTACTGCTGTTGCTGGTGAACTGGTGCTGGGAGAAAATTCAGAAACCCTGATTGAACCACTGACAGACCCCTGGTCCAAAGAAGACAAGGAAGAAGAGGAAGAAAAGAGAGCAGGTGAGAAAGAAGTAAGAGCTGATGATGAAGAGAATCATCAATGTGATTGTGCCATGATGGCTGCTGCCAAGGTATCACCTCAAGTTCTTGAAAAACTGTGTTCAGACAAGTGCATTATTGCATTTGCTAACATCAAAGTGGTAAATGAAAACCTTAGGGATAAGATCTTAACTGATGAAGTCAAATTTGAAAAGTCACTAAAAGAGCTTAGAAACAAATTGGCTGAAAAAGATAAAGAGATCAGCAGTCTCAAAGAAGAGTAAAGCATAACCAAAACTCAACTCCAAACTATGGTAGAAAAATACCAAGTTTGCAAAAAGGAGTTAGAGTCCACCCAAATCACATGTGAAAAATGGGTGGAATCCTGCAAAGGATATGAGGTGATGCTTGAAAAACAGATTAAAAGCAATGTAAAATTTGGTGTTGGTTATAGAAAATATGATGATGAAAGCACTTCTTTTGAAAAATCTGTTCAAACCACTGATGTAACCACTGAGTTCATCCCCACAAACAAGAATGGCCAAGAAGTGAAAATCACTGATAAACTTGGTAACAAAATCACACTTGACAGACCAGTGGGATCCTCTACTTTTGAGGAGATTGAGAAATACCAGTTTAAACCCACATGGTCTGATGAGTGTGACATTCTTGAAAATTTCAAGCCCATGGACTTTACAACCACTGATGGTGTCAAAGCTCCAAAAGCAAAAGTCATTCCTCTTAAGGACATCCCAACAGAGGTTAAAAACTCTGTTGCAAAGGAATCTGAAAAGAGAAAGAAGAGAGAAAAGATCAATAACTTGTTTTGTGAATTTTGTGAAAAGGGAAACCATCTAACAAAAGACTGTTTTCATCTAAAAGCATATGATCTAAACAAAACAAGTGTCATTGTTCCTGCTGAAAGCTGCACCATCTGTGGTAAACCAAACCACAAAACTCAAGAATGTGTGTATCTCAAGAAATATGATGTGAAAAAGAATGAGTACACTGCAAAAACATTCTTGAGTTCATCAACATCATCTGTCAAATTCACCAAGAATCAACCACTATTTGTGCCAGTCCAAACAGCTGTCACAAAACAGCTGAACCAAACATCTGTTAAAAGAGATGTTCAGGTGACTGATGCACCCCCTGCTAATCAATATAGAAGAGGTAAGGGACAACCACCATACCCTAGGGTCCCACACATTTATGAGGCTTACAAAAGGCCCTCAAAACCAAGAGTGAACCGGAATCCCTTTGGGTATCAACAGATCTGTTGGTGCATTCATCTGTCGTCTTCGTCTTATGTCGAGTCTCAGTCTCGTTGCAGTTCTGAAAGAGGATGATGTCATCATCTTTAATGATGACATCATAATAGTGATGTCATCATTGCATCACTTCAAATGAGACAAAAGCATTTATGTCTTAGATATTGATTTCGCTCATAGTTGTATTTGGTGATTTCGCTCATGATGATACATGCTGATTCCGCTCCTAATGTTGTTATGTAGCTAGGAGCGAAATCAGAACTCATATAAATAGGGTCTCTAGGAGCGAAATCATAAGAGAGTTAGAGGTGTTGTCTTCCGGTGAGCCACGAAGTGCTGCCGAAGTGTTGACTCGATTGTAAACGTTATCCAGATCAATAGAATCAACAGTTTAAAGTGTATTATCGCTGAATTGAACCTGATTTATCTGTTTCTGCCATTTAAATCAGTAATAGCTCTTCTGATAGACTCGGTTGGGTCCGAAATCGATCCTACAAGTGGTATCAGAGCTAAGGAGGAAGAGCTCTTGTCATTTCAGCCGATAATTCTGTTTTTCTACACTTTCTTTTCAAATTGAACATCATTCCACGGTCAGAATTGGTTCATTTTTGCACATCTTGCTCGGAATCTTGTATTGACAAAGCCTTAGAATTTTCAAGTCCAAATTCGAACTATATCTTGATAAAATTGTGATTCAGCTCGAAATTGATCGAAGATATGATGACATCAGCCTGATTCCGCTCCTGAATAGATTGTTGATTTCGCTTCTGAGTACATTGTTGATTCCGCTCCTGAATAAATTGTTTAATTCCGCTCCAAGTTTCAAAGTTTGATTCCGCTCCTAATTGTTGTCAGTGATTTCGCTCAGCACAGTTATCGAGTGTTTCCGCTCCCAAGGGTTTTAGTGTTATCAATTTAGATTTTCATGTGAGTTGGTCAGTTTGCATGTGATCTGAATGCATCAATCCACTACATTAGTTGCGGTCCAATCAAAGAATTTTTGAAAGATTAAATTGTCAGCTTTGTCATGTGATTATATCGGCCCATCATTACACGTGATCATCTTTGGTTCAGTTGAAAGTTATAGAGTATTGTTTATCACATGATATATTGATAGATTTAAGTAACAGGTGTTGATATTGTCTGTTTGTGGTAAATGGGTTACACGTGAACTTCAGAATTGCATGTGATATTGGTTAGGCATCACAATCAAAAGTCTTTTTAAAATTCCAAGATTTGCATGTGAAAGTTTTAAAGTGTGTCATGAGGTCACGTGAATGCTTGGTTCAAGAATAGTATGGGAATTCAGTAATCTTCATTAAAGTTGTTGGTGTGATTTGTTAGTTTGTATGAGAGGTTAATTACATCAAGAATCTGATTCTACTTTCTTGGATACTGTGATTAATACCGAGGTTTATCAAGTTGTCGGCTGCACTATAGTCAAGCCCATTATATTCGATTACGGCCCAAGAGTGATATTGATTGTTGATCTTTGTCTAGAAAGTATCAATATATTTGACAAATATCAATACATGTGTTGAAGAAGTTCTCGGCCCAAGTCATATTCTCGGCCCAATCAACATTTAAAGTGAACATTTGTGAAATTGTTTACCGGAAACATGGAGTTTGAGGAATTGTTGGCATATGTGCATTATGGATCTCAGCAGTATATTCCGATAAAGCAAAAAGGAGAAACAGTCTCAGCAAAAGAAGTAGTTGAAAAAGTTCCAGTTTTTGATCACTCGTCTGATGAAGAAAGTGATAATTATGAAGAGGAAATCCGGGAACTTGAATATCTTAAACAACAACTTCCATCTGATCAACGTAGTGGAAAGTTATTTTATGCCGATAAAATTGAAAAATTGAAAGAAAAACAAGATGCAAAAAGAAAGAATCAAAAGGCAGTTATTGCTAAAGAAGAGATCAGAACTGAGTAGATTGAACAAGTTCCATCGGTCAAAATTGAGAAAGTAGAATCTGAAAAACCTGTATCTGTGAATCCTGAACCAGAGTTAAAGAAAGAGGTTGCAGAAGACGCACCTATCTTTGATCATTCATCAGAAGAAGAGAGTAAGGATGAAAATGTTCATGAAGAAAAGAAACAGGTTGAAAATATTTCAGCTTTAAAGGTTGAGACAAAAGCTGATGATAAACAGATTCTTGTTTTGCTGAAAAATTGTGAGAAGTTGACATCTGAAAATGACAAACTCTTGAAGGAGGTTGAGAGTTTGTCATTAGAAAACAAAAATCTTAAAAAATCAGAAAATGTTTTGAAAAATCAAATATACAATTTGGAAAATGAAAAAGTAAAAATTGAGAAAGATTTTCAAAGTCAAATAAAAATTTTAGAAGATGAGAGAGATTTGTTTGGTAAAAACAATCTTGAAAAACAAATTGCAATCAATTCTCATCTTGAAAAGATTATTCGACTTGAAAAGGAAGCAGAGTGTGCTCAAAAGAAAATCAAGGAATGGGAAGAAAAGTTGAAGGTGTTTGTGAATACTTCAACTATTCCTTGTTCAAAACCTATTAATTCAGTTCCAATAAGTGACAATGTCACAAACTTTGACAAAGTCAAAGTTGAAGATTGTGATGAAATCTGATGATGAAAATGAAAAAATGAAGAAAAAGAATTTATTTTTGAAGTTAAAAGAAAAGTTTCAAGAAACTGTTCCACAATCAACTGAAAAAGGAGAATGCTCTAAGCAAAAACCTTTACAGAAGAAAGTGGAACAAAAACAAAAAGAGAAAATTTTGAAAAATGTTCAAAAAGAAAATAAAAGTTCATCAGATCAATCATCCAATCGCAATCAAAAATTACAAAAAGTAAAAAATGAAAATTCAAAAATTGTTGGTAATGAGTGGTGCAGGTCGGACCACAGAGCTCAAAGGCCAAATCCAGCAAACAAGAGGAGGAAAGATTATCACCAAGCTAAACAGTGCTTTGATCTAAATGTTTGGACTGAAAATGGTGATTGGTACGATAACAGAATGTGTTACAGATGCGGCTATCAAGGACACATTGCTGTTAACTGCCAGAGTTGGAGATTTGAGTCAAGGAGATGCTTTAACTGCAACATCATTGGCCATATTGCTAGAGATTGCTCAATGAGATCAATGAGAAGATCGAGGGCTGAATTTCAGAAGCAGGTGAAGAAATCAGTCAATGTAAAGCCCAAAGAACAGAAGGTTCAAGAGCCTAAAGTTCAAGAAAAGAAAGTAAAGCTTTCTCAAGGGCAAAAAGACAGACTAAGGAAGAAGAGGAAGAAGGCCAGAGAGTATCTGGAAAAGATTTTGTCCTCGGGTACAATTGGTAGTTCAGATAAAAGTTCTGATGAATCGATTTGCTCAAATGATCAGTCAGGCAAAATGAATTCATCAGATACAAATCTGAGGACAAAAGAGAGAGTAACGAAAGAAAAATTGACTAATCAAACTGATAAACAATCAAAGAAAGTTAATTTTTTAGACAAAACTTTTATCAAAGTTTTTTAATATAAAAGAAACTGTGAAAAGTCATTTATGTCACAAGTTGATGAATTTGGAAAACCTAAATCTAGAGTGGATTGGGTTCCAATAAAAGTCGGCGATGAGTTTGTTTCTTTGAAAACAAAGGAGCCACTTTCTGGTGATGAATTTGTTTCCTCGAAACAAAGGAGCCACATGTCGGCGATGAATCTGGCTCATCAAAGCCAGACAAGCCACATTCAGGCAATGATTCTGGTATGGTAAAACCAGAAGAGCCATTTGTTGAGGTGAAAGTTGAGAATTCTGGTCTAACAATGGATGATGCAAATTTTCCACCATTGTTGAACAAGAATTCAAAATCACCCAAGGACCGTCAGGCTTGGGTGAATCTGTTTAAATGAAAAACCTGACTTGCCGGAGTTCCCAGGTTGGTAAGCGTGGAACATGAATCGGCATATTTCTTGAGAAATTCACGAAAGTGATTTCGATTTAAAAGTGGTAAATCAAGGACATTAAATTGTACCTGATTTTCTACAAGTGATGTTTGTGGATTGATCTTACAAATGTTAGTTTTTACAAGTGATTGAAGAGAACAAGGTGATGAAACCCCGAATTTGTGAAATGACACGCAAAACTAATTTTCCAGAAAAACCATTTTGATTAAAACAAACTTAAGTGTTTTGAAATCATCATGGGAAAATGTTTTTGTTGTCAGGGGGAATTCTGATTGTTCAAGCCAAGTGAATGGAGAATTGAAGTAATTCTCATCATGTTGTCAAGTTTGTACAGTTTGTTTCAAATTTTCCCAGAAAATCAAAATTGAGACATATTTTGATTTTAGGGGGAGTAAAATTTTTAAAAAATTAGAAAATTTGAAAATGTCAAAAACATGAAAAATTTAAAAAATGAGTTTTGCTGAAACAAGAGGAAATGATAGAAAATCAGTGGACTATCACAACATGCTAAAAAAATGTAAAGTCTAAAAGTGATAAACGGTCTCACTAAAGATGTGACGATAGGCTCAGCTAGACTAGTAGATTTGCAATAACGATACAAACATAAAGAAAAAGCCTAGTTCTAGTGGAAAACATGATCAAAAGCATATTACTTAGTTTTGTCCTTCTTGATTGTGTGCCTGCTCAGTAATCACTGAATGCCAAAAGCATAAAAACTGGTTAAGTTTCTGAACTTTCACAACTTCACTAAAAATGACACTGTGATTGTGTATTTCTTTTGCAAAGATTTAAACTTGTTTTATTTCTTTATTTTGTTTAAGCATTGGACATCCTCTGCGTATACGTGAGTATCGAACTGGATGTTATTGCCTAAACGTTCTGCTTTATTTTCTTTGGTGTTTCATTTAAGCTTTGGATCACCTCTGCGTATACGGAAGTATCGACCTGGTGGTTAAAGCCTAAACAATTTCAACTTGTTTTATTTTTCTTATTTTGTTTAAACATTGGACTTTCTCTGCGTATACGGAAGTATCGACCTGATTGTTAATGTTTAAACATTCTGCTTTGTTTTCGCACAAATCACAGTTGATAAAAGTTTAAAGGCATTACTTGAGTTAGTGTATTGCATGATGAGGGGATATGCTGAGATCGTTGGGTCCATAAGAACTTAGTGCAAAATTAATATACTTTAAACGTATCGGTAAGCATGTCGAAAGTTTTTAGATTGAGTTTAAGTGGACAACAATATCGTCAATCCATGTGAATCATTTAGAACTTAAAATGTTTAAAGCTTAATGGTGTTGGTGATTTGTCTCAAAACTGATATGATCCTCTTACACAAACTCACAAAAATATTGTCTGTATATATTTCTTTACTACATTTCATTCCTTTGTTATAAAAAATCCAAAAAGATTTTCGACAACTGATGTTGAAAAACTGATTTTCAAAATTTCAAGTGCTGAACATGATGAACTGGTTTGGGAGTGTGTATACTGAATTGAAAATTTTTTATTTAAGAAAGAAATTGAGTTTAGTTAATCAGGGTCATTAATTTGAACTTGATGTAACTATTTCCAGTAAGTTTTTCTTATTGTTTTAAGTAAAAACTTATGTTTTTGATGAGAAAATATGTGCAGGATATAAACTGAACAGAATTAAAGCCAGGATGTGATCTCAAGGTGATAACTAATTCCAGATGGTGATCCCATCATGATGAGAGGGGGAGTCTGACGAGGTTAGAGCCAAAGAGAAGATCCTGGTATATGCTAAGAAAGAGAAGAGACTGATAAAGACTGAAGATGCGAAGACTCAACACTTAAGACTCGTCAACATCTGAGGGGGAGTCTGTTGGTGCATTCATCTGTCGTCATCGTCTTATGTCGAGTCTCAGTCTCGTTGCAGTTCTGAAAGAGGATGATGTCATCATCTTTAATGATGACATCATAATAGTGATGTCATCATTGCATCACTTCAAATGAGACAAAAGCATTTATGTCTTAGATATTGATTTTGCTCATAGTTGTATTTGGTGATTTCGCTCATGATGATACATGCTGATTCCGCTCCTAATGTTGTTATGTAGCTAGGAGCGAAATCAGAACTCATATAAATAGGGTCTCTAGGAGCGAAATCATAAGAGAGTTAGAGGTGTTGTCTTCCGGTGAGCCACGAAGTGCTGCCGAAGTGTTGACTCGATTGTAAACGTTATCCAGATCAATAGAATCAACAGTTTAAAGTGTATTATCGCTGAATTGAACCTGATTTGTCTATTTCTGCCGTTCAAATCAGTAATAGCTCTTCTGATAGACTCGGTTGGGTCTAAAATCGATCCTACAAGATCATTGGGCAAGACCCTCAACAGTAGTTAGAGAAAATATGTTCTAAAAATGTCCAAACACCTGATCTAACCACTGCTCAAACATTTGAACTTAACCAAGACACTGCTGAGACCCCATCCAAAGCCATATTGGCTTTGGAGACCTTAATGAACTAATCCTTTACTTCATGTGCAGGGAGCTTCTGCATGCTTAGATAGTCTTTGGTATGTAGATAGTGGAGGCTCCAGGCACATGACAGGATGTAGAGCCCTTCTCAAGGATTTCAAAACTCATGGAGGGGGTGATATATCCTTTGGCAATAATAGTAAAGGAAAGGTTCTGGGGTCTGGTACTGTTCAATCTGGTAAGGTTAAGTTTGAAAATGTCAATCTAATTGACAATCTAAAATTCAACCTTCTGAGCGTGTCCCAAATGAGTGACAAAGGGTTTGGGTCATTCTTCACAAAAGATTGTTGTAGGATTGTTGGACCAGAAATGGTTAAAAAGATTGAAGAAATAATAAAAACTGGAAAAACTAAACTTGTTGCTCAAAGAAGTGGCAATGTTTATGTTGTTGATATGTCAAAAGAGTGTCCCAGAGCTGATGTCTGTCTGTTCTCAGCTGCCTCTAACAAAGAGACAGAACTTTGGCACAGGAGACTGGGGCACACAAATCTCAAGACAATCACTGAAATTTCAAAAAATGGCCTTGTAAGAGGTTTCCCACAAAAATTGTTTTCATGTCCTGAGCATTGTGTTTCCTGTTTAAAAGGAAAACAGCATAAAAGCTCCTTTAAGTCCATTGAAGAGTCCAAAACAACCCAGTGTTTGCAAATGCTGCACATGGATCTGTTTGGCCCAGTTCAAGTCATGAGTCTCAAGAAAAAGAGATATTATTTGGTTATTATTGATGACTTTTCTAGGTTTACATGGACTTTCTTTTTACACTCAAAAGATGAGACTGCAGGCATTTTGCAAGACTTTGTGACACAGGTTGAAAATCAATTTGACCTTCCAGTAAAAGTCTTCAGGAGTGACAATGGCACAGAATTCAAAAATAAGGAGTTTGATGCCTTCTGTGTGAAGAAAGGGATTGTAAGGCAGTACAGCATCCCTAGAACACCAGAGCAAAATGGGGTAGTTGAAAGAAAGAACAGAACTTTGATTCAGGCTGCCAGAACCATGCTTGCTGATTCAGGTTTGCCATTAACTTTTTGGGCAGAGGCAGTAAACACTGCTTGCTATGTCCAAAACAGAGTTTTAATAAACCCCAGGCACAAAAAGACTGCCTATGAAATTCTGTATAAAATCAAACCACTGATCTCATACTTCAAGGTATTTGGCTGCCCATGCTTTATTTTGAACTTAAAAGATTCCATCTCAAAATTTGCAGCCAAAGTAGATTGTGGTTATCATTTGGGATACTCAACCACTGCTAAGGCCTACAAAGTGTTTAATACACGGACCAAAGCAGTGGAGGAGACATTAAATGTAAAGTTCAATGAACTTTCATCAATGAAAATCCCAGCAAATCCTGCAGATTTGTTTGATCTTGATAAATTCACTTTTGAAAATACTGCTGTCAAGACTAACAGTGCAGGTCCATCAGAGGATTCATCACCAGACTATGGGTATGAAATCATCATCCCTCAAAAGTCTGCCACAATGGGAAAAGCATCAGTTGTTCAAAACAGCTGTCAAAGCTCAACCACTGCTACCTCAACAGTTGTTGACCAAAGTAGCCCATCAACCACTGCTTCCACAACATCAAACACTGCGGACAAAAGTCCCCAAACAGTGGATAAAATTCAGCATGGGTCCTCACCATTACCTCCTATTCCTCCACCTTTTGAAGCTACTGCTGGGTCATCAAAGTCACCAGCAGTGGTTAGCTCAGATGATACACATTTGCAGCCTTTACCAACAAATGCCATCATACCATACCAAGGAGATTTAATCTTCTTGAGATCTCATCCACCTGACCAAATCATTGGCAACATCAATGAAGGGGTGCTCACAAGAAGCCAAGCCCAAAACATTTGTCTTTTTGCTGGTTTTCTATCACTCCATCAGCCAGTCAAGTACCAAGAGGCACTGAAAGACAACAGCTGGGTAGAAGCCATGCAAGAAGAGCTCCAACAGTTTAAAAGACAACAAGTATGGGAGCTTGTACCACTGCCAAAAGATGTAAGTCCCATCGGCACAAAGTGGGTCTTCAAAAACAAAACTGATGAAAGGGGCATTGTTGTCAAGAATAAAGCCAGGCTTGTGGTTCAAGGTTACAGACAGGAAGAGGGGATTGATTATGATGAAACATTTTCCCCTGTAGCAAGATTGGAAGCTATAAGACTGTTCTTGGCCTTTGCTGTCAACCACAACATGAAGGTGTTCCAAATGGATATAAAAAGTGCTTTCCTCTATGGTATAATTCAAGAAGAGGTGTATATCTGTCAACCTCCAGGTTTTGAGGATCCATTTTATCCAGATCATGTCTACAGGCTAAACAAAGCCTTGTATGGCCTGAAACAAGCACCTAGGGCCTGGTATGAAACTCTTTCCACCTTTCTACTCTCAAATGGTTTCAAAAGAGGTACCATTGATAAAACACTGTTTCTAAAATGGAGAGGAAAGGATTTAATGATTGTTCAAATTTATGTGGATGACATTATTTTTGGAAGCACATGTAATAAAATGTGTGAAGAGTTTAGGGAACTCATGACAGCTGAGTTTGAAATGAGTGCAATGGGTGAGCTGCAATGCTTTCTTGGTTTCCAAGTTCAGCAAATGCAAAATGGAACTTTCATTCATCAAAGCAAATATGCTAAAGAACTTTTAAATAAATTTGATATGAATGATTGTAAACCATGCAGCACACCCATGGCAACAAATAAGCTTTTCATGTCTGATGAAAAGGATGAGCTGATTGACCAAACACTTTATAGAAGCATGATTGGGTCTTTACTGTACCTAACTGCATCTAGACCAGACATCATGTTTGCAACATGTGTCTGTGCAAGAAGTCAGTCAGCTCCCAGAAAATCAAATCTCATTGCTGTAAAAAGGATCTTCGGATACATAAAAGGTGCTCCCACACTTGGTATCTGGTATCCAGCTAATGGGAATATCAAGCTTTCAGGTTTTTCAGACAGTGACTTTGCTGGATGTAACACTACAAGGAAGTCCACTTCAGGAGGGTGCCAGTTTCTAGGTGATTGCTTAGTTTCTTGGCAAAGCAAAAAGCAAGCAGCAGTTTCAACATCCACTGCTGAAGCTGAATACATTGCTGCTGCAAGCTATACAGCCTAACTCATGTGGCTTCAAAATCAGTTGCTGGATTTTGGTATCACTGCCTTAAAGACACCACTCATGTTGGATAGCCAGGCAGCAGAAAATATCATCAAAAATCCAGTCTCCCATTCAACCACCAAGCACATCGACATCAGACATCACTTTGTGAGGGATTGCTATGAAAAAGGTTTGATTTCTCTGCATCATGTTCCAACTAAAGACCAACTGGCAGATGTGCTCACAAAAGCATTATATACAGCCACCTTTGAAAATTTGGTCTCTAGGATTTGCATGCTAAACATGGAATAACAAGCAACATCTTGTTTTTCTATGAATAAAAGCATTAAAATGTTTTCAGAAAATCAAAAATCCATCCTTAAAAATAGCTAAAAATGAAGTTTTCATTAAAATCCTTAAAAGTCTGCCATAACCACTGCTTGTTCAAAAGTCTGCTCTACTTCAAAGTCTGTCCACTGCTGAAAGCCATCCCCTGTTTTCTCATTTCCTTGATAAACACTGTTGTTCAAAAGCATTGTCTTATCCACTGATATGCTATCCACTGATAGTGAAAATCATCCACTGCTTCCATTTGTTACCGTTGTAAACACTGCCTTCATCAGTAACTTTCATAAAAGTATTGTCCTTCAAATCATCAGGGGTTGGCATATGGGCAGTACATAGTAGTCAGACCTTTTGTAACCGCTGCCACGTCAGCATTCACTTTTTCCCTATAAAACCCCCATTCAAAACCCAAAACAGGGTTTTACTGTCGAATTGAATTCTTAAAAATTCTCTTCTCAAAGCAGTTTTTCTTCAAATTCCTTCACAAACTTCTTCGATCATCATCTTCAAAATGACAAAATCGAAGTCATCTGCAAAACCCACTTCCAAATCATCATCAAAAGAAGCCTCTCAAAAGGCAAAACCCACTGAAATTCCACACAAAACGTCTCACAACCTTCTGGGTCTTCTTACAAAACCCGGCACCACAAATATCTTCGACTCCATCATTGATATCATGTCTGCATCAAAGTACAAAACTTTGTTAACAGCAGATGCACCAATTTACTTGGCAACCCAAAGAGAGTTTTGGAAGAATGCAACCCTTGAAACACAAGGAGAAACTGTAATAGCCATTAACTCTTCTCTAAAGGGTAAAGCTGTCAAGATTACACCACAATCCATCTCGGAGGTCTTTCAACTCGACGATCAGAAAGGTATAATTTCTTTCCCTAAAAACGAGTTAAAAATTGACTTCATTGAAAGAGGGTATGCAGATACAATGATGAAGAAGGATACCTTACAAAAAGGTTTCTTCCCTTCTGCAACAAGGTTTTTATTCCATACCCTCCTAATGTGTGTTTCAAACAAAACCACTGCTTTTAATAAAATACCATTAAAAATTCAAAACCTGGGATTTGCTATTCTTCAAGGAGAAAATTTCAATTATTCTCGGGAAATTTTTAATGATTTGGTTAAAAATGTTGAAACAAAGGCATTCTTACTGTTTCCAATATTTCTAAGTTATTATTTTGAAAAGAAACTTGGTAAGAATGATCCTTCTGCAATAAAACAAGGTGAATCTCTTCAAATGCACAGCTTAACTGCTGAAACTTTTACAAGAATGTCAACACCTTGCAAAACACAAGCAGAGGTGCCTGAGCAGAATTTAGCAGCTACCACTGCTCCTCAGGTATCTGCTGCTGAGCCCACTGCTCAAGGTGATCAAAGTAGCAAAACAACTGCTTTGAAACCCACACCTTCAATCACCAAAAAGCCAAACAAAAAGAAAACTCAAACCCCCCCCCCCCCAAACCCATCAAAAAGGCAACTCTGGAGGATGAGATACCAGAGCAACTGCCTGTGACAAAACAAAAGTCACAAGAAACCATTGCTGCTACTTCCTCATAACAGTTGGTACAAATATCTCAACCCATAACCGAAACTCCTCCTGCTTCTTCTCAAAAAGAACAGGTTGTACATATTGGGACACCACAATATGATGCTCTGGAATCACTTGTTTCCATCATCCACAGCCCAATGCCCGGGGCAAATTCTCTTCTTACACCAAACCTCACCTCCACAATTCCCCCACCAACTAAACTTTTGTTGGATGCAATTGATTTGAACCAGGCACAACCCAGTCCTTCTCAATCACCTATCAATGAGAACATGCCTCAACAAATGACTGGGTCTGATGTATCAATCTTTGCTTACCCACCAACACAACCTGAGGAGGTTACACCCCTTGAGTTACAAGTAACTCTTGGTGGCAATCCAAGTGAAGCAGCCACTACAAGTGTTGAACCCACTGGTTTACATTTGGACAGTGGTTACATCAATAAGACTTCCTTGGAGGCAATTCCTTCCATAGCACCTCTGACATCTACCGGTGGATTTGTTTTTACCACTGGCAACATCAAAAGATTATCAAGTGTTGAAGGAAGAAGACCCCAGTACTAAGAAAAAGGGGTATCAGTGGTTAATGTTTGGAGTACACTTCCTACCTCAACCACTGATAAAACCACTGCTAGTGGGAAATCAGATGATCCCATTAAATTGGGTGATGGTTTAAAATATCTGGATTTGACGGAACGAGTTGACAAACTGGATACAGCTGTTGCAGATATCAAAGACATGCTACAACAGTTGTTGACAGCACAAAAGATGCAATCCACTGTTGTTCCACCTCAAGCACCTGCTCCACCACAAGCACCTGCTGCAAATGAGCTCTGGAATCTATTTCAACCTTTTCTCCAACAACAAAAACAAATGGCTGATCAGCAACATGAAATACATGTACAAGAGCTGAGAAACATAATGGAGTCTAGGTTCAAGAACACACAAGCAGACATCAAGGCACTCAAGGCCCACATATTGAAAACCACTGGCACTGCTCCTCCAACCGTTCTCTTCATTGATCAATTACCTCAAGATAATGCCAAAAAGGGGGAGAAAATTAAAGAATGGAAGAAAAAGGGAGTAGATGATGGTCTCTACATAGAACCAGAAATGGAGAATATGACCAAGTAGATACCTTTGCCAGATGGTAGCAAAAAGGTTGATGTCACCCAAAATGCATTTGATGAAGCAATAGCAAGTGTAAAAAGGGACAGAGCGGCAAAGGATATGTCAAGGTGGAATAAGGAGAAAAGAGCTTACATGGAGCTGAATGTGCAGGGTTGTTCTGGGCTAAAGGATGTTCAAAATCCTGAGCTAAAAAGAAATCCCACTAGAAAAGTGAGGGAACCCAAGTTCACACCATCCAGACTCACAAAGCATACTCCAAAACCACCATCCAAAAGCCTCCAACATCAAACCTCCATCCAAACAGCTGTTGTAACTCCTGTTGTATCAACTACTGCTAGTACTTCAGAGGTTTCAACATCTGTTATCACTTCAACACACACCACTTCAACACACACCACAACCACTGTCTTACCACCACCAAAAATAACATCACCACCATCGCCTCCTGTCAAAAAGCAGAAGACAGCAGATGTTAGTCAATCACAAACTATTGCCATTCAAATCACCACCACTGATCCACCCAAAACATCATCTGCCTCTCCTAAAATAAAAAGGAGAAGGATTTTCATACCAGATGATGATTCACCATCACCACCACCAACATCTTCAAAATCTCTATCACTTGTTACAATACCAAAGCCGGTTCCTCTCTCATCAGCTCCAGTACAACAATCAATCCCTGTCATTACTCCTGCAGGTGTCCAATTTCCTCTAGAACTTGAAGCAGTTAGAGAAGAGATCAAATCCTTCTACTATGAGGATGACCCTGCTAAAAGGAAGTTGCCATCAGTTAAAGGATATCCAAGGCCAAACAATATTGAAGAATATTTAAAAGTCAAAGCTAAACAAGCAGAGGATATCTCAAAAAGAAATGCACAAGGAAAATCTGATAGAGAAATTCAGCAGAATTACCAATTCTTGCTCACACAAGTCAGATCCTTAGAGCAATTTGCAAAAAATGTATGTCAACAGATCTCAGAAAGAGCAGATGAAACTTTGAGAAAAGACTACATTGAAAGCATCATGACAACTAAGAAGTACAAGGGAGAAAAGCATATGTACAAGGAGTGGACCATTCCTGAGCTTGAACAAGAAGCAGCCAGGATTCAAGAAATGATAAAGAATAAGGTCAAACATACTCCTCCAGATTGGGCAAAGTTCAAAAAGAATGTACCTGATAAAAAGGTAGAGCTGAGGAGAATGAAAGAGGAATTAGCTGCTGCTGATTATGGGTCTTTGAATCAAGTATTGAGATGGAAAGAAGATAGAGTCAGGGCTACCTACAAAAGCTTGGAGAAATTAAGAAAGACAGATCCTACTGCTCCACAAAAGCCTGACTATCCTGAGGCAGAGGTTTCAAAAAGACCATCAAAGTTGCAAATCAGGAGAGCCACTGCTCCAGCTGGTGCTACTATCTACAAAAGAAAGCAACAAAAACAGCTGGTTACTGAAACAGTGGCAGAACTAAATGCAGGAGATGAGTTTGTAAAAGAAGGCATTAAACAGATGATAGCTGATACTCTTGGCCTGAATCAACCTGCAAGTACTGCTCAGACAGTCATGAATAGGCCAGTATCTCTAAACACCTCATCTAATAAAAATCTCCCAAGAAACCCACTAGGCTCAAAAGTACTAAAGTGGGAAACTGACAAACAGACCCATGTACTGACTATGATCAGGTCTAGTGGAGAAGTGAAGAAAATATCAAGGGAACAAGCACTTGGCCTAAGTCTTGAAGATATGCAGGATTTCCTTGATCTTCCACTTGGTAGGGATGAAGATGACACAGATGCCCTAGACTTTGAGTTACAACTTAAAGGTCAGATAAGGGAACTGTTGATGAGGCAATAAAGTTCCACAATAAGGAAGAGTTTTGGCATTATCTATTCCAGGGGGAGATTGTTGGGATTGAACCCTACCAGAGGAACAGATAATTAAAGCCAAAACTGGATCAGAGCAGTGGATCCAGAATAAGCAGATGTTATATATACAAGTCTCTCCCCTTGAAAGTGGTTTCAACATCTGCTGACCTCCTATCTACTGATCGTACAAACTGCTGACCTACAAACTGCTGATCAAGTAATAGCCTGATGGAAGACTAAAGCTCTGCTGCTCAATCTACTGCCTTGAGTCAAGCTCTGCTGATCCGGACAAGTACTGCTGGGTTCACATCAGTGGAAGGATGCAGCAGTAGTTTAAATGTCTTTATGTAATGAAATGTAATAACAGTAGTTTAGGATAGCAGAGGTTGTATAGATCAGAGGTTAGAGTTTGTTAGGAGGTTAGATGTCACTTTCATGGTGACGTCAGCTTAGATGCTTCAGTGGTTTGCTCGTGCCTATAAATAGAACAGTGCTCTGTACTATTCTATTAGCTCTTTGCAAAATCTTCTTCCTGCACGAACAAACACTGTGAGCTCAGGCTGAGGGGGAGTTTGTATTCAGACATTGCATTGTAATCGTTATTGAAATAAATTCAATCTTTCGGTTCTTTGTGGAAAATGTTTGATTAAAGCAATTCTCTCGTTTGATTGTGTGCAAAGTTTGTTTCCATCTTAATTCCGCTGCACAACTCATCCATATTCATCTTAATTCAAACAAAAACACAATCAAAACAAAACTCAGATCCTAACACTGGGGCAGCCGGGGCAGTAGCAAACGCATTGTAAAATTCGTTTTCCATGTTTCGGTGTAAAGATTTACAAAAGCACAATGTTCAAGCGAGCTGAGATCAAACAATCTGGTACTTCAAATGAGTTGAGGTCTCACACCGTGCGAACTGGGTTTAAATTCAAACCACCTGTCAACCCGTGCGACCTGAATGTATAACCAAACGACCTGGTCACCACGTATGACCTTGAATTCAGATCATGCGACTTGGAACACAATCTGTGCGAGCTGGATACAAACAACCAAACGATCTGGAATTCAGTTTCAAACGACCTGGCTCAGATCGTGCGAAGTGGCTTGTCAGCTCGTGTGACTTGGACTCCTTTCACATGATTTGGCTAGAATTCAAACGATCTGAGGGTTTTTCACATGATTTGGACAGAAATTCACTCCGTTTGAAACTTCTAAGTCCAAAAGTTCATCATTTTGTCAATTTTTATCAAGTTTTAGGTTGAATTTGGTTCTGATTTGTTCACGGATTGATTAAAACTCAGTTTTACGTGTTATATCACGAAATCAGATCATTTTAACCGTAAATTCATTGAAATTTTGAAGAAAAAGTGTAGAAAATGAGTAGAAAGAAGTTGTTTTTGAAGAAATCAAGCTGAAATGGTAAGAACTCTTCCTCCTGAGCTCTGATACCACTTGTAGGATCGGGATTCGACCTAAACGAGTCGTTCAGAAGAGTTCTCGATCAATACGAAAGGCGGAATCAGACGTATTGATGTTATAGCAGCTAGATTCACACTTAGAATCACTTTAACAGTCGATTGTATTGATTTGATAGTGTTTACAGATCGTTCGACACTTCGGCAGCACTTTGTCTCCGGAATCAGAATGTTACAAATGAAATCCAAGACTCACCTATTTATAGGAGATCCAGATCGCAGGAACCAGTCCACACGATCTGGTCCAGGTCGCACGACCTGGCCAGGTCGCACGAACTGGTCACTTCGTGAGAAGTGGCTGGTTCAGACTTGTTTCCCGTTTCTCTTATACAACGTGTCCTGGTTTATCTATTCTATTACATGACTCGATACAAGACGAAGTCAACAGACATATGCACTAACAGCTGGGATCCTGCGCGAAGTACAATACCAAACCTGGGTCGCCAACCTAGTAGTGGTTCAAAAACACAGTGGTGGATGGCGCATGTGTGTCGACTTCAAAGACCTCAACAAAGCCTGCCCGAAAGATTGCTATGCGCTGCCTGAAATAGACAAGAAAGTCTACTCTCTAGAATCTTTCCGCTGGAAGTGTTTTCTAGACTGTTATAAAGGCTACCATCAAGTATAGATGAAAGAGGAAGATGAAGACAAAACAACCTTCCGCACCGATAAAGGCATCTTTTGCTATACAAAAATGCCTTTCGGCCTACGCAACGCTGGGGCTACTTACCAACGCTTGATGGATAGAGTTTTCGGAGATGACATTGGGAAAACAGTGGAAGTTTACATGGATGACCTCGTCATCATGAGCCAAGAAGAAGAAACCATGCTCGCAAACATTCAACGCACGTTTGATTCCTTGCGCAGCGTCAATTTAAAACTTAACCCAATGAAATGCTCCTTCGGGATGGAGGAGGGCAAGTTTCTGGGATTCATAGTAACCAGAGACGGTTTTAAGGTCAATCCGGAGAAAGTACAAGCCATTCAGCTAATGCCATCACCTGCAACAGTGAAAGAGATGCAACGACTCGCGGGACGATTAGCAGCCTTGAACAGATTCTTAGCCGTGACAACTCGATATTTAGAACCTTTCATTGTATCTCGATATAACATGCTTGAACATTATGTGACTAGTTAACTTGTCGGTTTAATGAATGATATAAGTAAATTTATGTGATTATGTGTTGTGCTTGTATGTATAGTATGTATATATGTATAAGTGAGCCGAGAACCATGAACCCGACTCGAGACCACTCGGTCTCGAGTGAACAGTTAACAGTGGGCCGGTTGGGCCGCACCTCCTTAGTCCACCCGAAAGCCCATTAGGGTGCACCACCTTAGAACTAGTATATAACCCTTGTTGTTAGCCAAACTTGCCATTTTGGGGCAACCCACACACACTCTCCCTTCCTCTCACTAAAACCCTAAGTCTCAACATCCTTCTTCTCCCATTCTCTCGGATTCAAACCGGCAACACTAGGACCTTCGGTTCAAGCTTGGAATCGGCATTCAGAAATTCACCCTTCATACCCTCTAGCCGGTTAGTGTCTCATCTAATTGTTTAATGACAAATACATGAGAAATTGTTGTTTATCTATGATAAAGATGTTTGCTTGATAGAAGATAGTTATTTGTTATCAAATGATGTTTATTTATCGAAGGATGTGCATGTTTTTGACAATTAAGTTGTGTAGAAATGAATGGGTGTATGCAAACATGTTCTTGAATAATCGGTTGATGATGCATGATGATGTTATGTGATGATGAAATGTTAGAAATCGGCTCTATATGGGTTTAAATCCGAATGGCTTGGTTATGTTTAGGAGGTTTGTGTTCATGAAATCGGATTAGCATATGTTGATGATAAATCTTATTTAAGTGTGTTATTGCATTGATTGAATGTGCTAGATGTAGGAACCGATGATGTTGTTAACTTGAGTTCATGCTAGGATAGATTTTCGTGATGAAGCATGTTGTTATAATAAAAACCCTAAAATGATGAACTATTTGAATGTATGATGAACAACATGAATATGCTATGAATGTGCCTTGAATATTTGAAATTGAGGTGTTTGATCCATTTCGGTTAGTGGTTAGACAAGAAAACATGTTTGTATGGATAGTACACACTGTTGCATGAAATCGGAATCCCATTGGCTAGTACAATGCTGGCAATCAGCAGATGTTCCAGCCGAGACCTCCGGTCTCGACTCGAGACCATTAAGCCACAACTCGAGACCATGCATGTGACAGCCCGAAATCACGGTTGCGACACAGGTTGCGAGTCGAGGACCCCTAGTCTCGACTCGAGACCACAGCTCCCTCACACAAGCAGCATAACTCGAGACCATGGTTGCGAGTCCGGTTGCGACTCGAGACCGTCTGGTCTCGACTAGTACATGCATGACTCGAGACCTCCACGGTTGCGACTCGAGAACTCATAGGCTGTAACTCGAGATCCCTAGTCTCGACCGAGACCATAACACCCGTACATAATGTTTGGACTTGCACACTGCTATGGGCCTAAGTAGTTGGGCCGCACACTTAGACTTTGGTTGTTACGTGAATGTTACTGTGGAACTTGTTACGAACGGTTGTTGAACTGCCATGCTAGACATGTATGCCATGATCGTTACTTGTGTACAATACGTGTAGAACATACGTGCACTACTTGGATATGAACCTGACTTGAATGGTATCTATGTTAGGACGTAGTTGACCACTTACAACTTGATTGACCTTTCTGTGTATCTGCCGAGCAAACCAAGGTGAGTTCACACCCTCTACAAAGCATGGGATTCCCAGGGGTTGGGAATGGGGTTAAGGAACATGGATTCCTCGTCCTTTCTTGGGTAGGACAGTATTGATTCAGGAATGTAATTCCTCGTCCTCATGGACAGATAACTCGTACTAGACCAAAACTCTATCACGAAGTCCCTCCTTTTTATATCGACTTAATCGCCGGGCCAATGGCGAGCGGTTCATTAGTTAGATAGCGCTATTTAGGTCTGACAAGCCTCACACCGTGCCGCAGAGGACGGGCGTGAACTAATGGATCTGGGCACGTCAATGATGATAGACATTGACAGTTCAGGGCACATAAACATGACTACAGTCAGCAGTCGATATGGTAACGAGTCTAGTGTATACATGGGGTAGCCCCCACGGCCGAAATGCCAGATAACTAACATGGGGTAGCCCCCACGGCTGTATTGCCAGAGTAAATGGGTAAATAAATCACGTTTTCAACTATGGGGTAACCCCCATGGCAGGATGCCAGTCAAAGGAAACTGTTTTTGGAACAACTTAAAATGAACACCCAACCGTGAACTCACTCAACTTGTTGTTGACTCGTTACTACATGCTTTGCAGGTCAATAGGTACTTAGCTGGAGCTTGCATGGAAGAGAGTCGTTGTGGGACATGGACAGCTGTGTGCCATGTTAAACCTTGAAACAATTAAACTTATGTTTTGGATTTAAACATTATGCTTCCGCTTGCAACTTAAACTATGTTTGGTTTGGACACCAATTGTATTGGTTGGACTTTTATAATCACTTATCTGCTTGTTCAACATGATTGGTGGCTGGATCCTGGTCAGTCACGCCTCCAAGCGGTGATACTCCGCAGGTGGATTTTGGGGGTGTGACAGATTGGTATCAGAGCCATTGGTTATAGAGAACTTGGTTTTAATAAAGGGAAAGGTTTTATTAAAATCAGACTATAACCTGTACAGTGCTCTACGATCCACAACGACGCTTCACTCCACATGCAAGGCTCGACATTCTAGGTGATATGATCTATGTATATATTGCCTACTTGATAGTTACATAGTACATTGCTCATGGTATGCTTGGTTAGTACAACTACTGTTGCTTGAACCCGTGTGTGCTTACTCTCTTCTGTCGTTGCGATTTCACGAACCTCTCTCACTCATGTTCTTCTTGATATGAAGATCATGTCTTGACGCGTTAACATGACTCAAGCCCAGTTGACGGCTCTAATTAACGAACGAGTTGCTGCGGCACTTGCAGCTGCAGACGCAGGAGGTATATCCTGCAGTCCAAACTCATTCTAGGATCTTTAGATCCTACTCTCGTGAACCAACCTTTGTGTTAAACTCTGTCCTTTCTTACACCCACGACAGGTCAACATGCTCAGCCACCTGTGTGCACCTTTAAAACTTTTATGGACTGCCGACCCACTACATTTAGCGGCACTGAAGGAGCCGTAGGTCTCCTCCACTGGTTTGAGACGCTCGAGTCAGTTTTCGAAATGTGCGAATGCCCTGAGGAGCGCAGGGTGAAGTATGCTACCGGTACTCTCGAGGGTTTAGCTCTCACGTGGTGGAACGCCCAGGTTCAAATGCTGGGGTTGGTTGCTGCTAACGCCACCCCATGGAACAACTTTAAGGAGATGATCAAGGAGGAGTATTGTAATCGTGATGAAATTCACAAACTGGAAGTAGAGTTTTTCAACCTCAAGATGACGGGGTCAGAGATTGAAGCTTATGTGAAGAGATCGAATGAACTGGCAATTCTGTGCCCTACCATGGTGGATCCTCCCATCAAACGCATCGAACTATTTCTCAAGGGCTTAGTGCCAGAAATCCAAAGTCATGTGACTTCAGCAAACCTCGCCACCATCCAGCAAGTTGTAAAATTGGCTCACCGTCTCACGGATCAGGCGGTGGAGCAGAACAGGTTACCAAAGCGCATAGGCGCTGCAACTACTTCAGGTGTTCCTAGTGACAACAAGCGGAAATGGGATGGAGCTTCAAGTAAGGGTTCGACTTCTGTTCAGTCCCAGTCTCAGCAGAGAAAGACTGATGACTACAAGAACCCTAATCAACAATCATCTGGTGGTCAAGGTCATGGTGGGTACAAGGGGAATCACCCCAAATGCAATCGCTGCAGCCTGCACCACAGCGGGCCATGCACCAGGGGTAACTGTCATCGGTGCAACAAGCCAGGTCACGCTGCAAAGGATTGCAGGAGCTTGTATCCCGCCAATCAGAATCGTCAGCAAGCTCAACAGAACCAACGCCAGCAGCAGCAGCAAGGTGATAACAAAGGGTGCTTTCAGTGTGGAGCTGAAGGCCACTTCAAGAAAGATTGTCCCCAACTGAACAGGAACCAGAACAACAACAACAACAATAACAACAATCAGGGGAATGGTAACAACGGGAACAACAACAACAATGGTGCCAAGGGGCGGGCGTTCGTGATTGGCCAAGGTGAAGCAAGGAATGACCCCAATGTTGTGGCGGGTAAGTTCCTTCTCGACGACTTTTATGTTACAGTTTTATTTGATTCGGGTGCCGATACTAGCTACATGTCACTAGAAGTTAGTCAAATGCTTAAGCGTATTCCAACTCCTTTGAACAACAAGCACACGGAAGAGCTAGCAAATGGTAAGAGTTTAGAGGCCACACACGTAGTCAAGGGTTGTAAACTTGTTCTTGCTAACCAGACCTTCTCTATCGACCTCATCCCTATCGTCTTGGGTAGCTTCGACGTTGTCATTGGGATGGATTGGCTATCCCAACACCGAGCGGAGATTCTTTGCAACGAGAAGATTGTTCGTATTCCTGGCTCCGGTAGTGAACCTCTCATGATTCATGGTGACAAGAAGGATGCTGTTGAGAACGTCATCTCTTTCCTTAAGGCTCAGAAGTGCTTGCGAAAGGGCCACACTGCCATTTTGGCTCTCGTTACTGACACCTCGGAGAAAGAGAAGAAGATAGAAGACTTCCCAATTGTTCGCGACTATCCTGAGGTATTTCCTGAGGAATTACCTGGCCTTCCGCCTCATCGCCAGGTCGAGTTTCAGATTGAACTAGCTCCTGGAGCTGCGCCTATAGCTCGTGCACCTTATCGTTTAGCTCCATCAGAGTTGGAAGAACTATCTATGCAACTACAAGAACTCTTGGATAAGGGTTTTATTCGTCCTAGCTCATCGCCCTGGGGAGCTCCAGTGCTATTTGTGAAGAAGAAAGACGGTACCTTTAGAATGTGTATCGACTATCGTGAACTCAACAAGGTAACCGTGAAGAATCGTTATCCTCTACCACGTATTGACGACTTATTCGACCAGCTGCAAGGGTCAAGCTACTATTCAAAGATTGATTTGAGATCAGGATATCACCAGCTGAGAGTCCGGGAAGAAGACGTCTCCAAAACAGCTTTTAGAACTCGATATGGACACTATGAGTTTTTGGTCATGCCTTTTGGGCTGACAAATGCACCTGCGATTTTCATGGACCTGATGAACCGAGTGTGCAAGCCTTACTTAGACAAGTTCTTTATAGTCTTCATCGACGACATCCTGATCTATTCTAAGAGTCAGGAGGAGCACGAGCAGCATCTACGACTTATTTTGGAACTCCTCCGAACGGAGCAACTTTACGCAAAGTTCTCGAAATGCGACTTCTGGCTTCGTGAAGTCCATTTCCTAGGCCACGTGGTAAACAAGGATGGGATTCACGTTGATCCATCCAAGGTAGACTCGATTAAGAACTGGCCTGCACCTCGTACACCAACGGAAATTCGCGAATTCTTGGGTTTGGCAGGTTACTACAGGAGATTCATTAAGGATTTTTCCAGGATTGCACAGCCCCTCACCTCATTAACACAGAAAGGCGTTGTTTATCGATGGGGAAATGCACAGGAATTAGCATTTCAGCATTTAAAGGATAGACTTTGCAGCGCACCTATCCTTTCATTGCCAGAGGGCACAGACGACTTTGTGGTTTACTGCGACGCATCGATTCAGGGTCTTGGTTGTGTATTGATGCAACGAGACAAAGTTATAGCCTACGCCTCACGCCAACTCAAAGTTCATGAAAGAAACTACACTACACACGATTTAGAGCTGGGAGCTGTTGTTTTTGCACTTAAGATATGGAGACATTACCTGTACGGTACCAGGTGCACCATTTACACCTATCACAGGAGTCTCGAACATATCTTCAAACAGAAGGAACTAAACATGCGCCAACGACGATGGGTCGAGTTATTAAACGATTACGAATGTGCAATCAAGTACCATCCTGGCAAAGCCAATGTTGTGGCTGATGCCCTTACTCGAAAGGACACCACGCCTAGGCGCGTGCGAGCATTGCAGCTCACTATACATTCTAGTCTTCCTTCCCAAATACGAGACGCTCAAGTAGAAGCATTGAAACCAGAAAACGTCAGGGCTGAAGCCCTACGCGGCTCAAGGCAGCGCTTAGAACAGAAGGAAGACGGTGCTTACTACGTAACGGGACGCATTTGGGTCCCACTCTATGGCAACTTACGAGAGCTTGTGATGGATGAAGCACATAAGTCTCGCTACTCGGTACATCCTGGTGCGGATAAGATGTACCATGATATCAAAACTACGTATTGGTGGCCTAGCATGAAGGCGCACATAGCAACTTACGTCAGCAAGTTTTTGACGTGTGCGAGAGTCAAGACTGAATACCAAAAACCCTCAGGCCTACTCCAACAACCAGAGATACCACAATGGAAATGGGAGCAAATTTCCATGGATTTCGTTACTGGCCTGCCCAGATCCCAGCGCGGAAACGATACTATTTGGGTGATCGTGGATCGACTCACAAAGTCTGCACACTTCTTGTCTATCAAGGAAACGGATAAATTCTCCACTCTAGCAGAAGTATATCTCAAGGAGGTTGTCTCGAGGCACGGGGTGCCCACCTCTATTATCTCAGATCGAGATGCACGTTTTACTTCAGAACTGTGGCAAGCAATGCACAAATCCTTTGGCTCACGCTTAGACATGAGCACAGCGTATCACCCTCAGACGGACGGGCAGTCCGAGCGCACTATTCAAACCTTAGAAGACATGCTTCGTGCATGTGTAATCGACTTTGGCAACAGCTGGGAAAAGCATCTGCCACTTGTGGAATTCTCGTACAATAACAGCTACCACACCAGCATTAAAGCTGCTCCGTTTGAGGCATTGTACGGGCGTAAATGCCGGTCACCTCTCTGTTGGGCAGAGGTGGGGGATAGTCAGATCACTGGTCCGGAACATGTGGTAGACACAACCGAACGAATTGCACAAATACGACAACGCATGGCGGCAGCTCGTGACCGTCAGAAAGTATATGCCGATAAGGGCAGGAAACCACTAGAGCTCCAGGTTGGGGAGCGGGTACTACTCAAAGTTTCACCATGGAAGGGTGTGGTTCGTTTTGGCAAACGAGGCAAACTTAACCCACGATACGTTGGACCTTTTGAAATCATCGAGAAAATAGGCAGGGTGGCCTACAGACTGAACTTACCAGCAGAACTCAGTGCAGTTCACAACGTTTTCCATGTGTCGAATCTGAAGAAGTGTCTGTCAGATGAGACCCTCGTAGTTCCTTTGAAGGAACTCACCATCGACGAGCAGTTACGCTTCGTCGAGGAACCAGTTGAAATCACGGACCGGGATGTTAAGGTCCTCAAGAACACTAGAATACCTCTCGTTCGAGTTCGTTGGAACTCACGTCGCGGCCCAGAGTTCACCTGGGAACGCGAAGATCGGATGAAACAAAAGTATCCCCAACTATTCGCAAACGGTACAACCACTACTGAGGCTGAAGCTACGGAATTTCGGGACGAAATTCCAGATCAACGGGGGGAGGATGTGACACCCCAGGAAAACCAGTGAAAACCATACAACTTAACTAGCTTCCTCAGTGAGTACTTACCAAATTTCGGGACGAAATTTCTTTCAACTTGGGGATAATGTGACAACTCGATATTTAGAACCTTTCATTGTATCTCGATATAACATGCTTGAACATTATGTGACTAGTTAACTTGTCGGTTTAATGAATGATATAAGTAAATTTATGTGATTATGTGTTGTGCTTGTATGTATAGTATGTATATATGTATAAGTGAGCCGAGAACCATGAACCCGACTCGAGACCACTCGGTCTTGAGTGAACAGTTAACAGCGGGCCGGTTGGGCCGCACCTCCTTAGTCCACCCGAAAGCCCATTAGGGTGCACCACCTTAGAACTAGTATATAACCCTTGTTGTTAGCCAAACTTGCCATTTTTGGGCAACCCACACACACTCTCCCTTCCTCTCACTAAAACCCTAAGTCTCAACATCCTTCTTCTCCCATTCTCTCGGATTCAAACCGGCAACACTAGGACCTTCGGTTCAAGCTTGGAATCGGCATTCGGAAATTCACCCTTCATACCCTCTAGCCGGTTAGTGTCTCATCTAATTGTTTAATGACAAATACATGAGAAATTGTTGTTTATCTATGATAAAGATGTTTGCTTGATAGAAGATAGTTATTTGTTATCAAATGATGTTTATTTATCGAAGGATGTGCATGTTTTTGACAATTAAGTTGTGTAGAAATGAATGGGTGTATGCAAACATGTTCTTGAATAATCGGTTGATGATGCATGATGATGTTATGTGATGATGAAATGTTAGAAATCGGCTCTATATGGGTTTAAATCCGAATGGCTTGGTTATGTTTAGGAGGTTTGTGTTCATGAAATCGGATTAGCATATGTTGATGATAAATCTTATTTAAGTGTGTTATTGCATTGATTGAATGTGCTAGATGTAGGAACCGATGATGTTGTTAACTTGAGTTCATGCTAGGATAGATTTTCGTGATGAAGCATGTTGTTATAATAAAAACCCTAAAATGATGAACTATTTGAATGTATGATGAACAACATGAATATGCTATGAATGTGCCTTGAATATTTGAAATTGAGGTGTTTGATCCATTTCGGTTAGTGGTTAGACAAGAAAACATGTTTGTATGGATAGTACACACTGTTGCATGAAATCGGAATCCCATTGGCTAGTACAATGCTGGCAATCAGCAGATGTTCCAGCCGAGACCTCCGGTCTCGACTCGAGACCATTAAGCCACAACTCGAGACCATGCATGTGACAGCCCGAAATCACGGTTGCGACACAGGTTGCGAGTCGAGGACCCCTAGTCTCGACTCGAGACCACAGCTCCCTCACACAAGCAGCATAACTCGAGACCATGGTTGCGAGTCCGGTTGCGACTCGAGACCGTCTGGTCTCGACTAGTACATGCATGACTCGAGACCTCCACGGTTGCGACTCGAGAACTCATAGGCTGTAACTCGAGATCCCTAGTCTCGACCGAGACCATAACACCCGTACATAATGTTTGGACTTGCACACTGCTATGGGCCTAAGTAGTTGGGCCGCACACTTAGACTTTGGTTGTTACGTGAATGTTACTGTGGAACTTGTTACGAACGGTTGTTGAACTGCCATGCTAGACATGTATGCCATGATCGTTACTTGTGTACAATACGTGTAGAACATACGTGCACTACTTGGATATGAACCTGACTTGAATGGTATCTATGTTAGGACGTAGTTGACCACTTACAACTTGATTGACCTTTCTGTGTATCTGCCGAGCAAACCAAGGTGAGTTCACACCCTCTACAAAGCATGGGATTCCCAGGGGTTGGGAATGGGGTTAAGGAACATGGATTCCTCGTCCTTTCTTGGGTAGGACAGTATTGATTCAGGAATGTAATTCCTCGTCCTCATGGACAGATAACTCGTACTAGACCAAAACTCTATCACGAAGTCCCTCCTTTTTATATCGACTTAATCGCCGGGCCAATGGCGAGCGGGTCATTAGTTAGATAGCGCTATTTTGGTCTGACAAGCCTCACACCGTGCCGCAGAGGACGGGCGTGAACTAATGGATCTGGGCACGTCAATGATGATAGACATTGACAGTTCAGGGCACATAAACATGACTACAGTCAGCAGTCGATATGGTAACGAGTCTAGTGTATACATGGGGTAGCCCCCACGGCCGAAATGCCAGATAACTAACATGGGGTAGCCCCCACGGCTGTATTGCCAGAGTAAATGGGTAAATAAATCACGTTTTCAACTATGGGGTAACCCCCACGGCAGGATGCCAGTTAAAGGAAACTGTTTTTGGAACAACTTAAAATGAACACCCAACCGTGAACTCACTCAACTTATTGTTGACTCGTTACTACATGCTTTGCAGGTCAATAGGTACTTAGCTGGAGCTTGCATGGAAGAGAGTCATTGTGGGACATGGACAGTTGTGTGCCATGTTAAACCTTGAAACAATTTAACTTATGTTTTGGATTTAAACATTATGCTTCCGCTTGCAACTTAAACTATGTTTGGTTTGGACACCAATTGTATTGGTTGGACTTTTATAATCACTTATCTGCTTGTTCAACATGATTGGTGGCTGGATCCTGGTCAGTCACGCCTCCAAGCGGTGATACTCCGCAGGTGGATTTTGGGGGTGTGACATTAGCAAACCACGCCGCGAAATCCTATCCGTTCATTAGTACATTGCGCAATTGCACCAAAAAGAGTCACTTCCAGTGGACACCAGAAGCGGAGGTAGCCTTCAAACAAATGAAGGAATGTCTAATACTGTTACCGACTCTAACGGCGCCACGAGAAGAAGAACCGCTAATCTTATATCTGTCAGCGGCAGAAGTAGCGATTGGCGCAGTATTAGTAGTAGAAAGAGATGCCGTCCAAACTCCGATATACTACATTAGTAAGATGTTAACCGGCCCAGAGACGCGCTACTCAATGATCTAAAAACTGGTCCTCGCACTAGTACATGCATCACGAAGACTGCGACGGTATTTCTCTGGCCACGTTATTACAGTACTCGCTAATTATCACCTAGGTCAAATACTGTCAAAACCTGATGTCGCAGAGCGATTGGCCAAATGGGCCATCGAGCTAGGGGGATACAATATCCTATATAAACCTCGACCTGCAATCAAGGGGCAAGTGTTAGCAGACTTCGCCACAAAAGTTCACGTAGACAAAATACAAGAATGTGAAGCGATCCAAAACCCTATTCCAGTTTTTGACGATAGGGTCTGGACGTTGCACACAGATGGAGCTTCCAATGATGACGGTGCAGGTGCAGGTCTCCGATTGGTCAGCCCAGATGACCACGAGCTCACATACGTAATACGCTTAGATTTCAAGAGTATAAACAACGAGGCAGAATACGAAGCATTTCTTGTGGGTCTCCGTTTGGCACTTAAAATGGGAGCGAAAAACCTCGAAGCTCACGTCGATTCAAAGCTAGTAGCTGAACAAGTTAATGGCCATTACGACGCTAAGGGCGAAGCCATGGCCTTTTATCTGGAGCAAGCACGAATGCTTATTAGCCAGTTCCAAACGTTCAAAATAATTCACATAAACAGAAGTGAAAATAAGCATGCGGACGCACTGAGCAAACTGGCTGCCACCAGTTTCAAACATCTAGTAAAGGAAGTACGCATCAAGGTATTATCCAATCCATCTGTTCCTCTAAAACAAGTAAACATCATCGAGGTACCCATCCTGGATGTCCCCGATCATCATGTACTTGCAGCATGGCAAACTTCCAGAGGGAAAAGCGGAAGCTACGAAGATCCAGAACAAAGCGCTGAACTACGAAATGGCAGACGGTATCTTGTACCGGAAATCATTTATAGGACCGCTTCTATGCTGTGTCGATAAAATAGATGCGCAGTACATAGTCAGAGAAATCCACGAAGGATTATGCGGGATACACGCCGGGCCACGCATGGTAGTGGCGAAGATAATGAATGCAGGCTATTATTGGCCAGGGATGCATGTAGACGCAGTGGAATTATTGCGCAAATGCGAAGCATGTCAGCGCCACGCGCCAAAAACTCTACGTCCAAAAATTCCTCTAGTTCCAGTCACATCAGCCTGGCCTTTCCAACAATGGGGTATCGACCTCATCGGTCCTTTCCCCGACGCGCCTGGCGCAGTTAAATTTATCGTCGTCGTAGTTGACTACTTCACCAAATGGGTAGAGGACTAGAGGCTAAGGCATTAGCTTCAACCACAGCAATGGTAATCCGTAAATTTATATGGGAATATATTATCTGCCGATTCGGGTTGCCATTGCGCATCATTTCCGACAATGGCACAAACTTAGCCTCGGAGGACCTCCAGAAGTGGTTTAAAGAAATGAAGATAGAGCACAGCTTCGCCTCTGTGGCACATCCGCAAGCAAATGGGCAGGTCAAAAGTGTAAATAAGCAAATAGTTGATGGCATCAAAGCATGATTGGGGACCGCGCGTAGAGGATGGGTCGATGAGCTCCCCAGCATCTTATGGGCTCATCGCACCATGCCAAAGACCAGTACGGGGGAAACCCCATTTAGCCTAGTATATGGTTCAGAGGTAGTAATTCCAGCAGAGATCGTCCTCCCATCACCGCGCATGATCACCATGGAAAAACAAGACAATGAAAAAGAACGAAGAATGGATTTAGACCTTCTCGAGGAAAGGCGCGAGAACGCGGCTATCGCAGAAGCAAGGTATAAATCCAAACTCAAAAAATACTACAACGCGCGCGTACGCGTGTGTACCTTTGTTCCAGGAGACTTCGTCCTGCGCGACAACGAAGCATCCAACACGGAGAAGCCAGGCAAATTAGCGCCTAAATGGGAAGGACCGTATATTATCAATGAGGTCCTGGGCAAAGGGGCGTACACCCTAAAAAGACTCGACGGAACAATCGTTTCCCGCACCTGGAACGCGCAGCAGCTGCGCAGGTGCTACATATGACAAAGCCAAGCTATTCGCCACAAAGGGCCAGACTCATACAGGCAATGTAGTTTTTCACTTTATATCATCGGCCCCCGCGCCTTATTAATACAAAGATTCTCCTTACATATTCTATTGTTTATTACAAATTGCATGTAATTCCTTTTGGTACGCGCGAAAACAATATGGTGAAACATTGAAAACCTCATCCACGGTCTAACGAGCGCAAGCCCCGCGCACAGCCCAGACCTACGTGAGCTCAATACCATTCTCATTCGCTTTACCTAAACAAAGTAATTATACACATGCAACATATTGTAATTCAAACACAAACTAATATGCCATAAGCAACAAACACAAAACGTGTATGCATAACATTGCATCAAAAAAGAAAGTTACTTGTGCAGCAAAGCACTTTAGCAACATTTACAAAACACAATAGTGTATCAAAATATTAATTACAAATCAAACAAGCTACACACCAAACAGAGTATGACGAACTTCACCATACTCAGAAAGAGGGCGAGGGTCGACAATCCAAGGGTTAGCACCTTCCCCATCATCTTCAGCAGCAACAGCTATGTTCCCACCGATCGAAGCCTCGGCCAGAGGAGCAGCACAAGAACCATGGCGGCGCTGTTGGTATAGAATGGAACACCGGCCTCTCCAGTCAGCCGGAAATGCTTGACTGACGGCATGTGCTGACAACCTAGTAACCCCCCCCCCCCCCCCGTTATTATCGTCTGCAAGACAGGAAAGGGTTCGATTCCTTGAAGAATCAGGAAGAATTGCACCATGAGTACATCCATCTCTAACGGTAAGGTCAGTCACCATGCCGGAGAGAAGAAGCAGACCATCAACGGCGTCAAAGGTTTTCAGAATTTCTGAAATTTTCCGGCGTCGAGGCTGTCGCCTAGTCCTAATTTTTCCCCAAATTGAAAAAAACTTCACACCCAATACGAATATATAAGCCAAAAAAGGCTAGTGTCAGCATTGAAAGAAGGATTTGTGATGATTAAGTGTCAAATCAGTTGACTTAGAAACGGCGCTGCCACTTCAAACGTCACATCACATTAAAAAACCCTCTGAAAAATCTGCATGTTCTCCTAAAGCTACAATTCAGCGAGAAGACGAAGGGGTAATATAAAATACATTTCCATTCTCGAGTGACGCAAACAGCAGTCAGCTCATAATTATAAAAACCCCTCAGGTAAACAGTTCAGAGCAAGAAATACAAACTTCTCCACAAATATTTCTATTTTTTGAAATCAAGATTTTCAAAATCAAAAAATAATGAGCAAGAGTATCTTCTCCCAAAAGATTCTCCACTTTCGCGCCAAAAACTCTACAGCAAAAGCACTTCTCTCTCATAGTCCAGTGCTCAACTTATTTGCATAAGAGCAACACTAGACTGGGGGACTTGAAGGGGTAAGGTCCCGAAAACCTTGCTTCAAACACTTGCGACCATACCACGACCACATACTTCTAACCCTCTTTAGACCTTGCGCGGCCGAGCACTGGTCCTACAAAGAGAACTTAGAAGAAAAACAACAGGCAACACCTGCGCGCCAAAAGGGAACTAACAAATCCTTGCGCCAACCTCCATAAAAAATAAGGATGAAAATCCTGATAAGCACTCCCGCATAAATAATATCCAGACTTGGATATTATTTACTTCACTGATACCATACGGTAAGGAGCCACACAGGATTACAGCTGTAATCTTCTAGAAGGCCCTATCGTGCAGCACCAGACGGTTATAACCGTCTGGCCACGTGTCATCATCTCGGGCTCTCTTGAAGTCACGATGATGGCACGGAATTGAAGAAAGACGTTCATTTGCCCACTTTCCCCGTGACAATACCCTAGCCGTTGATCAAAAACCGTGATCCGTGTGCTCTCACACTCGTTAAGTGATTAACGAAGGGAAAAATAACCGCTTACGGAATTAACACTTTCCGTCAATATTTCACCAACAAGTTTTCCCGCCCAAACTTCGGCTATAAATAGAATGATAATTCAGGTATAATCCCCAAGTTACATTCACTTCACTTAGACTTCTTCTTCTTCATAAAACCTGTACTTATTCTCACACCGGAGGGCGGTCACGGAGAGAACCCCCATTCTCCCCGTGGCGAGTCTAACGGTGGTTGTTTTGCAGTTACTGTGAAGAGAAGAAGATCTGTCACCCACGAACCGAACAAGGAGAAATCAACCCTTTTATGCAGAACCAAACCCCTTGGTTTAGTTGATTCCGGTCAATTAACCAGTGTTTCTTCAGTTGTATTAAAAAACTTTATATAATACCATATTCAACAAAATGGAATTTTAGTTTTCATAAAAAAAATTATAAAAACGTTTTTAGAAGCATTTTCGTTTTCATAAAACCTTTTTTATAAAAGCGTTTTTTAGAAGTTTGGTAAATAAGTTTTCCACCAACAAAAACTTTTAGGAAAAACTCCATAATTTAAACATAATACATCTTTAAAAACTGAATACCAGATTCTGTTACATTTTTTAGGGATTATAAGTACAAAAATACTCTTATAGATAATATTAGTTAGTTGAAAAAAGCTACAGGTTATTCAATTCGTTGGTTTATAGGTTCTATATATATTATAATTCAATAAGTTTGTTTACTTCAAGAAATTTCTTTTTCTTTAGAATTTTTGGTTTACAAGTATTTCAATTTCGAAACCTTGCACATACGGGTTTGATATGAGCTTTGTTCGTATTCTGTCTGTTTGTGTATTTACTTGATTGGGTGCACACACTTACATGGGTTAGCAGGTAGTAAATTGACATCAAACAAGCTCACTTGTTTTAGCTAATTGGTTGTATTAAAAAACTTTATATAATACCATATTTAACAAAACGGAATTTTAGTTTTCATAAAAAAATATAAAAATGTTTTTAGAAGCATTTTCGTTTTCATAAAACCTTTTTTTTTATAAAAACGTTTTCTTAGAAGTTTGGTAATAAGTTTTCCACCAACAAACAAACTCAATAATCTAAACATAATACATCTTCAAAAACTGAATACCAGATTCTGTTGCATTTTTTTAGGGATTATAAGTACAAAAATACTTTTATAGATAATATTAATTAGTTGAAAAAAGTTACAGGTTATTCAATTCGTTGGTTTATAGGTTCTATATATAGTATAATTCATTAATTTTTTTTTACTTGAAATTTCTTGTTCTTTAGAATTTTTGGTTTACAGGTATTTCAGTTTTTTGTTGTGTATAACTTTGATTTATTTTTCTATGCTCACACTTAACATCCATCTTATTTATTATTCAGTGGTTTTGGAGCTTCAATATTCATCCTTTCAGATCTTTACACAGGTATGTATGTTTCTAAAACATGATATATTGTTTGTTTGTTTTTTGTTTTTATATTATGTTTAACTGTGAACGTCGTTTTTTATCCTATATTATTTATAACGTTAACATGATAAAATATGTAACCAAAATACCTAGCCATTTTTTCAGTTCCCCAAATTACTCCAGCTACTACTGATGTATCAGTTAAAGAGGAGAACAGAGAAGAAACTCATCATCCAAAGGATGTAATAATCAAATAGGAAGAGATACAAGAAATTCCGGAGGACGTTGATCTCGATGATGACAAATGGTGGTGTGACAATATAGATGACATCCTTGAGATGTTTAAGCCGTATGATTACTAACTTGATCTCATCATGATACAAAGTACTTGACACTTGAGATTTTAGTTTTCAACTTTTATATTTAAGACTTATATTTCCTTATTTGTGTACTAGTTTATATAACTTTTATTTGTGTTTAAGAATTATTTTTTTATTCGTGTGTTACTTTATTGCGTCAATGGTTTCTTGAAGTACTTGATAATTTAAATTCTAAATTTAATAATTACTAGACATGTGTAATACTTTTGACATACATTTACCACAATAATGCTACCATATATATTATACGAATAAGAAAACTATCAAAAACGAGCGCTGCATATACATTATACGAATAAGAAAACTATCAAAAACGAGTGCCGCAATGCAAAGTGTCACCCCCGCCGCATCGCGCGGGCACCCTACTAGTATATATATATATATATATATATATATGTGTGTGTGTGTGTGTGTATATATATGTATATATATATATATATATATATATATATTGGGTTATTTAGTTTTTAAACTTTTTTAAATGAACGGCACAATCCCCCAACGGAGAAGTATAGTAGAAGGTTCATACTTGTATGCTACGATTGAGTAGACTAGTATTATCAACGAGTGCTTGTAGTGTCAACAAAGGTTGGCGAGTTCACAGTTTCATTTTTATTGTAAAAGTAAGTTTGTTTAAATACATTAGTTTATTAAAACATGTCAGGGTAGCTAACCCACATGAACCCACCAATCCCCACCTGCTACGTCCCCTTTGAAAAGTGCCCCACGCCGGTGACTTCCCCCACGCCAAAGGGGTCACGCTAAACCCAAGCCCACATCGAGGCGGTGTTCCGGGCGGGAGTTCCCAACCCACGCCCACTCCCTGTAGTCTTAGACCATACGATGTGGAGGGGATTGAAGACAGGGCATTATGTAGGGGTGTTAAAACTATCCGTATCCGAAAATCCGATCCGAAATATCCGAATCCAAAATATCCGAAAAATCAGATATTCGAATTTTCGGATATCTGAATTTTTCGGATTCGGATTCGGATAGTGATTTTCAAAATTTTCGGATATTTCGGATATCCGAAATATCCGAAAATTTAATTTTCATTTTTTTCGGATATCCAAATATCCGAAGTATCCAAAAATATCTGAAAAATATCCGATAACTTATATTCGGATATCCGAAACTATCCAAAATATCCGTTTCCGAATATGAAAAAATAATAAAAAAAAATAAAAATTAAACAAAAAGTTGGATTTTTGGATATTCGATTCACTATCCGAATCCGTATCCGAAATTTCGGATACGAATTCGGATAGTGAAATTTGGTATCCGAAAATTTCGGATATCCGGTTTTGAACACCCCTAGCATTATGCGACATGTGGACAACGCGTCAGAATGGGCCGTGGTGTTAAAACGGACGGTGTGGCCGGGGGCGTGAAAACGTGGCTTTTTTCGACACGTGTCACACACATTTTGTATTATTTTATAATTAAAATTATATAAAATGTATTAAAAACTTATAAGTGTATTACTAGTTATTAAACAAATACATAACACTAAAAAAACATTACATAAATTTAAAAAACATTATATAAAATTAAAAATACGAAATTAAAATACACATAATTTAAATAAAAAATCTAATGATTTTTCACGCCGAGCGAAGCTTGAATTCACGGTGGTGCACGTGCCTAAAGTTGTTGAGAGCCACTTGAATGATGTCTTCCTCCCCGAGATCACCACCCTCGAGCTCCACAGCGGTGTGGATCGTCTCGAATCTTTCGCAATCAAGACGGATCATCCTAAAACAAGACAAGAGGGCGTCGACAGTTTGGTTGTTATGACCCGTATAGGCTTGGAAGTGTTGTCAGATTTTCCTCCAAAAAGGACCACCCGAGTGCCTACCCGGCATGTGGTTGCTTAAAGCTTCGACCCACGACTCGCAAAGTGCAATATCCCCTTCTTCGGTCCACGCCACGGCTGCCATCCTTGGTTGTTTTTTTTTTTTGTGAAGTGGAAAAGTTTGTATAAAAAATGTAGAAGTGGTGGAGTTTGTATAAACTTGGGTGAAGATGTGGGTTGTATTTATAGTGTGAAATTATAATTTTTAAAAAAGGTAATTTTTTAAAGTTGAAAAGTTAACCGTTGGGGTTAAACAGATAACATTCACGTCCATTAACCATTGCCACGTCGACTGCAAAATGTCTTCCACGCAGATGGAGATTCCCCCGCCCTTTGAATAACACGGTGGTAAACGTCGTGGATGGTATGGCGTGAACGACGTTGAGCAGCAACAACGCCAATTTTGAACGGCCACACCGTGTGGTCTAAGGATGTGGAGTGTGCTCCATGTAGTTTACTTTCACTAACCTTTAGTTTGGTTTATGCTCCTTTCACTCCATGTCACCCCATCTCAGATATGTTTTAACAATTACTTATTTATTTAATTCTTATTTTTTATAATAACTAATTAACTTAAATAATGTTAGATCTAAGTTTCTTATGATTGTGTTTGTTTGATAATAATGAACAGTTGGATGAATATAAGAGAGATCAAATGCAGCGAAAATAGAAACAAACTTTGTAACACAATCAAGGAGAAACAGTTTTCAGTAAACATATGCTTTTCATTAAGTCGAATGATTACAAAAACATAATGATTACATTACATGCTTACATACTAAAACTCCCCCTCAGCCTGAGCTCAATGGTTGATCGTACAAGATGCTTGGATTAAAGGAGAAAACTCCTTAAATAGAATAATACAAACTGTTCTATTTATAGTACAAATTAAGCCATGGAGAATCAAAGTTGACGTCACCATGAAAGTGACATCTAACAACCTAACAAACTCTAAGGACTGTTACATACAACCACTGATTTCCAATCTACTGATTACATTAGACACTGTTTCTATATACTGCTATTTCTCTTTCCACTGATGTAGTCTAAGCACTGTTGTTGAGCATCAGTGCTTTCTTCAAAGGTGATCAGTCCTTGAATGGGCAGTACTTTAGTCTTCAACAGTACTTAGGAGACATCAGTAGATAGAGCTTCAGTTCTTTAATCTTCATCAGTGCTTGGTCTATCAGCGGTTGGGATGATCAGTGTTTGGAGACTATCAGTTGTTAGATCCACTGTCAAGGGGAAAGTCTTTGTATAAGCACTGATTATGATGATCCACTACTTTGAACCAGTTTTGGCTATATATCATTTGTTCCTTTGTAGGGTTCAATCCCAACAATCTCCCCCTGGAATAGATGATGCCAAAACACTTCATTATTAAGGATCTTTATTGCCTTATCAGGAGTTCCCTAACTTGACCTTTGAATTGTAATTCAAAGTTCATGGTATCCTCATCATCCTCATCCCTGCACAGTGTAAGCTCAAGGAGATCTTGTAAATCTTCCACACCCAGGCCAAGTGCTTCTTCCCTTGATATATGCTTCACTTTACCATTGGATTTGAGCAGAGTCAATACGTGGGTCTTTTGATCAGACTTCCACTTTAGTATTTTTGAATCCAATGGGTTTCTTGGGAGAGTTTTTATTTTAGATGAGTTTGGAGAAGGAGGTCTGCTTATGACTACTTTGGCAGAATCTTGTGATTTTGCTGAGTCTTGATCTTCTGCAATTATTCTTTGAAGAGCTTATTTCATAATGAGATCTTCATGAGCCTTGACCTCTTGTTCTCATCCATTTGTTTTTGCCTCTTTCTTTGGTTTAAGGCAATGATGGAAGTATCAGAAGATGTGAACAAGGTCTTCAAAGAAAGGGCCTGCTGCTGTGGATCATCAGCTTTCTTGTCTTTATATTCAGGCTTCTTTAGAAGGCTAGGATCTATCTTTCTTCTTTTTCTCAGCCTTTCATAAGCCTCATCAGTGTATTGCCTTGTCCATTTTGCTATGGCTTTGGCAGTTCCAACCTTTGCTGCAACCAACTCTTGCTTCTTTCTTTTATACTCCAAGGTAAGATCAGCAATTGTCTTTTTGTATTTGCTCCAATTTGGTGCTGATCTTTTCATACCTGGATCATTCTTGATTCTTTCAATTCTTTTAAGTTCAGCTTTGAGAGCAATGAGTGGCCAGTCTTGGAATTGTTCAGCTTTTGCAGGGTAAAAGTTTTCACTCATGATCAATTTTATGAGATCTTCTTTCAGATCTACTTGTAAGTCAGCATCTGGAGGCAGGTTGGACATTACTTTACTCAGGTCTTCTCTTGCATAGTCTTCTAATTGTTTGACCTTGGTGAGCAAGAACTACATTCAACATGAGATGGCATTATCACCCTGCCCTTTGCATTCATATTTGGCCCTCCATTCAGCTTGCTTGGCTTTGAGTTTTAGGTATTCATCCATGTTTTTAGGATCTCTAAAACCTGCCAGAGAAGGGAATTTTCTCTTTGAAGGGTCATCCACTGTGTAGAACTGTTTCATTTCATTCTTCACTGCTTGCAGTTCTAATGGATAGGTGGCAGCTAATGGTACAACATCAGCAGGATCAAATCCTTGAAGTACTATTGGATCTTTGATTGGGTTGGCTAAGGTTGGTGGAATGAATGGTTGAGGTTTGATGACATTGTAAGGGGCAGATGAAATGGGAACAGGTGCTGGTATGTCATCATCATGCACCTGGAACTTTCTTTTTCTTGTATACACCTTTTTGGGAGAAGGTGATTTTGTTTGAATTTTTGGAGCATAAAGAATTATGGCTTGGGTAGGAGTGTTTGAGGTGATGAGTGACTGACTATCAGCTATTGAAACAATTGGTGTTTCAACCACTGTTGTCTTCTGCACTTTAGCAGGTGGTGTTTGAGGTGGAGATGTATTTTGTGGTGTGACAGTGGATTAAGTGGTGGATGGTAAAACGGTAAGAACAGTGGTTGAAATAACTTTTGTTGAAACCACTGAAGTATCAACTACTGTTGATACAATAGGTGTCTCAACATCTGTTGGTTTGGAGGTTTGATGAGAGGAACTTTTGGGGATTTGAGGAGTATGTTTGGTGGTTTTGGAAGGTGTGGTTTTGGGTTGGCTAACCTTTCTGGTAGGCTGTCTTCTTTTAGTTTTAGAAGTACCCTGCTCTTCCTTTTCCATCATAACTTTCTTCTCTTGCTCAAATCTTTTTGACCCTTTTATTTCCATAGACTCTTTCATGTTTGCCTTTAGTTGAGCAAATGCATTTTGAGTCTCATCAACCTTTTTGGAACTATCTGGCCTTGGGATTTCTACCACAAGTTTAGACATTGGATCTGGTTTAATGTATAGACCTTCTTTTCCCCTTTTACCTTTCTCCCCCTTTTTGGCATCATCAGGGTTTTCAACAAAAATGATTGAAGGAGGAGCAGTGCTAGTGGTTTGAAGTAAATGGGCCTTGATTACCTTTATATCAGCTTGTGTATCTTTGTACCTAGCTTCCATCACATTTCTGAACATTTGAAGCTGAACTTCATGTTGTTGATCAGCATATTATCTCTGTTGATGAAGCATAGGTTGAAATAAACTCCATAGCTCAGTGGGGGAAGGAGCTGATGTTGCAGATGTTGCAGCAGTGGGTGTAGCCTTTTGAGATTGTAACAACTGTTGCAGCATATTTTTTATATATGCAACATATGTTTCAATTTTATCCACTCTCTCCGTAAATTCTTGATATTTTAAACCATCACCCAAGTTAATGGGATCATCTGATTTCCCACTAGCAGTGGTTGTATCAGTAGTTGACTTAGGGAAAGTTTCCCAAAAGTCATCCACTGATGCCCCTTTTTCTTGGTACTGGGGACTTCTTTCCTCGGCAGTGGTTACTATTTTAAGCACACCAGTGTATAATGGAAACACACCAGTGGATACTATGGTTCCCAAAGAAGAAATTGCATTCAAGGGAGTCTTACTAATGAAACTACTGTCCAGGTGTAAATTAGTGGATTCAACACCTGTAGTAGCTGCTCCACTTGAACTACTGACAGGAATTACTGGTAATTCCTGCAGTGTAACCTCCTCAGCTGTTGGTGGGTTAGCAGAGATAGAGAGACCAGACTCAGTCTCTTGTTGAGGTATATTCTCATTGACAGGTGGTTGAGAAGAACAGATTTGTGTCTGGTCTATATCAAGTGCATCCAACAGAGGTATCATTGATGGTGGGAGTTGTGTAGTGAGGATAGGAGTAGAAAGAGAATTTGCCCCGGGAGCAGAGCTATGGAAGATAGAATCAAGTGATTCCAGAGCTTCATAATCTGGTGTCCCTGTGGATACAACCTGGTCCTTTTGAGAGGATGCAAGAGGAGTTTGAGGCTCGGGTTGAGATCTTTCTACCAGCTGCTGTGAGGAAGTAGCAGCAGTGGTTTCAGGTGACTTTTGTGTTGTCACAGGTATAATCTCTGGGATCTCATCTTCCAGAGTTATCTTTTTGGAGGGTTTGGGGGGCTTTTTGGTAATTTTCTGTTTGGGCTTTTTGGTGATTTTTGGTGTGGGTTTCACAGCAGGGGTTGTGCTGCTGTGATCACCAGGAGCAGTGGGCTCAACAGCAGGAGCCTAAGGAGCAGAGGTTGTCTCAGCTAATTCTGCTCAGGTTCCTCTGTTTGTGTTTTCAAATCTTTTGACTCTGATATCCTTGTAAAGGTTTCAGAGGACAGACTGTTAATTTGATAAGGAGCACCTTGGATGAGCACTTGTGCACTATCCGCAGGTATTCTCTTTTGTAAATAATAACTCAAAAATCTAGGAAATAACAAAAATGCTTTCTTTTTGGCTTTTATATTGTTAACATTTTTAACAATGTCATTGAAAACTTTTTGAGAGTAAATGAAAACAACTTTTGACATGATAGCATATCCTAAATATTGAATGTCTAATGGGATTTCATTGAAAGCTGTGGTTTTATTTGAAACACACATGAGTAGGGTATGAAATAAAAATTTCATGGGAGGTGGGAAATTCCCTTTTTGCAAAGTTGCTTTATCCATTTGTCCCTCATACCCCCTTTCGGTCAGATCAGTCTGATACTCATGTTTAGGAAAAGAAGTACTACATGTGTGGTTGTTCATCTCAAACACCTCAGAGATTGTTTGTGGAGTGATGGATACAAGAATTTTGCCTACTTCAGATGTAATGCCCCAGGGCTTTTTGTCCTGAACTTGAACATTTGCATTTTTCCAGAATTCACGTAGGGTTTCTTGATAAATTGGTGCGTTGCAAGTCAACAAAGTTTTGTACTTTGAAGAAGAAAGGGTGTCAATGATGGAATGAAACTCTGAGTTTTGATCTGTTTTCTCAATAGTACACAAATAATTATGAGGATTTTTGAGAATGAGAGTCATGGTGATTTGCAAGTAGTTGCAAGAGAAGAAGAAGAAGAGTGAATTGAGGGATTTTGATGGTAACTGCTTTTGAAAGGAATTTTGAATTCGATTCGACAGTGAAAACCCTGTTTGGGATTTTGATCACGGTTTTATAGGATGAAAAAGTGAATGCTGACGTGGCAGCGGTTACAAAAGATCCGACGGCTAAGTATTGTCCACATGACAACCTCTGATGAATAATGGATGACAGTTGTTAGGAAACCACTGATGGATCAATATCAGTGGTTTACAGTGGTGAAAATGAAAATAGTGGCTGACTATAACTATTAGTGGATAGCCTATCAGTGGATTAAAACACTGAGGTTTAACAACAGTGATTAACAAGGAAAATGAGAGAACAGAGGTTGACTTTCAGCAGTGGAAAGAATTCAGCAGAACAGATGTTTGAACCAAAACAGTGGTTATATCATACTTTTAAGGATTAATGAAAATTTTCATTTTTAGCTATTTTTAAGAATGAATTTTTGATTTTCTGAAAACATTTTAATGCTTTTATTCATAGAAAAACAGGATTTTGCCTGTTATTCCATGTTCAGTATGCCAATCCTAGAGATCAAGCTTTCAAAGGTGGATGTGTCTAAAGCCTTTGTTAGCACATCTGCTAGCTGATCTTTAGTTGGAACATGGTGCAGAGAAATCAAACCTTTTTCATAGCAATCCCTCACAGTCTGTTAGTACATATGTCTGTAGCTTCCGTCTGCATCGAGTCTTATTTTGTGATGTGTATGTAATTTTGTATATGTATGTACTTGTATGTATGTTTGTGTAAAGAGAACTCAGGGAACGATGCGTAAATGTAAAAGTGTAATCCGTCAGACGACGAATGTCATCCGATCGAATGGTCATCCGATTGGATGACCATCCGATCGGATCACCATCCGATCGGGTGACACTTAAAGCCTCCCAGTTTGCCTATAAATAGCAGGTTAGTGCTAGAACTTAAAGACCTTTTGCTGACTTTGATAGCGAAGCTCTGCCAGTCTGAACTTCTACCGGAACCTTTGTACTTTCACTATCTTGAATAGAATTCAGACGGATTAAACGTTGAACTTGTCGTTGTTGATTCTTTGACATTATCAAGGGATTCCACACCTTGATTCTGATCGATCCAGCTACGTTCTTCTCGAACAGATCCTGAGATGAACGGCCTAACAAGTGGTATCAGAGACACAAGAGGTTGAATCGGAGACGACAACAGCAAATTCACCGGATTTTCAGCGATTCTTTGCCGATTTCTGTCAAATTTCACCGGAACATTTGACAAATTTCTCATCTTCTACCTCATTTCTTGCTGTTCTTACATTTTTACATCTTAAAACAGAGAAAACTCAAAATTGAACAGGAATTCACGGACAAAATTGACTAAAAATCATATCAAATGAATCGGAATAGAACAAAGATCAATCCTTCAAATTTTCATTGAAAAATTCGAACTAAAACTGAATCAAATCAAACAAAAACCATGTCGAGTTCTTCGTTGTTGCTGACGCCATCCACCTAATCGGATAGCTATCCGATCGGATTGGCATAGACTGTGTTCTTCATTTACTAGCTGACGTCATCATCCCACCCGATCGGATCACCATCCGATCGGATTGGCTTAGATATTTCTTGATTCATCAGCTGACGTCTGCATCTCACTCGATCGGATCACCATCCGATCAGTGAAGTGTTGAAGGTTAAAAGTTTTTAAGAATCTTGTGTCACTCGATCGAACGACCATCTGATCGGATAGCCATTCGACACTTGCTATCCGACACTTGGCATCTTGGTTCATTACTTGATTGTGTCATTCGATCGGATCACCACTCGATCGGATCACCTTTCGACCCCAGTGCATTTGCTTGAAATTTTTGAAAGTTGTGAAATTTTCTCTAAGTGTTTAAAATTTTTTAGGTGCTTTTCAAAATGGGAGACGAATTCCTAAACCCGTTCAGCGATGTCTTTGCATACAACACCGGAGATGCATCAACGAATACAACCACCAATACAAGTCCAAATCCAAAGAAGGCGATTGTTGATTCGCTTAGTATCGACAACGCCTATGGTACGTATAACAAGCCGCCTAAGCTCATGGCGATTGAGGGCTATAACCGATAGGAAGGCAGATTTGAAGATTGGTTGAAAGCATTTGCTTACCAGAGCTGGAAGTGTATGAAGAACGGTTATGATATTGGAAGAAAAGATTATGAAAACTTGAACGAAGGAGAACAAGAGACATTTGTTGCTGAACAAAAATGTATAGCCCTGTTACATCAATCTGTTAGAGATGATATTATTTCTTTGATTAGTTACGAAAATTCAAAAGATTTGTGGGCTAAGTTAGAGAAGAAGTGTATAGGAGGGGAAGAGATAGTGAAAAACAAGAAACGTCTTCTGAAGAAGGAGTTTGATATGTTTGCGTGTATGAGGAATGAGTCTGTGCTAAAGATGATTGAGTGTTTCTGTCATCTGAAGATAGAGCTTGTCAGACATGGGATAACAATCACCGAAGAAGAGATGGTTGAGAAGTTATTGGAATCATTACCAGACGAAAAAGATTGGCAGTACTATGCTTTGGTTTTGAAAAACACCATGAAAGTGTCAGATATGACTGTTGACTGGTTGATAGAAAGTTTGAAAGTCATGAGTCGGAAATCAAGAAGATGAATAAAGTCAACAACACCCCGTACCAACAAAATGTCGATCTTTACTACAGGGGTAGTATGATTCCTAAAACCACTTCACCTAAACTGCTTTTTCTGCTGAAAGTTCAACCATGATGAATCAAGAGAAGCAAAGCAGCAGTTCTGTACCTAGCAGTTGTTATCATGGAGGTTCTTCTTCATCAGTCTTAGGGAATCAGCAACAGCGGAATGTTCCCAAAAATGTCTTTCAGTGCAATATAGCTGTGAATCTCAACAATGCTCAAAACTTTAATGAAGAAACAACTAAACAACAAATGGTGTTTCTTGCCTCAATCTTGGAATCATATGAAAGCTTAGTCGCTGGGAAAATCGGGAACATAAATCTGACTAAAGAAGATTATGATCAAATTGATCCCGAAGAGATGGAGTTAATCGACATACGCTAGTGCATGGCTAGTGTAATCAGGAGAGCGCAAAGATTTATGGAGATAACGGGAAGAAATTCCATTGGTGGGCCATCAACAAAGTTGGGCTTTGATAAATCAAAGGTGACCTGCTTTAAGTGCAAACAGAAGGGGCATTTCAAGAGAGAGTGCAGGAACTCAGCAGCGGATGAAACATCTAATCCATTTCATGACGATTACTACAAAAAGGCTGTATATCACCGCAATCGAGAAGAGCCGCCTCGAATGAAACAAATCGAAGAGACTCCGAAGGAGAAATCGAGAGCCTTAGCTGTGATTCAAGATGACGAGGGTTTCGATTGGAGCGAGTTTTTACCAGAAGATGATGCTGTAGGTTTTGCATTCATAGCAAAAGTTGAACCATATAAAGATACACGAACTGAAGAGAAAAAAATACACTTATCGAAAGATGGTAGCTCAAACTATGAAAGATATAAACTATCAAGCTTGGAAAGAAGCCAAAAGGGCAAACAGATGGGATCCTGATCGTGAGTGCTATTTGGATCCGAAAGGCAAGATAATTGCGGAACCATCATCACTCATACTTGAAACTCTCATAGAATCCTTGAAACAAGAAGATGAACAGAGAGAGAGAGATGCAGCAAAGAAAGCTGAAGAGGAAGAGCTAAAGTCAAGAAAAGTCGACAATGGGATAATCGACACCACAAAAGAAATGACCGCAGAGAACCTGACAAAGATGGCAGACAAAGTGCTTATGGCAAAGGAACTAGACGTAGATTCCAAATCTGCGTCTGAGTCAACAAGCAAGGTCAGTAGTAGTGGCTCAACAAATGAATCAGGTAAGACTGATAAGGCAAAAACAGAGAGTGATTGCAAAAATTGCATGAAAGATTGCAAAGTTTGCAGCACAAATGCATATCTCATGACCAAAAAGACCCAAGAACTAGTTGAGAAAGTCAAAATGGTTGAAGATCAAATCTTAAGTCGAGATAAACTGATGAGATCCTCAAATTAAAGAATAAAAGAATTAACAGAGAAGATTGAAAAAGATAAAACTGACGTAGAACGATTTAAGAAAGAAAATGAAAAGTTAATTCATAAAATTGATGAGCGAAATGGTAAAACATATAAAGAAAATCTTCAATTGACTGGAGTTCTTTAGGCTAAAGAAAGACAAATCAACCAGCAATTGGATGAGATTGCAAATCTTAAGCTTTAGTTCCAGGAAGCTAAGATTGAGAACGAAAGAATCAATCTGAAACTTAACAGTTACAGCTCCGCGAGCTTTGTTCTTCAACATATAGTTCCAAAACCCATTGGAAAGAACAAAGCTGGTGAAGATGTATACTCAGACGGAATAGGGGTGGGTTATCATCAAGTTCCACCGCCTGTGTTAAACAATTTTTCAAAGAAAAAGTCTGGGTTGGATAATGAAGAAGAAACAAATGAGAAATCAAATGATGTAAAACTTCCAGAAACAATCGATGTCACATTCACTTCATCGTCTAATCAAGACAATGTTCAGTCTGAAGTCGTAAAAAATGTGGTTGAAAATGTTTTAAAATCAGACAGTGAATCGACTGAAGATGAAGAATGCTTTTTTGAATAACTACATTCCAAAACCAAAATCCAAGAACAACTCAAATGACGGACCTACTCTTGTCATGTACAAGATGTGTGGTTCAGATAAGTTGTACTCGGACGATGAGTTTCCAATCGAAAATGTGAATGTTGATAAGTTGAAACAAGTTTTCAAACTTGTGAAGATTGAATTTTCTGAAATTGAGGGTTTGAAAAATTCGAAAAGAATGTTGAATTTTGAAAAAGACAAATCTTAATATATAAAAACCATTTGTACCACCACGTTTTAACAATAACAACCAAAACAGATGGTCGGCTGGTTATCAGGGTAGTAAGAACAATCAAAGAAGGAATTTTCAAAACAAAAAGTTTGTCGAAAAGAAAATGTTTGTAAAAAGCTCAAGTTCAATTTCCGAGCAAGAGTCGGAAATCTTTTCGAAATCAAACAAAGATTTTTTTGCAAAAAAGGCCTCACAGCCTCAGACCGAAGGCAAAAGTCTGGAAGTTGACACCCGCACGTGCTTTAAATGCAATGAAGTTGGACATATTGCACGAAAGTGTACCAACTCGAAGCCTAAGTCTGTGGTTGTTGAGAATCCAAAGAAGAAAAACGATGTCAAAGGCAAAGCGCCAATGTTTGTTGAGAAGAAAGTTTTGAAAAATGAAAACACCAAAGTCAAAACTGAACCCGTAAAACATTCGGTAACTAAAACTGATAAATTTTACAAACGAGTTGCTTCTTCACAACAAACCTGGAAGCCAAAATCTGATGGTAAGACATTAGATGCTCAAAAACCAAAGGTTTCTGATTCGGCAAAACAATCATCTTCAACCAAATCGGTTAAGATGAATGTACCTTTGGATTTCTACGAGAAAGTTGAGAAACAAACTTCTACTTCATCCAAGAAGAAGTATGTTCCAAAAAAAACCAACCATCTGGTCAACCTTCGGAAAAATAATTCTTTTTGTATAAAAAGGTTGAGGTTGCGTCTGAAGAAAGTCTAAAAATGAATGACAAGAATTTCCTACCATTATACACCACAACAACCCACATCAAGCTACCTGAGTCGAAAGAGGCTTGGGTTGCTTCAAAATCTAACTAAAAGTTTTGAAATGTGCAGGAGCTCCCGAGATCTATCTCACACTGGATTATGGGTAGCGGAGCATCCAGGCACATGACAGGGAGAAAAACCCTGCTTTACGATGTTAGAGGGTTTAACGGTGGATACGTCGGTTTTGCTGGTAATCAAGGAGGACGTATTATTGGTGAAGGAACATTATCAAATGGTGTAATCACGTTTGAAAGAGTCAATTACATTGCCGAGCTAGAGAACAATCTTCTTAGCATTTCTCAAATTTGTGATAGAATGTATTCGACACATTTCACTGATAAAGAATGTCTGATTCTGAAGCCGGGTTTTGTCATCCCCGAGGAGTGGATCATCATGAGAGCACCGAGAGTTAATGATCAGTATGTGTTGGATATGAGCATTGCTACGACTACCACGGGTCAAACTCATTGCTTCATGTCTAGAGCTATTGAAAATGAGTCACAATTATGGCACCGAAAGATGGGCCACATTCACCTGCGCAAGATGAACCACCTGGTGCATAATGATTTGGTGAAAGGTGTTCACTTGAAGAGTTTCCATCTTGAGGGGGAGTGTATAAGTTGTATAAAGGGTAAACAGCGAAAAAAATCTCACCCGTGCAAAAAGATGAACTCTGTCTCGAAGCCGTTGGAAAGACTTCACATGGATCTCTTTGGTCCTGTGAATGTCAAGAGCATAACTGGTGATCTTTACTGCTTAATAGTCACTGATGACTATTCGAGATTCTCGTGGGTGACGTTCTTGAAGTCAAAAGATGAAACATTTGAGAGTTTGCTGAGACTATTCAGGAAGATTGAGAATTTGTACCGCACCCGTATTAGAAGACTGAGAAGTGACAACGGTACATAATTTAAAAACAACAGAATGGAAGAATTCTGTGATAGAAGAGGTATAGTGCAAGAGTTCAGCGTGCCTTATACTCCGCAACATAATGGAGTCGCAGAAAGAAAGAACAGAACGCTGATCGAAACGGCAAGGACGATGCTTGGTGATTAAGTTACATGTTAATTTCTGGGCAGAAGCAGTATCAGCCGCTTGCTATACTCTCAACAGGGTACTTACTGTGAAGAAACACAACAAGACATGTTTCGATTTGATCAACAATCGCAAGCCTAATCTCGAGTATTTGGAACCATTCGGGTCTCCCTGTACAGTTCTAGATCCCGATGGCAAATTTGGTTCAAAGAGCATTGAAGGTATCTTTGTGGGATATGCTAGTCCACTCAGAAGAGTCTTTGTTCCAAGTCTGAAGCGGATCATCGAAGCACAACATGTTGAATGTCAAGGCTATACTATGCCTCCACAGAAGCACGCAGACTCATGGCGATTCAACTATGATACTCTATGAGATTCATTCGAGTTAGAAGAAGAGCCAGAGTTCTTTGATGATTTGGATATTTTAAGAGAATATGAAGCATCTCAGGAAAGATGTCCAACAGGGTCTTCTAAACGTCAACAACAAACTTCCAATGATGATGAAGCTGGTCCAAGTCACACTGGAGATAATGATGAAGTTCAGCAAACTCTGACTACTTCGGAACGCGAACCTGCTCCTGAAAATCAGACGGTGGTCAATGATAATTCATAATCTGATGATATTCCTACTTTTGATCATGGTGATTCAGAATCTGAGGGGGAGCAAATCCAATCTTCAGATCAGACAGTTCTTGACAATGAACAAGTTGCGGATCAGAACGTTACTAATTTGGAAGGTGAGGTGGATGTTCCTGGCGAAGTTATGCCGAGGACTCTTTCATACCATCCAGAAGAGTTGATAATAGGATAGCTGCAGTCAGGCGTTCGCACCAGAAGACAAATTGACCATGGCCTTACTTGTTTTTATACTAAAGTTGCTCCTTTACAAACTGAATTTTCACTCAGTTGTTTCATTTCGCAGATTGAGCCGAGAACCTATAAGGAAGCACTGACAGAAGATTCATGGGTCATTGCTATGCAAGAGGAGCTGAGTCAATTCGAGAAACTTGGTGTATGGAAGCTTGTGGATCTACCTGACGGACATAGGAAGATAAACACGAAGTGGGTATTTAAGTGTAAAAGAGACGACCGAGGAGTTATTGTCCGGAACAAAGCTCGACTCGTGGTCCAGGGTTTCAATCAACAAGAGGGGATAATAGACTTCACAGAGGTTTACGCTCCAGTTGCTCGACTTGAAGCTATCAGAATCTTCCTAGCGTTTGCTTCATGGAAAGGATTCAAAGTGTATCAGCTAGATGTTAATCGGCATTTCTTTACGGAAAGGTGAAGGAAGAGGTATATGTCGGATAGCCACCGGGCTTTACGGATCTGATACACAAAGATAAGGTCTACCTCCTGGACAAAGCACTGTATGGTTTGCATCAGGCCCCGAGAGCCTGGTACAAGACGCTCTCTCAACATTTGCTTGCCAACAGTTTTTTCCGAGGAAAGGTGGATGCAACCCTCTTCACGAAGGAAGTCGATGGTCATCTTTTGATAGTCCATATATATGTTGATGACATTATTTTCGGGTCAACAAATGAAGAACTCTGCAAAGATTTTGAAAAAGTAATGAAGCAGAAGTTCGAGATGTCTTCAATGGGTGAGATGAAGTTCTTCTTAGGGCTCCAGGTCGATCAAATGCCTGAGGGAATCTTCATACATCAGACGAATTACGTTCATGATGTTGTAGAGAAATTTGGAATGTCCGGAACGGCACCAATGTCCACCCCATTAGCAACAAATCATGGTATCAATCCTGATCTCACTGGAGAGAAGGTAGATGAAACGTTATACCACTCCATGATCGGCTCGCTAATGTATTTGACAGCAAGGCCTGATATAATGTACCCAACCTGCCTCGCTGCCCGATATCAGTCAAGTCCCAGAGCCTCACATATGTCAATCGTCAAGAGGATTCTACGCTACCTGAAAGGAACTCCAAGCTTGGGGTTGTGGTATCCAAAAGACGGTGACTTCAAGCTCGAAGGGTACTCTGATTCTGACTTCGGTTGCTGCAAAGTCAATGGTAAATCAACAACTGCAGGATGCCAATTTTTCGGACTCCGACTGGTCACGTGGCAATGTAAGAAGCAAACTTCTGTTGCTTTATCGACATGTGAAGCAGAGTATGTATCTGCCAGCAGCTGCTGCTCTCAGATCCTGTGGATTCAGCAACAGATGCGCGATTACGGTTTGCAGTTTCTTACTTCACCTATTTTTGTTGATAATGAGGCAGCAATCAACATAACAAAAAATCCGGTACATCACGCTAAGACCAAACATATTGAAATTCGTCATCACTTCATCCGAGATTGCTTCGAAAAGAAGTTGATACGAATTGACAAAATCCACACCGACGAACAAAAAGCAGACTTACATACCAAAGCTTTTGATAGATCACGTTTTCAATATCTTTTAAAACTGAATGGTATGAAGCTGTTGTCGGATGCGAAGGGGATACTTGGCGTTGATAAGAATACCACTGCAGATGATGTTGAGAAGCAGACTGCACTGGTTTGTCGTATTTTTAGTTGTTTTGGTATTTAGGGGGAGATAGATAATATTTTCAAAAAATACAAAAACAATAAAAAATGTAAAAATCCAAAAACATGAGATATTTCTAAAATCCAAAAACAATAGAAAACCCAAAAAGAGTTTGTGTAAAAAGGGGAAATGATAGTACATCAGCTAGACAGTTACAGTATGCTAAAGATAGGTAATGTTTAAAAGGTGTTAAACAGTCTCGCTGATGATATGCCGGTAGGTTTTTATTCATTTAGTAGATTTGTTCGAGATATAACCCTAAAAACATTTCTTGCTTATTACGTGGGGAACATATCTCGGATATATAGGTAACCCCAGAAATCTTGATTGAAGGATTCTCTATTTTTGACATACCAGGTCTATGTGCATAATGATATCTGGGGTATTATACCAGGACTTCTGATTTTGCGGAAGCAATAGCCTAGTCCTCGTATAATACTCTGCACTGCTTTAATCTTAAAGCCTATCCTCAGCATAAAAAATGATGAAATGATGAAACGTTGCAAAATGCTAATCATGTGCTGTTGAAGAAAAGATCCCCAAACGGGACACACCGAAAGTCGAGCCATCATCTCTCTGTCGAAACGGAAGTTCTAACCTGAGCTCTCATGGTCTCGCACTACCCTTTACAGATATCATTATTGTACGTTCACCTGTAAGACTGAATATAGAAAGTCTGGACACGAGAGTATATTATGAGGTGGGATACGCGTATAAGTTAATCTATTAAAACACTAATTCGTATCCTGAACAGATTGAAATTTGTGTGAAAACTTAAAAGGATCAGTATATCGGCAATCAAAGTGAATTGTTTAATACTGAGTATGTTTTCAAGCTTAACGGTACTTGTAGCTTGTCGGTAGCTGATAGGATCCCCTAACACGCTCACCAAAAACATGTTTGTAAATAGTTTATTTTTACTGCATTTCATTTCATTTCATGTTTAGCATATAAACCCAAAAAGATTTCATAGTTTTCTAGTTTTTCTTAAAATCCTAAAAAGATTTTATATTTCTGCTTTAGTTTTATCGATAAACCAAGGTAGAAAGCTGATCTTCAGATTCTCAGTCATGAAGCAGATGCAGGGAGTTTCTGAATTGGACAACAGGGTTGGGAGCTAATCTTGAAAAACTTGGTAAAATTCAAAGTCAAAACAAGTTCATTAAGTTGACACTTTTAAATTTTTCATGAAAAAGTGTTTAAATATATTTTTTTTGAACAAAATGTCAGTTTGCTTTGTTTCGGGTCAACCAAGGTCATTAACTTGGACTTGGTAGGCAAATTAAGTGCCTAGGGTCATTAACTTGGACCTAGATACTTAAGTGGATTTCTAAAACTGACCAAATCTGATAAAAACGACAAAATGTCAAAAGGTCAAAACATCGAAAGTCAAGAGAGGTGTTTAGATCGGATGACAATCTGATCGGATTGTCATCACTTGGTCACCCCTATAAATAGAGGTCAATGACTTCAGTCAAACCTTTACTCGATCGGGCGACCATCCGACACTCTCTCAAACACTCTCACTTTCTTGATCTGATTTTCACATTCTTGCTTTCCACACTTCATTGGATTGTTGGCATACTCAACCTTCACAATGGGAAAGGTAAGATTTCTGGTTTTCAACGTTTAATTTGATGTTTTTGATGAGATTCATGTATGCCGGCGACTGTCGGACCTTAATCCTTAGATCTAGGCAAATCTAGTGATGAGGGATTTGTTCACGAGCCTTAGATCTATAAGTTTACAGTCTCAATTTTTGCAAAAACATGATAGAATCCATAGATTTGAAGGTTAGAGGTGTTCGGCTTTCAGACCTTATTTTGCTAAATTAAACCCTAACCAAGCCGAATTAGAAAAAGATGAACATAGGGTTTTAATCATCTGAGAAATCTCTACATGGATCTATGATCAATTTTGAAAAATCTTAAGAAAAATTTTGATATTCATAGGTGATCAATTTTGAAAAATCTTAAGAAAAAATTTGATATTCAAAGATCATTCAACTGTTCTTCATTGTTCAAGGATCGAGTGGCAACTCGATCGGATGGCAATCCAATCGGATGGCCATCCGATCCAAAGTACTTTTTTCAACTGATTGTCTTGGATAGAATGGCATCTCGATCGGATGGCAATCCGATCGGATGGCCATCCGATCCAAATCACTTATTCACAAAGTCTAGTAATCTCATGTCATTGATCGAGTGGCAATCCGATCGGATGACCATCTGATCCTCATCACAAAATGACAAAAAAATTTCACCAACTCTTTCAAGCTTGTCAAGGATCGAGTGACAATCCGATAGGGTGGTCATCCGATCCATGGCATTCACTCTCTCAATGGTTGACTAGTCAAAAAGCTTATCTGTTTGTCACATAGATCGAGTGACAATCCGATCGGATGACAATCCGATCGGATGACCATCCGACCCATATGCACATGGTTTGACTATTCATTGCACAAGATGGTTAATCAGATCGGATGGCAATCCAATCGGATGACCATACGATCCTCAGTACTGTATAGAGTGTGATTTCCCAGTGTTAGAAAATTTTTGAGTTTTCAAAATTTTTATCACTTGTGTCTTTATGTATTGAAACTTGTGCAAATGCTAACGTTGTATATTTTTGCAGGGAAGAGCATTAAATTGGGATAAATCTCACAATATTTACAGTCTGTTGGATGCACACTATACAGACAATACTCCGTTTAAAGTCATAGCAAAATTTTTGAGGGAGAGTAAGATTAATAAGGCCTTAACCGATAGAACAATAGTATATGAATCACATGTCAGAAGGTTTTGGAGTTCGGTGAGGTATGTTGAGGATGAGAAGATGATCTATTCAGCTGTTAGAAAGAAGGATGAGAATGGTCAAGATATAGATGTGGAGATTAAGTTCAATGTTGGAGACTTAAGACGAGTTTTGGAGTTAGGAGATTCTGATAATGATCCCATCATTATTCCTGAATGATTATGCAAGGGTTTGTGGTGTAGAATGGGTTTTACAGGACATTTGAACGGGAAATATCTTAAGACCATGTTTAGTCCACCTTATAAGTTCCTAATTCACTGCGTAGTGCATGCTTTGTCACATCGAAAGGGAGCCTATGATGAAACATCATATTATATCATGAATATCATTACTTGCTTGGTGTTGAACATGTCATATAATGTATCACAAGTGATATTTGACTATATGGTAGACAATGTAGGAAGTGGAAGTGGAAAGTACATTATGTATCCCAGGTTTATCCAGATGATGATAGATGATCAATTTAAAGACCTTCCAAAGGATCTTGCTGATATATTAGGTCTACGAAACATGACAGCTAATACTTTAAGCAGATTAGCTTCATACAAAAATCCAAAGAAAGATGATCCTGAACTAAGGGCAAGAAGAATGATTTGCAGGATTGATAATCCAGGATATGTTGCTCCTGAAAATGATGCATGGAGACATGAAAACAGTAATTCAGAGAATGAAGATGACAAGATGAGGGAGATGCACGAGAAAAAGCTCAAATATTAGTTTGTGAAAGATGGCAAAAGAAAGAGAACTCCGAAGACTTCTCCAGATGTACCTGCTCCAAAAGTGTCAATACTTAAGATTGTTGTTAAGGGTATAGTTGAAAGGGGGAGTCATAAGAGAAGTTAGATCTTTAAATGTTACTCTATTATAATGAACGTTCAATGCTTGTTTTGCAGGGCCTTCAAGGGAATCACAACCAAGATTGATAGATGAACCATTGGTGAATCCAGCTGATATACCTCAAGAAGGTATTGATCTAACGAAGGTGACATTTGAACAATACATAAAGCATACTGAAGCTACAATTGCAAAAGATCAAAGTGCAAGTATACCAGCTGAAAATGTGAAAGAAAAGCAACCTGAAGAGGTAGTTCATGAAGAATCAGGAGATGCTGATGATGAGTCTACAGAAACAGAGCCAAAGATTGATATGGCAACAGTTGGTTATGGAAAGGTTCAGTTAAAGAAGAAACCTCAGAAAAAGAAGAAGAAAGGATCTGATGACGAGGATTCTACTTATTTGCCAACTGCTGAAGAGAAAAAAAACTAAGGATAAAGTGCAAAGCAGTTCAAACTGGCGTAATTCCTAGAAATGTCAGGGCAAGGAAAGGAGGTGCATCTATGCCAGAAAGTCAAAGTGGAAAGAGTGAGAAGCATGTTGCAACTTCTAAGGGTCCTGAAGCTGAAAAAGTCCAAAGTGTTGAAGTTCCTAAGGCACCAGAAGAACAAAGTGTTGAAAAGCCTGAAGTTCAAAAGAAAGCAGGAGCTGGTGCTGATGAAGATGTTGTGATTACTGAAGTATGGGTATCTTCACCACCACCACCACCACCACCAGAAAGTCAACCCATTCCACAGGAAGCTGAAAGTTCAAAGCCAAAGAAAATGGTTCTTTCTGATCTATTTGAAGGTTTTCCAAACATTCACGGTGAATACAAAGATGATATTCTTTTTGGAGAAGAGTTCGATATGTTCCATGATGCTTCGGTCAAAGATCTGAAAAAGAAAATGAGTCTTTTGGAGAAAGAGAAAGAGAAAGCTGAAGCTGAACGTGATGAGTTAAAGAAGCAGCTTGAAGAGTTGACAAAAGTGAATGAAGAGATAAAATATGTCATAATCAAACATGCAAAGAAGATAAAGAAAATGGAAGGAGATGTTGATGACAATGCAAAGCTGTTTGAGCTACTATCAACAGAAATTTCTAATCTGCATGTGAAGAGTATGAAGTTGAATGAGATAAATAAGATGCTGAATCAACTGATAAGTGAACTTCATGAAGCGTCTGCAAATGAATTTAAAGCAATGAAGCTTGAGATGGAAGCTCTGAGGGCTGATAAAGTTATGAAGGATGAACAGCTCAACATGTTGTACACTGTTATGGAACATCATCTGGGAATCGACGTTCAATCCATCTATAACAATATAGAGATCAAAAGAGTTGAGGAATGAAGGTTTGAGAGAGAAAAGAGGTTGGCTGAGGAAGCTACTCAAAGAAAGAAAGATGTTATCATTAAGACTCAAGAAGCTGGTGGATATTCGAGTCAAGCTGACGTTGAGATGGTTGATGTTGAAGCTGATCAAGCACAAGGCTTCGTACTTGTTGATGAAGCTACTTCTTTTTCTTAGAGTTATGATGACATTATACGTCTTGTGCAAGTTGAACAAAGAAGACGAAAGGCAAAAGAACCCGAAGTGTTATTATTACGATGGAAAGAAGAAGAGAAAGTAGAAGAGGAAGAAGAGAAAGAAGATGAAGATTTGGACGATGTCCTTGATGCTGTTGATAACTATGATCGTTCATGGGATGATTTGATAGACAAAGATGATGATGAAGATCAAGGCTCGATAGGATTATTGATTATGAACCCCTCTGTTCAACAGAAGATAGAAGATTTTATGAATGACGAAATCAACGAACAAGAGGAGGATCATCAACAAGAGTCTTCTTCATCAGGAAAGAAACATGCTGACCAGGTATTCCTCACGCAACCTACTGTTATATACTTACATGCTCGAGTTGAGGGGGAGATAGAGGTACCTAGGTCCAGGGCTGAAATGTTGGAAGAATTAGGTTTAGATGAAGGGAAGTTTAAATTTGATATAGAAGATGAAATTCCTTCGTCACCTAAAAAGGAATATGAATTCAAGTATGCTCAGGAGGCTGATAAGTACAATGATGTAATAGTTGAAGAAGGATCTGATTCGTCTGATGAAGAGACAGTATTTCATTATGCTGGTGTTGATGAAACATTTCCGTCTCTTGCTGAAATGTTTAAAGAACAGAATGAAGACGAAGTTAGAAGGAAAATTGTGGAGAAGATATCTACTGAAGGTGTTCCAAGAACCGTTACGCGAGAAAATCTTGTTGAAGAAAGGAAGAAATGGTTTAAGGTGATTCCAAAAGAAACAAAGTTTATAAGACCTTTACAATACTTCACGCATAATGCTGATATATCGTGGGGAGACATATTGTCATGGGGCTATCTGGAAGATCTACAAGTGTATGCTATCAGACGGGAACAAGGGGTTCAGTACTTCGAATTCTTGCCAGACATTAAAACCCTCCCTTGGTGGGATGTTGAAGAATTGGTGCAAACGAAGAATATCAAACAATTCTACTATGGATTGGATGTGAAACAGTATGATCAACGCTTGTGGGATTACATAAAGCAACAAGCAAAAGCAAGATTTCCAGATTGGAAGCCGCAGTATCCAAAGCAAATTGTCACTATTTTGGAGTCAGGAGAGAAAGATATCACGTTGGATATCAAGCCACTGAGATGTTTGAAGAATATGCCTCTACGTGCAATGGAACAAGACTTTCATGAAGATTTTCAAGGTTGGTTATATAATCAAAGCACAGCGGAAGCAGTGATCTCTCTGTTTGACAAGTCCACTGGAGCTTCTAGAAGGATCAGCGTATTGGATCCTATGTGGCTTGTTAACTGCTCCAAAAAGGATATAGACAGCTTGTTCTACAACAAGTTTGTGTACGAGAAGCCAGATAAAGTTCAAGCTATGCAGTACCAGAAAATAGTGGATGTGTGCTTTTCAAAAGACATCAACTCTGGGAGATACTGGAAATCAAAGTGGAGAGATTTAGAGATTGATGAGTTCTTGAAGAGATACAACCGCAGTCAGAGGTTTAAAGAGATTGCTGAAAAAGCGGCGAGACTTGGAAGGTACAAGCTAATGAGACCTCCACCAACAGACCAGACACCTATTGAGAAAGAGGAAAACAAGATCCCACGTTGGGATAGGAAGTGAGATGGTGATCCTGAATACAGAAAGTACTAGAATGAAGTTGGTAGGCCTCTCAAGCGAAAGATGCTTGAAGAAAAAGCAGAAAAGAGAAGGCAGAGAGCTAAAGAAAGAAGACGCAGCAGGAAGGATTGAAGACTATGTAGGAAGGAACTACAGCTACATCCAAGGGGGAGTCTGTTAGTACATATGTCTGTAGCTTCCGTCTGCATCGAGTCTTATTTTGTGTTGTGTATGTAATTTTGTATATGTATGTACTTGTATGTATGTTTGTGTAAAGACAACTCAGGGAACGGAGCGTAAATGTAAAAGTGTAATTCGTCGGACGACGAATGTCATCCGATCGGGTGACACTTAAAGCCTCCCTGGTTGCTTATAAATAGCAGGTTAGTGCTATAACTTAAAGACCTTTTGCTGACTTTGATAGCGAAGCTCTGCCAGTCTGAACTTCTACCGGAACCTTTGTACTTTCACTATCTTGAATAGAATTCAGACGGATTAAACGTTGAACTTGTCGTAGTTGATTCTTTGACATTATCAATGGATTCCGCACCTGGATTCTGATCGATCCAGCCACGTTCTACTCGAACAGATCCTGAGATAAACGGCCTAACACACAGAGTGAAGTATGATATCAATGTGTTTGGTGGATTAATGAGATATTGAATTTTTGATGATATATTTCAGCTGCTTGACTATCCTGCATAAAAGAAATCTTTTGAGTAATTATACCAAAATTCAATAACATATTTTGAAGTTACAAATAGTTGGATTGTCCAGCTTGCAGCAGAATTATAATATTCTTTATTCAGTGGATGTGGAAATATCTGCTTGCTTGTGCTTGGTCAAATATACTAAGCTTAATGCCTAGGAATTGACATCCTTCTGATGTAAACTCCCATGCCCTTGGTGTCTGTACTTGTTTGAGTATGATAAATATTGACAACCATGCTCCTAGCATATGCTATGTTCTTTGAGGACCCACTTTTTGCCAAATAGATTCTCATCCTTTGGATGTGGCACAAGATTTTCAAGCTTTTTGTCACTAAACTGCTGAATCCCCTCTTTCATAATAGATACCCAACTTTATGTCTTTTAGTGCACTATAGTACATGACTTGTTGATGAAGTGGTAGAATGTCAATCAGAGGACAAATGTTTTAGGGTAGGCTTTTTGTAAGAATCCCTTTTCATAGATGTTTCCAAGTGTTTGGTAAAGTGGATGCGTTGTAAAAAGGATTGATGTTTTAAAAGGTGAGGCTGCAGATGTGACTCATCTGAGCTAACAATTGTTGGTGATTTTAAATGATCCAACAGCTGTTTGAGATGAAGACAGAGGGTTTTGAAGGGTAGGTATGGCACACTGATGATTTTTATTCATTTTGATGAATTTTTCTCAACAGTGGTTAGGGGTGAGGTAGTGACAGAGGCATAGAAGGTTTCTTTGGTTAAACATTGTTTATTCATCAGTGGATGAGCTTTAACAGCTGTTTTGAACATCTGTTGCTCTGATGAATAACATGATTTTGACTTGTGATATCACAATATCATATCCAGCATCTGTTGATGGTGATTGTGAGTTACCTGTGTCACACCCCCAAAATCCACATGCGGAGTATCACCGCTTGGAGGCGTGACTGACCAGGATCAAACCACTAATCATATTGAACAAGCAAGTAATTAATCGTAAAAGTCCAACCAACACGATTAGTGTCCAAAACAAACATAGTTAAGTTATGAGCGGAAGCATAAGGTTTAAAACCAAAACATAAGTTTAAATATCCAAGGGTTTAACATGGCACACAGCTGTCCATGTCCCACAACGACTCTCCCTTGTGCAAGCTCCAGCTAAGTACCTATTGACCTGCAAAGCATGTAGTAACGAGTCAACAACAATGTCGAGTGAGTTCACTTTTGGTTGTCCAGTTTATAGTTGTTCCGAAAACACAGTTTGCTCTTTACCAGCTAACCAGCCGTGGGGGTTACCCCATAGTTCGAAAAACGTTTATTAGTTACCCGTTCTTACGTTGGCTATTCCAGCCCGGCTCTATGGTCGTGGGGGCTACCCCATGTTTAATTCACCAGACTCGTTACCATATCGACTACTAACGTTCGTCATGTTTAAGTGCCCTAACGTCTGTGTCTATCATCACTGACGTGCCATAGTCCATTAGTCCACGCCCGTCCTCTGCGGCACGGTGTGAGGTTTGTTAAACCTAATAGCGCTATTTAACTAATGACCCGTTTGCCTTTGGCCTCGGCGATTAAGTCGATATAAAAGGAGGGACTTCGTTGATAGAGTTCTAGTCTAGTATAGTTAAATCTGTCTCATACTGGACGAGGAATCTATGTTCCTGATTACGTCTCAACAGGACGAGGAATCTATGTTCCTGATTACGTCTCAACAGGACGAGGAATCTATATTCCTTAACCCATTCCCAACCCCTGGGAACCCCATGCTTTGTAACGAAGTGTGAACTCACCTTGGTTTGCTCGGCAGATTACACAGAAAGGTCAAGTCTAAAGGCTAGTGGTCAACCACGTCCTATCATGGTTATTATACAAGTCAGGTTTTGGTTTCAAGTATCGTACATATGCTTACACATAAGCTAACAGTTACGAACACGTATTGATCATGGCAACCACGTAAACACTTAAACAGTCAATTCCATAAAATGCCCAACTTGTACGATTCAACAGATAAAGCCCAGTAACAGTCGGCCCAACATGTTGTGCGGTCGGCACAACTTGTGCGACCCACATCATGTTGTGCGATCCACTATACACCCGGCCCAACAACATAAGTAGTCCAATAACATACACGGCCCAAACACTAACAGATAAACCAACTTGTACGATTCTTGCATCTTGTGCGATTCCATTTGATACCCGGCCCAAGTAACAAGAAGCCCAAATAAGCATAATTAGTTCAACAGTAACCGGCCCAACAATTAACAAATAAACAACTTGTGCGACTGATGGCACAACTTGTGCGACCGAGGACCTCTTTTGCGACCAAGAGGTCTTGTGAGACTGGACAACTAATTTTCGTGATTTATGCATTCAGTTATATCTATCCAATAGTTTCCAACTTTACCATAATTCAATCAACCAATTAACAGTTTCCATCAACCTAAAAATCGATCAAACCAACCATTTGTTATTAAATTAATAAGAACTCTAGTGCATAACAACTCATCATCATCCTTATCGAATTAATAGTAAGGTTAACACCAAATTCTTAAGTCAACAAGCAACCACTTCTGACAAAACACATTAATCATATAGTCAACATTCTGTTACACTAACCAAGATCTCGATCAACACAAGGACTTTAGAACATGCACATGACTGACTTCATATCATCATTGTACTTCTAATATCATCACATGGCCACAATAGCATGTTACATTTATTCTATAGGCACATAATAATTACCTGTTTATTTACAATCACATGCACATGAGACAAACACAATCATGATTTAATCACAATAGTCAATGCTACACATGTATGACAAGAGATTCAATACTATAATCATGTTATTTGCACAAAAGCCATCCCTAGATCACATCATCATACTAACAATTCAAACCTAAAACATAACAGCCGATTTAATCATCATTCGGTTTCTCAATTCTTAACAACATCATCAAACCAATCGGATCTATCATGTATATGGCCGATTACATACATTTATGCTCAATCACATATTAATCGAACCAATCATATCATTGCATCATCAATCATGTCAAGCATAACAATCATAAAACAATAATTAACACACTAACCGAATAGAGAGGAGGAACAAGGGTCGATTCAAATGCAAGGATCTTCGATAGAGAGTGTGTGTGGCTGCCTTCGGTTTCGTGAGGAAGAGAGAGGGAGGAGAGCACTAGGGTTTGTGTGTGTTGCAAGTTGTGAGTGATAACCCTATCTCCTAATTGGTATGCGAAATAAAAGAGAGTGGGCCGAACCCCCCACTTGGGCTGCCCAATTTATCCGAACACAAGATGTAGCCCAAATGGCTTGTGCGGTCGAGTGTGTGTTGTGCGCTTATAACATACATACATTACACAAGCACGTAATAACATAGCATTCACATAAACCTTCACTTTCATAAAAGTCACATATCGTACACATACGTTACATCAAAGTACAAAGATCGGTTTGGAAATACGAGTTGTCACAACCTGCAGAACCAAATACTTGACAAACACATTTTAGATGCAAGTTTATCAGAACTAACATAACAGCAGGGTTTACAGGGAATTTTAATGCAGAGAATTCACAGGTTTTTGCATTCAAGGTTTTATCACACATCTACTTCATGTTTTAAACATTCTATAGATTTTGACAGTGGTTGAATATCCCAGATGATTATCACATTTTGTTTTGGCCACACATTTTGTGTTTTAATCTATTGAGAATTTAGAATAAAACATGTGCAACCAAATATTTGAAGTTTGTTAACAATCAACCTTTGTTACTGATTTGGACTTGAGCTAATGAATGAAATGACCCAGACTCTAACACCATCTCCTTTTGATATATTATCAAGGAGTATATCACCCTAGGCAAAAATAAAAGGGTTTTACATCCTGACAGGTGTTTGGACTTTTACTAATTAAAACAAGTAAAAGTGCAAAATATATCATTCTTTTTATTTTAGAAATTGAGGAATAATATATCCTATTTTATTTAAATAAACCTTTACAAGAAAAATAAGTAAAGATCTTCTAAAAACAACATCAATTAGATCTGGTGTATTTTCAAAGTCAAAGTAACTTTTAATTAGGTCAGAGTCACTTCATTCTCAACTTTAGGAAGATGTTCAGTGGTTTGAATCGAAATTTCGTAACCACTGTTTGATACCATTACCTTGTCAGATGATTTTAACTGTGAGGTAGCCTATTTACAGTAGTTTTGAAGGTTCTCTGTGAACTTTTGTGCCATGTGAAGAATTCCTGAAAATTTGGCCTAATCCTCCTTATTGATAATTATCTAGAGATACCTTTGTTATCTGATCTTCCCTGAAACAGTGATTGTACATGGTTGTTTGATGACATATGTTTGACCAAGGATGTATGTTTATTTTGGTTTTCCTTTTGTAGGACCCACCAGTGAACTCCTAAGTGTTTTTAGGTTTATACTCTTTTCTTTTGATTCCAAAAGTTTTGAGATAAACACACTTTTGAATTTTTGTATTTTTTCTTCTTTCCCTTTTTACCCTTTCCATAGGTAAGTATTTAAACTTTCACTGGAAGGTTTTTAAGAAAAGAATACTCAATCAAAATCATTTTCAGCAATGTTTTGAGATATTTGGACATTTTTGCATATACTTATGCCAAATTTCACATTACTCATGATCTGGTTTACTAAGCATCAAACTTATAACCTTTGTAAGATTTCACCCTTTTTCTCACAAGAGATTTGGGTCAATTTCAAACTCTTTACAACACTGATATTTCACTATCATAGTTTTGAGTTAATCCATGGTTATATCTGATGCATATTTTTGAGACTACTGATTTTCATCTTAATTTTAAACAATTTTGTTTTTAACTTTTGAAGGTTTTTCAAAATTGTTGTTCACATATAAGATTTTGTTCCTAAGGCTTTGTTCATCTCTCATATGTTACCAAGGACATAAATGCCATTTTTCTGAACATAGGTCTTTAATGACTTGAGATAAACCCTTAGCAGCAGTTAATCATGGAACCAACATAGTTTTCATCATAAACACTCATAAATCTATGAATGACTATATCCAATCCGAGATTATTAAATTTTACTAACTTTAACAATCATCGGTAGTTTATATCAGATCATCAGTGTTACGTGAATCCTATGCGATAGATAACATCTTGGTTGTTTTACAGAAGTTTTTCGAATAATCAACTTTGAACTTGATTATCCTTTACTTTTGTTTTTCAACAAATACGATCAACCTTAGTATCAATGAATTTTGAGCTGAACTGTTATGGCAAATTGATTGTTAGATCGAATTTGACTGTCCTTGCTCTGATACCAATTGTTAGATCTGAGTTTCTTATGATTGTGTTTATTTGATAATAATGAACAGATGGATGAATATAAGAGAGATCAAATGCAGCGGAAATAGAAACAAACTTTGTAACACAATCAAGGAGAAACAGTTTTCAGTAAACATATGCTTTTCATTAAGTCGAATGATTACAAAAACATAATGATTACATTACATGCTTACATACTAAAACTCCCCCTCAGCCTGAGCTCAATGGTTGATCGTACAAGATGCTTGGATTGAAGGAGAAAACTCCTTAAATAGAACAATACAAACTGTTCTATTTATAGTACAAATCAAACCACTGAGAATCAAAGCTGACGTCACCATGAAAGTGACATCTAACAACCTAACAAACTCTAAGGACTGTTACATACAACCACTGATTTCCAATCTACTGATTACATTAGACACTGTTTCTATATACTGTTGTTTCTCTTTCCACTTATGTAGTCTAAGCACTGATGTTGAGCATCAGTGCTTTCTTCAAAGGTGATCAGTCCTTGAATGGGCAGTACTTTAGTCTTCAACAGTACTTAGGAGACATCAGTAGATAGAGCTTCAGTTCTTTAATCTTCATCAGTGCTTGGTCTATCAGCAGTTGGGATGATCAGTGTTTGGAGACTATCAGTTGTTAGATCCACTGTCAAAGGGAAAGTCTTTGTATAAGCACTGATTATGATGATCCACTGCTTTGAACCAGTTTGGGCTATATATCATTTGTTCCTTTGTAGGGTTAAATCCCAACAAATAACGAAATAAATATAACAAAATATTCAAAGAAATGATAAAAATACATTAAAAAATAAATCCTAAATTTAAAAAGTACATTAAACATAAAAGTCATATGTTAAAAAAATAAAAATGCTAAAATAAGAATACATTAAACATAAAAGTCATACGCTCTTTGATCGTTTGGAGCGTGACTCCCGAACATCCGCATGCGGGACAAGATGCCATTTTGTTCTTTTACTTAAAACTTGCCACACTTCATCCATCATAAATGTGTGGCCTTTATCTTGTTTGTAGGCTTTCTACATATGGATATTCAAGTCAAAATCACTTGCACCACTTGGTCGACCGCCGCATTGATTGACCAAGTTGTTGACGATAACGTTGAAGGCAATAACTTTTCTACGTATTTCTCTCCATTTCCTGGAAATTTGATCCCTATTTCGGTAAGCCCCATGCTCCATAATGGTGTGGAAGGTGTCACGAACACGCTTCCAAAAGTCCGTTCCTCTTTAAGGTCACCTATATAAAAACATTTGTAACATATAAAAATATAGTATGTAACAAAGAAAAAAAATCTAAAATTTATAAAACATAATATAAAACTATGTAACATATAAAGAACTATAAGATTTGTAAAACATAATAAAAAAACTAAATACCGGTAGACGGGTCCTCTGAGAAGTCGACCCAAACACAAGCCAAAGTGGTCTCCTTCGCCACCTCCACCTCTCGACCACTCTTTCAACGGGTGGGGCATCGTCCGCCTTCTTTATATGTTTTCGTTTTTTTTTTGTTGATGGAGTCGCTTGCTTTGGTTGAACTACGTCGGGTTGAGTTTCGGGTATGGCGGTTTGTGAACTTTGGGTGTTTAGTCGGTATTGGTAATAAAAGTTCGAAGCTACGGCTTGTGAGGACTGCGTAACTTGTTCCGAGCCCGGTCGATAACATCATGGAAGAGGTAGGGTTAAGATTGAGCGTTTGGTGTGTTCGGGATATTTGGTGTGTTGGGAGTATTTAGTATGCTTCCATAAGGATTGTTCGGGTCTATGTTGCCCCAAGGAAACATGATTTTTTTTATAAAAGTGTACGAAGTTTATAAAATGCAGAAAGAATTGGAGATAAAATAGGGTAGAAATGAGGTGTTTGGTGTAAAAAATGTGAAAAAAGGGAATGATTTATATAAAAAAAAATTTTACTTTTGAACGATCAAGAGACCGTTGGCATGGGGACCAATGTTTTCAAAATCTTCCCGTCAGTTCCACACCCACGACACCCCCAACTCCTCCCCTTCTATCGCCCCTTTTCCGTGGTGTTCCGCGTCTTGTCACGCCGGCCACCATGTCACATGGCATGAGGCGTCGATCCATAGTACATGGCCGTATGTTACCAATTTGAGTTCTTAATTCTATTTATTCACGTGCGAGGTTGAAAACTAGTGTAATACACAATTGAAAAGAAACAAACATTACTAATAGTAAGATGTCATATATGAGGTTTGGTCATTATAAAACAAGGGTATGAATTAAGTTTGATTTTATAACTTTAAGGTTTAAGTTTGCTTTTATAACCTTAGAGTGTAAATTATTTTAAAACAAACAAGAGGCTATAATTTGTATTTTGTTATGAAACTAGCCTAATAGCAAACAATAAGAGAAATAGATGTAGGGAGAAAGAGATTTATATTCCATTGATAGGTATGTCTTTAACAAAGAATTACAATGAATATATATAATAGATGAAATCTTGGAGAACAAGCCAATCTATTTATGTAGTTGATAACCACATAATATAATATATTTATAACACTCCCCCTTGGTTATCAACTTTATACGCTTTGAGATGCTGCCTCGTTAAAAACCTTACTAGGAAAACCCAGTGGGACAAAACCTCAGCTAAGGGAAAAAGAGTGCAGTGCGTATTTTCTTCTCCTGATACTTTTGGATTATGTATGTTGCCTCATTAAAAACCTTACTAAGAAAACCCTAATGGGACAAAACTTAGTGAATGGAAAAAGAGTGCAACTTGAATAATCTCTCCCTCATTTTAATATGTATCCTTTAGGTGACGCGTGTCCAGCTTCCTTGAAAGTTGCTTAAAGCTTTTGTAGCCAATGATTTGCTACTTGATCCTTTAATGTGCAATATTTTATTTGTATGATCTTCATATGAGCCTTGTAGTGCCTCTTCTTGTAAACAAATATCATAAGATCTACAACTGTGTTGTGTTACATTTCCTGCATTTACAAAACTAACCAAACTTGTTTCGATAGGTTAGTAAAATATAAATTCATATCTTACATACCTTAGATGTATTGAAATAGATTTTTTTTTTTCATTTCAATATTTCCTCGCTTAACACATGCTATATCAAATCCATAGATATATAAAATTACGAATAGATAGCAAGAAATACTAATGCACAATTGTACTTAAACATGGTACTTCTAGACCATAAATTTCAATTTCTTTCATATGAGACTATAATAGTCATTTTCTATATCAAGTAATTGAACATTCTTTAACGTACTTAAAGGATAAGCTTTGTCCATGGTAAAATGCTTCAACATCCTTATAGATATAGTTTGATTGATTACATATACACTTGAACTGCATTTCGAGTAATAATTCAATGTGTCAATGTCATTCAAAAATTCGCTCTCTAAATGCTCAACAGTTTCTCTCAATGATGCGGGACATCATTAATGTAAACAACGATGATAATGAACTTTTAGGATAATACTTTTGATAAAGATGGATAATATTATCAAACTTATATTGCTCTTTATCGGAATATCTCATGAGTTGTACACCACTCAACTCGACTATTTTAGTCTATACTATCTTTTTAATTGTATAAAGATACATTCATGAGGTTATCAGGCATTTACAATCATTCATGTACTTCTTTCCACTTTGAACAACAATGTATGTGCATACACTCTTTAGGAGTTCTTTACATAAACCTCCTCATTGATTTCTATATCATATGCAAGGATGTCTTGAACACTTGTTTCATTTATAAAATCCATAAGCCACCGAGTACAAGTTTTCTATATATGTTTATTGGTGCACAATAATTACATCCTTAAGATGTTTTAATTAACCTTTTAGGCACTCAACTACCTTAGGAAATTCTTCAAGAGTTCTAGTTATATTTAACATATAAAATTATAATCATAACGTATTCAAATTTGAATCTGAATGTTCTCGAGAACTTATTTTACATGACTTTGGCAGTTTAAATCCTATAGGGACTTTTATGTAAACTTTCAGTATCAAGTGAAAAATAACATTTATAAGATGCATATCAATTCTCTCTTTAATATTCTCAGACTAATAAGAAATTGGAAAGTCAATGCATCCACCACCGGAGAATACGTCTCCTCGTAATCAATCATAGGTCTTCGCGAAAATTTTCGTGCCACCAATTTTTCCTTATATCATCACTTAATGTTCACGTGATTCGCATAAAATACCCATTTGTATCCAACATATTTTACAACATCAGTTGTATGTACTGTTGGTCCAGAAACTTTCGATGTCATTAGAGAATTCAACTCTGCCTTATTTTCGTCTTTACATTTTGGCCAATCGTTTCTATGTTTACGTTCGTAGGCAGATCGCATATCTTGATCCTCGTCATTTAATCATTTTAAGCGCTATATTATATACAAAAGTATAACGACGTCGATTTTATTTTGATTCCATGTACTTTTAGACATGATACAATTTAATGAGATCTCTTTACTTTCAGGTACCTGAGGTCCTTCTTGAACCTTCATGTCTAATGTCCCTTCAGGAGACCCTTTTACATACCTCGACTTGACCATCTTTATTACTTGCTCCTTTTCTCGAGGATTTTTATTTTTGGAATCGACTTGTCTACCACGCTCCATGCGTGCCAATTGTCTTAATTGGAGCATTAGCAGTTGGCTTATATGACTTAACTAGACATTCTTTCCAAGTCAGTGAATCCGTCTGGTAATTGATTAGCTAATCTTTATGAGTGAATTATCCTTTGAACTTCTTGTTCATAATGTTTAGTATGAGGATCAATGATAATTCATTCTAAATCATTTTTATTTCCAACTGCCTTTAATCTCCCCCTGATGTTGGGAATGTTAATCCATTGAGATGGATATCAATTAATTGAGTTGTAAATAAATATCTCGTGAAATATATTCCCAACCACTTTTTAAGGTCTAATCTTTGTGTGTCGTGGTGGATCAATTTCAATATATATATCGCAGAACCAAAATCTTAAAAGAGACATCTTTGGTTCCTGACCAGAAACCAACTATAATGGGGAGAAACTATTACAACATGTTGGCTTGCCGTGAAATAATGTTATTGCATGTAAAACCACATGTACTCATATATAAACATGAACTTGCTCTCATGATTATTGGCTTTACTATCAATCATATACGTTCAGTGATTGTCTTAACAAAAGCAATTCATGTATGAACATAATCTATATGAAGTTAACACTTATTCCGCCGATCATTAATAACTAGGGAAATAAACTTATCATCGCTACTAATAAATACATGCAATCTGGAATATTGTGCTTGCTATCTTATTAGCTAAGCCATAAGTTACACAAACATCAAGTTGTGAATTTGATAACCATTTAGACGATGCATCGATTTAAAACACTAAACGATATCATGTTGGGATATGCATATCCCTTAATCATTTCCAGAATATTTAGGGATACACGCCCTTATTTGGCAAATAAATAATTTCCCTTAAGAGCAAACATAATATGCGATAAGATATAAGAATCTTCAAGTTCTTCATTATGTTTCACATCATAATTTGACTCGGCATGGTCTAACCAGTCATGCCAACTAAATAAAAAAAATCATGATCTATAAACTTCTGGTTTATGATCGTTTATGTACTAGTTGCACTTATGCTAATACAAGACATAATACTCAAGAGAACAATGTCTTATCATTTCAAACTATCATGTTATCACTTTCATGTTTTTCCCATTTTATTCTCATGTAACCATTCCCTTTATTTGCCCCTTCTAGTGGTTACAATTCTCACGATCAATCTCATCATAATATTCTCTCCATGATCGTTACCTTTGTACCATCCAATATAAAATCACATTCACTTTAGAGAATGTAGTTGAACCGAAACAAGCTTTATAGCTTTTATTCATTACTCGGTCACACATATATAAAATCATTTCAAAATTTTCATACTCTCTAATGATACTATAACTTTAGGAACATATTCCAAGTGTGATGCATGAGAGTTACTTTATCCGATTTTTCTTGGTAATTAATCTTCTCATCAAATAATACATATTGAGAAGTAATTACATAATCGGGGCATGTATGATTTATCTGTCTTAAATCTTACGACCTTCTATATTGAGATTTTGGGAAATGACACCTCGGGTTCCATGACTATGCATACTTACACTCTTTCATGAGAGTCATAAGGGCGATAACAAACCAAAACTTTGGTTTAATTGTTCTATTCTATTCAATACCATTTGTATAAATGAATAATAGAGTGTGACATATAATTTATACATAATGTCAAGTTATATGATACATGACGTTATAATATGTTACTATATAAAATAAACTAGGTTATAACCCTGTGTATTACACGGGTTGAATAAATAAATTTTATATACTAAATAATAAACAACATATCTTTAAAAACCTCATTTATTGCACGGGTTGAATAAATATAATTTTATATATTAAATAATAAAAAGTTATATCTATAAGAACCATATTGTACGGATTGAATAAATATAATTTTATATATCAAATAAAAAATTATATATTTAAAACCATGTGTATTACATGGGTTGAATAAATGTAATATTGTTTACCAGATAATAAAATAATACATCTTTAAAAAACCTCATTTATTACACGGGTTGGAATAAATTTAATTTTATATACCAAATAATAAAAAAATTACATCTTTAAAAATATGCACATTACATGGTTTGAATAAATGTAATTTTCTGTACTAAATAATAAAAATATATATCATTAAAAAAACCCTGTGTATTGTATGAATTGAATAAATCTAATTTTATATATCAAATAATAAAAAAGTTATATCTTAAAAAACCTCATGTATTAAATGGGTCAAGTAAATGTAATTTTGTATAGTGAAAATAAAAATATTTAATATATTAATACAAAGTTTGGTTTTCGTGATAAAAATAGATTATTCTATTATTGCAAAATTTGTTAACGGAGTCTCAATAAATTTAACCCTTTATTTAAAACTCCGTAAATGTATAAATGATAAATAATATTAGTTAATTTTATTTTAAGTTTCGTAAAATCTATTTGATACCAAACTAAACAAAACATTCAAATATAATTAATTCAAATAAATAATATTATAAATGAGAAGGAGATTAAACTAAATAATAATTATCCATAAGATATTAAACTAATAATATTTAGTAGGAGGATTATCTATAATTAATTAGAAGAGATTAAATTAAAATAATAATTATCTATAAGAGATTGCCTAATATGATGACAAGTGTCCCCAAAGTGGTTTCTTTTATTATATAGTATAGATATAGATTACAGTAAAAACATAAAAGTGAAATTATTTTTCAATACTTATGAGAAAATATATTATTTTGCCAATACTTATGAGAAAACATATATGCTTTTTATAGTGTAAGCAATCACAATTGTAAGTTATTTTAATAAGTATGTTTAATGTTAATTAGTTCCTTTGACAACTATTGATAAGATAAAAGTGTAAGAAATAGATATTTTTAATTTATTAACAAATTTAGGATAAATAAAACAAAATTAGCATTTATAGCACATGTAAACCTATTTTAATATCTATATTAACAACTCAAGCTATTCATAAAAAATAGTGAGAACTTGAAGCTTCATTCGTAATATTTATTACTCTATTTTTAAACATAAAAAAAGTATCCCTCTCAACTTCCCAACATATGAGCATTTATAATTTTGAAACACGTCTTTCTTTTTAGTACTAAATATCATTGTCAAATTACGCACATATATAATTTGTATATATAATCTATTCAACCTAATAAAAGCCATACCTAGGGGACACATGTCCCCCATATAGGGCCTCTAAACCTCATTATCCCGCCATTTTTGCAATCCCTTGATTTCCCTTGAGTGAAACCCGACGAGGGATCCGAACAACTCATTCGGGTCATTCCATATATAAACAAAGAACCCGTCCTTTTGTTTCCCCATTTTCAACATCGCATTAGGGTTTCTGCATATTCTCTCTCTTTCTTCTCCACCGCTCCTCAAGATCTTCAAAATAATCTTCGAATCTCAATTGTCTGATATGATAAGGTGTTCTTATGTGTAGTTTGTAGACCCGACATATGATTTATGATGGTTGATCTTGATTTTTTTCCGGTTTTGATTTGGGAATCATTTGATATTATCATCCGGACTGTTTCCTCTCATCATTCTCATTGGATTCCTAATTCGTATCCCTACAATATCGTCAATACATCAGGTACGGTCCGGATTTGTATATTTTATAACTTTGATTTTTTATTTTGAATAATTTTTTCAGATTTGGATCTGTTTCTTTTCTAGGGTTTTTCGTCTTCCAGCACAAATCTTCAAAGGTGATCTAATGGCTTCATCAACAAGGTACTAACCGATTCTTTATTTTTTATGGTTATATTTTACGAAGTCTGATTGTTAGAATGACAAGAATAAATGGTTCAAATCTAAATAACTGGGATGGCCTGAGAAGACGACAGTAAAATGGTTCATCTGGATTTACGAAGCATAAATGGTTCAGATCTAAAAAACGGGATGGGCTGAGAAGACGATGGTAAAATGGTTCTTCTAGATTTGATTTTGTTCAATTCCGAGGTTAGTTATCTTCTATTTATGTGCTTCTATTTTTTTTTTCAAATCTTCACCCACTTTCGTAATATGAGAAAATATAAACTTCAAATTAGGTCAAAATAATATGAGAATTATAAACTTCAAACTAGGGCAAAACCTATGTGTTTTCTTGGTTCAGAGGTAAAATTTAAAAATCTGTGATGGAGGATAAGCTATTACAATATCAATTCTTTGAGTCTTCGTTTCGTATGAATTCGAATTAGATTTATTAGTTATAACAGTTGGTTTGTGTAATGGGTTGACATTTTCTTCAATTTTCTGTAATTTAATTAAAATTTAGGTATGAGATGTAAGCAAGATGTTTTACAATGGCACCCCATGTTTTTTATTTATTTTAATCACCTATTTAATTATTGGAAATTTTAGATATACAGCTAAACTTGCATAATTTAATATTTTGAAGGCCCAGTCTTTCAGTTACTTCAATGTAGCTCTGCTTTAAGTTTAGAACCAGGACCTAAACTGAATCGAGATCCGTGGAATTATGTTTGTGATTTGGTCCTTGGCAACACAACTGTGATGGTGATGTGAGTGGGTTGCCTTTTACATCGCAGCCGGTCAATGTGTTGCCATTGTGGATGCGTTGTCGATCAATCTGCAACATCGTTAAAACAGCCCACAAATAGTAGCTTGGCTGCTAATATGTGTAGCTTTTTCTTTGTATTATTTTACTGTGATGAATACCCTTGCTTTTCTTTAAGGCTATGATGATGCACCTTATAGACGAGAGGTATCAGCATGTATGTCTTGGTGATGCAATCGTGACGGTCATGTGGTAGAACTCGCTATTACATGGCAACCAGTTCTTGTGTAACCATGATATGTGTGCACTCTCTGTTAACTATTCAGGTCTTGAGCCTTATCATTGTTTCGAATAGCCATGCTTAGGTGCTATTAAGATTATTTTTTCAGTTGTGATAAATATATCCGATTTTCCTAAAGGCTATGCCTAACCATGATAAACTTGCGCATACTTGGTTCTAGACTAATGATAAAGTTGAATTATTTTTATAAACAATTACGTATATAGGTTATAAGTGACTAGACTATATTTTATCATTAATCTTTTTTCATAAAGTGTTTGTTTGGTTATTATGAGTTCACGAGCAAACTTGTGCATACTTCGTTCAAGACTATTGATCAACTTCCGATGAATGTTTGGATACAGACTCACAACATAACCTACCGAAGGATGTAAGAGGTGTCTAGAGTTGGGTAATTTTAGGAATACTGGTCTTTTTTAAAGATTTTATTTTAATAACTTTTATTGGTTTTAGCCCATGTATAAGGTGTTTTTAAGAGTTCAAAACAAAACCATCTCTTGAATAGGATATAGAAACTAAAAATCATCTCAACTATACAGCTTCCTGGATTTCAAACTATTATTTAGCTTCAAGTTTGATTATTAACCTGCAAGATTATATGTGTATGTTCAGTTTTTTAGTTTCATGTTGGTGTTCAGGAGTCAAGACCACGGTAATGATTCCTTTTTTTTGTGTATTTATGATTTTATAGACAAGGCTGCAAGTACAGGTTGTCTTCTGATTCATCAGGGATTAAGAAAGTTGGTACTGAAAGATCTATTTATGTGATTCACATTCCAGTTACATATTTTAACTTCAAAACATCATGTATCTCAATTTGTAAAGGTCATTTTGAAGGAACTGTGACTTTGGTTGAAAAGTGGACAAAGTACTCTTGATATATTCGGCCAGAAGGTTTGGCCCTTGACCCATAATTTCTATCCATTCCACACCACCATACTATATATTAGTATACTACACATATATACCTCCCATTTTCTACAACCATTTAGGCTTAACTCATACAATTTGTTTCTGTATTTCAAGGTGCACCAGAGACCATCCAAGAAAGACTAAGTGATGCATCGACATTTTTATGTAAGCATTTACAATGATGTTGTCATGCAAAAAAAATTCTGTAAACGTAAACGTCTTTATAAGTTGGTTGATCATTTATTGATCTTTTCGTTTTATTTATATCATTAGCACGTTGGTTGTTTTATTTACTTTATGAACCTGTGAGTTCCATAATAATTTCTTTCGGAGATTTCGTTATAATCATCATAAACGTATAATGTGTTTTGTCAATACCTCGAAAGCATAACATTTTGTTAAACCCGCGAAGTTCGCGGGTATTAGCACTATTCCATAAGAATTACTTTTAAATAATTTATTATATATGTTCATTATAAACATATAATGAGCTTTGTCAATAACTCGAAAATATATTATTTTGTTAAAGCCGTGAAGTTCGCGGGAATTATCACTAGTTCATATATAAAAGTGATAGTCATCATCAAGTAAAGGAGGAACCTAATTAATATAGAGATCTCAAGAATATAGATATAAATATCTATAAATATAAACTTATTTACGTATATCCTTTAATTATAATAGCGAAAGAAAACATACTAAAAAGGGATTTAATGACCATTCTCTGACGAAAACAAATTAGTTAAAATAAATAGTAAATATCCAAGGCAATATAGTAAGTAACAACCAGCATGGTACTGAAGTTATACCAAAGACGATCTACTGAGATATTGAGGGGTGTTTTCATTAATAACCAACGACATATTTGAACACAAAGGCATAAATTTAAGTCTATATGCTTTATAACCAAATTATTTGATTATGTAACATTCAGAAGTTCAAAATTTAATAAATTTTTAAATGAAACTTGTCACACCCCGAAAATTATCAGAGCTGGCGTGACTGGACTGGTATCGTCATTGCACAGCGGAAGCAAATAAGCAAAGACTTCTAGAAATTGAACGCCACTAAGTACTCGTATCTCCAATGGTTCTCCTATTCCAACCGTGCCTTGTCTTAAAATGCAACCTGAGAAAGAAACATGCGAAAAAGTCAACATAAAGTTGAGCGAGTTCATAGTTTGTTCGTAAAAGATTTGAGATAAATCTTTTGAGTTGTGAAAGGTTTGAAATAAATCTTTGGTATTGTGAAAGATTTGAAATAAATCTTTGGAATAACCGGTTTTTGAAATAGTATTGAGAAAATGAATTTAAAAATCATTTTCTTGCCAAGTTATATGGAAATGTTGTGTTTGTAACACGTTATGTTCATAAAACCATGTATTTGTAAAGTCTTGTATTTGTAATGTTCATATAACCGTCAATGCCCACCCTGACTTTGACTCCATACCCGCATAATGCTTTGAATTTGTATAAAACATGGTAGTTAATTTGTATGAACAAGAAGTTTCCGTAAGTATAAAATCCCTGGTATGTAGCAGATAAGGAAAAAGAGATCACCAATGGTTTGCAAGGCCATTGATATGTGTGAAGTGCAAGTAGGAAGACTCAAACCTAGCAAATTTCGCGTTGGGCACAAAGTCACCTCGAGGTCCGTTCTGCTGGGCCTGGGGTTGGGCTCGCTACACCCAGATAGATCTACCGCTTACGTCCCTCGGTCCTACAATGAGGATTAATGGCCTCCAGTTCCCGCCTACCCACTCACATGATCTAAGTAGTAACCCTCCTTACGCTAAACATACCAGGTATAAAATAAATCCCTGGTCACCCTGACCGAATCCCTGGTCACCCTGACCAATTCCCTGATCACCCTGACCAAATTCCTGGTCACCCTGGCCGAATATCATTCACATTTCGAAAATAAGCATTTGTTTTTGTAAAAACCGGTATGTTTAGTATCAACCTTTCGTAATTCATTTGTGTTCCTCGAAATCCCTTAGTAATATGATTTAGAAATACGAGTTTTGCGTTTGTTCTAAACTTTGTATGTTTTTGCAAAACGTGCATGTCTTTCCACCCCGAAAACATTTATAAAAATGTAAAGCCGCAAAAAGTGGGGTTATGAACTCACCTGAATATTCCTGTGCAAAGCTAGCTAAATACGACTTCGTGATGTCGTTTCCAAGATGAGACTCGCTAGCGTGCATTCTACAATATTCCTAACACGGAATACCTTATAAGTTTCTAAACAAAGCGGTAACTAGTCTACGTGTCACCGAGCTCTACCGAATCGTTAGCCGAACGATTCGACAGTAAGTTGTTAACTTAATGGAAAAGATTAAGTTATATGTGTTAAGTCTCGTTTAATGTCAGTAGCAGTTTAGTAAGTCTTGCAAAAGACTTAGTTTCCGAGAGACTTAAAATGAATAAATATTCATATAAAAATATATAAATATCTCGTTGTAGGTGTGTTAGCCGTCTCGAGTAGTCATTCGTGTATAAACGAATACGAGTTGTTTGACGCTTGGAATAAATATATAAAATATATTCATTTTATAAAGGAATTGTCGAAATTCCGAAGTTTATAATAAATATAATAATTATATTTATTTGTTGTAAATAAATTTCCGACTCGTCATTTATTGTAAGTTGTAAAGTGTTATCGAAAGAAACTATATGCTTGTATTCGTCTTTCCAAAATATCATTTGAATCCGATGTTTGTTTTATAATAAAACGCGTTCCTTTTTACGGATTTTCTCGAAAAACGGGCAGAGTTTCCTCTGTTTTTGGACGCCCCCGACAACACCAGTTGTCGTTATTTTTCAAAATTCAGCAATATTCAATCATAATATATGTAGTTTTGTCAAATATATCGAAACGTAATCTATATTCTAATCGTTCGGTTTGAGCTCGTTTTCAAGAAATATATAGAAACTATATAAAAACCATGTAAATATTAATCGCGACGCTAAATGCTTTACCAAATCTTTCACGTCGAGGCGTTTGACTGAGTTGACCGGGTGAGTGGACTGAGTCAACCCGCTGAGTTGACCAGTTCTGACCGAGTTGACTCGGTTTGACCGAGTCAACCGAACTGAACCACGAAACTTGAACCTCGAACCGAGTCTGCTGAGTTATTGACTGAGTTGCATTTGTTGACCCGAGTTGACTAGTGAGTTAACCGGGTCGAGCCGAGTTGCACCGAGTCGACCCGTTTCACGAACCTGAACCACAACCTGTTGAACCAAACCCGAGAATAACACCCGAATCATCTTGTTTGACTGAACCGAAAACGAACCGAACCCAAAATAGAATATGAGGACGAGACTGAACCTGCTGAACCCAGGGCTGTGACCCGAACCAAAACCATCATCTTCATCGCTGAGCATCATCTTCTTTGGAAAACCGTCGGTCAGAAACAAGGACCGTCGGATAATTGATTCGACCTCCGGATAACAAAACCGACCGGCGGTCCGAGACTCTGACCGCCGGTTCTCTATCTCTCTCGGTCTCTCTCTCCCTTCCGCCTCTGTCTTCAGTCGTAGCTCACCACCACCCGATAACGGTGGTGGTGGTGGTCAGTTCGTCGAGGAGAAAAGAAGAGGGGGTGTCTGTGTCAGCTGATGTGTGTGGGTGCGTCGGAGGAACAGACCGAGATCGGAGGAGGGGAGGGGTGAGAGTTTACCGGTGAAGAACAAGAGCGCCACTGGTCTGCTGTCGGAGGTGTGGGGCCGGAGAACAAGCGTCGCCGGAGCGCCGCCGCGGCTCCGCCGTGACCGGTAACCGGTGAGAGAGAGAGATCGGACCGGGTGCGTGTGTTTGTTTCCTGTGTTTTATTGTTATGTGATAGAGAGATGAGAGGAAAAGTATGGGTTTAGTGTGTGTGTTGGATGTATGATCTGCACAAATGAAACAAGGGGATGGTCCCTATTTATAAACTCAAATATGGGTTTTGTTTAGTGGTTAAGATCATTATTTTCCAACAATTATTATCCATAAGTTCTTATGTTCCATCTTTAGAGACCAAAAATCTCTTGTAAAGATTTGTATGGATTTGCAGAGATTTACTAAGATTTGATGATATTTTGGTAAATATTTTGCTTAGATTTGTAGAGGTATCTAGAGATCTCACAAGATATAATTTATTGTGTAGGTTTAGGCTTGTGGGTTTTGGGGTTGGGCCCGGGGCCCACAAGCCCGTCTCACTGTAAGTGGTCCGTAATTTCTACGAGACTCGTCGACAAAACCTGAACCCCGTTTAACGTCAAAAATTAAAATACATGAAATACGGTCGGTAGTCGTTGTAGTCACGTTCGTGCGTCATTGCCGTTTGTAATCCGTTTTTCAATCTGGTTTCGACTGCGATTGCTAAAAATTAAATTACGAAGCTAGAATATAGCGTAAAAATTTAATATTTGTCGGCGTTGACAGTATTTTGTACGGCATCAGTTCGTTGTCGCGTAGTGTTCAGCAGATTCCCCGTTAATCACCATACACGCACTGTAAAGTCGAATAAACGTTCCTAGGCATTCCCAAGGCCTAATTAAGTTAATTTGTGCCGTAAACACTATTTATTATCACGTTAATTACCTGTTAATCACGTAATTAAGAGCCGTAAATTACGGGTTGTCACAAAACTAAACTTGGTCAATTTTTTTCATGAAATATAACATTGTTTATATGTTGTTTCAACACAAAATATATTTTTCACCCTTTATATAGCAGATAACAAAATATATTAACAAAATAATTATAACATGACTGTTAATCAAAATTTACTTAGAAAAATGGCTACCAAAAAGAGTCCACACATAAGCAACTCCAAAGGTGAGTGGTTACATACCCGACTCTACTATTTGGTTTTCAAAAATAATTATGTTAATCCATACAAAACCCAGATGAACATTATCATAGTTGGAAATCTTAAATTTTATAAATCTATTTATTAACTTACTAAATTTATGCATTGGTTTCAAAACACATTCGTATCAATTGTTAGCGGGCTTTGGTTTAGAGAATAGTTGACAGAGTTTTAAACAAAAGTAGAAAACAACAACCGATAAAAGGCTATGTTACTCATTAGAATGTATGCAAAAATCAAACAATACGATAAGAAGACATATATAATAGCAAGATATTGATTCTTTGTTACCTTTTTTCTGTAGAACAGTAGCAGATCATTAAGTCACCGGGTTCCCAACAATCACCCCATTGTGCAACTCTTATGATAATGTCATCCATCTTCAAAAGAAACTTGTGCTGATAACGTGTTGTAAAACTAGCCTAATAGCAAACAATAAGAGAAACAGATGTAGGGAGAAAGAGATGTATATTCCATAGGTATGTCTTTAACAAAGAATTACAATGAATCTATATAAGAGATGAAATCTTGGAGAACAAGCCAATCTATTTATGGAGTTGATAACCACATAATATAATATATTTATAACATATTTTATCTATTAATATAAGAGCATTCACATCACATTTTTATCTTTATCCATATAATAATTGAACTAAAAATAATTTATAAATTTATATCTTATTTTTAAAACTCTCCCACATCCCATTCTTTATTTATAAAAATATAAGGCTTTGTTTTTGTTTTTCTTAAATATAAGAACTCACTTTAGTTTTCTTTAAAAATACACAGATAGGGTACAAGGTTAAGGAATGGGATGAAGTAAATTTGATTTTAACAAAATATAAAGATACACAAAGTTTGTGTTACGTTTAACAAAATAAGAACACGTTATGTACATAACGTGCGTGTTAAGTTTTCGTTGAGAAGTGTTTTTTCCTACCTATGTTTTTATTTATTTTGTAGAAAATCGTTATGTCAACCATCACCAAGAGTTCTCCTGCTAGTGTTACTAAAAAGATGACTTTAACTACAAAGTTGTAATATAAATATGATTTATGTCCATTTCATAAAAAAAAACCAATTTAATTTATTTGGTTGTTAGCATGTTACACCATTAGCTAACTTCAAATTAGCTTCTTCGTAAAGAGATAATAAAGATATGCTAAACTTTCTAGCGAGTTTAATGTGTTTTAATATTAAGTGACAATAAAAAATATGATATTAAGACATAAACCAATCATAGTTTTTTTTTTTTTGGAACAACAAACTCACTTTATATTATATATATATATATAAAGAGCCAGTAAGCAGCTGGAAACAAAAACAAAGCAGAAACAGACAAAACAAAAACAGAGAAAACGCATTACAGCAAATCTAAAATGTCGAAAACCTTCCAATTCTCCCAACTCGTTGCCTTCAGCTTCGATCTGATACTAATCCAAAGAAACGAATCCTCCTTTATCAGATCCACCGACTTGCTAACTGGAATGAAATTATTGTTGAACACCTTTTCATTCCTCACACTCCAAAGCCTCCAAATAGTTGCCAAGACAATCGTGTAAACTATCTTTTTCCAAATTTTTCCACCCGGATTCTGCTGGACTTGGAAAAGAAAATCTTTAAAATTGGAACAATCGATGAATTTGATCCGAATTCATGCTAATATGTTCCACCATATACATTTGGCCCACAAACAATTCAAACATATGTGGTCCGGGTCTTCATCCTGTAGACCGCATCGAGCACAAACACTGTCTGCCATCGGAACTCCCCTGCGAATGAGGCCTACTTTGGAAGCAACCTTGCCCAAAACAGCCCTCCATAGCAGAATATTCACCTTGGGCGTAGCCCAGTTGTTCCATGTAAAAACATCAAAGTCACCGTCTACTTCCAGCGTAACCTTCTCAATATCTGCCCGAACCTGTTTGACCGAGAAAGAATCCCCCTGATCGCCTCTCCATTTCCAAACAGCCCCATCTTCTACCAAGTTATCCTTAATATCCAAACCAATTTTACTCATCTGTAGCTCAACCGAACCGACATCCTTCCAAAAACCTGGGATAGATCTCTTTAATGGAATGACTGGAGCCGACTGGGCATTCGGGTTTCCTCCATGAATGGCAGCCACCACTTTGGCCCAAAGATGATTTGGGTTAGATTTCCATCTCCACCACCACTTTATAAGCATCGCATGATCGAAACTTTGAATACTCCCCACACCCATCCCACCGGCTTTCCTTGCTTTCAGAAGAAGATTCCAACGAACCCACCTAAGTTTATGGCCGGTGCTCGTTTTACCCCAAATGAACTCCCTCCTGATTTTTTCCAACTTTTTGATCACACATTTCGGCGCTGCGAATAAAGAAAGAAAATAAGCCGGTAGAGACCCAAGGACCGATTTTGCTAACGTCATTCTTCCCGCAAAAGAGAGATGTCTCGATTTCCACTTCGAGAGCTTAGAAGCAAATCTATCGATAACAGTTTCCAATACTTCGCTATTTTCATGTTAACTCCAATAGGGATACCTATATAAGAAAAAGGGAGAGAACCAACCTCACAATTGATGATACTCGCCATACGGGCCACTTCACACTCATCGACTCCAATTCCAAAAATTTTGCATTTGCTACGGTTCACTTTAAGCCCAGTCACCAGATTAATCCATCTTAACAACCGATTTAAAGCATTAACGTTATCCTCCGACCATAGCCCCATAAAAATTACATCGTCCGCATAGCAAAGATGGGATATATATGGGCCTTCGTTAGGCAGTTGACAGCCCTAAAAAAGCCAAGTTCAACCGCCCGATTTATAAATAAAGTTATCACTTCGTTAACCAGAATGAATAAAAAGGGAGACAGCGGATCTCCCTGTCTTAAGCCTCTTTTGTAATTGAATTCTTTTGTTGGCGACCCATTAACAAGAACCGACCCCTTCCCAGAATCCAAACAGCCCTTAATCCATGAAATCCATTTCGAGGGAAAATTCATCTTCTCCATAAGCCGAAGCAGAAATTTCCAACTTATCAAGTCGTATGCCTTTTCAAAATCCACTTTGAACACAAGCATCTTCACCTTCGATTTCTTAGCCCAGGCCACTGTTTCACCAACTATCATCGGACTGTCAAGGATATTTCGGCCACCAACAAAAGCCGACTGCAACGAAGACGAAACACTGCTAATAACAAGCTTGAGTCTATTTGCCAGCACTTTGGCGACAATTTTATACATCGACTCGACCAATGAAATAGGACGGAAATTCGAGATGTCTTGAGGATCATTAACTTTAGGGATAAGCGCCACAAAAGAAGAATTACACCCGTCACTTATATTGCCGTTAGAGTAAAAATCATTGAACACCCCTATGAAAAGATCTTTGAACCTGCCCCAAAAAACTTTAAAAAACTTCAGAGAGAAACCATCCGGACCAGGGGCTTTCCCACCTTTACAACTTCTAATCGCCAATAAGACCTCTTTTTCTATGAAACGCTCGCAAAGGAGATTACCGTTTTGCTCCGAAAGGCAGGGCATACCTTCCTTGGAGAAATCCGGTCTACGTCTAATAGGTTCCGCAAACTGTTTCTTAAACCAAATTCTTATTTTTTCTTTTAATCCCACCGGGTCCGAGACCAACTGATTCTGAAACACTAGCCCATGGATCCTGTTTCTAGAATTATTAATCGAGATGGTTCTGTGGAAGAAAAAGCTATTGTCATCGCCAAATTTCAGCCAGTTCACCCGAGCCTTTTGCTGTAAATCTTTCGATCTGGCAACCTCTATATTGTTGATCTTGACTCTGAGGTCTGCTCTCGTTTTCTTTTCTTCATCTGAAATCGGCCCAATAATGGCTTTAGACTCAATAATTTCAATAACAGCCTCCATTTGATTCAGCTCCTTATTTTCCAAATTCTCTTTTCCATTCTCCATTTTTTGATCCCCAATTTAATATTCCTGAGCAAACCCACTAACTGAATATCCTTGTTACCCCTTCCCGACAACAGATTCAAACTAGTGATAACAATCTCCTCAAGTTTCGGATCACCTAACAAGGAATTAAAAACTTGAACGGAGTAGGACCGAAGTCCGCCACCGAGCAAGACAAGGAGAACGGACAGTGATCCGATAAACCTCTTTTATGAACACTCACCCTAGCACTAGGCCAGCAACTCATAAAAGAGTCATTCACCAAAAAATGATCTAATTTACTCATTTTTATCTCACTATGCACCGAAATAAACTTGAACTTACCACCTGACATCGGATATTTCAACAGGTCAACATTGGAGATGAACCCATTAAAGGCCTCGCTAGCGCCACAGTCGAAACGGGAGTGAACTCTTTCATCTTCTGAATGGACTTCGTTGAAGTCTCCTAATAAGATCCATAAGCCACCGAACTGAGAAATAACCTCTGCAAGCTCAACCCACAGCTCTCTTCTCCGACCCGCTTCATTCGGAGCATGAATATTCAATATGTTAATTCGGTTATTTACACCGCGAAATATCCCCGATGTCATCAAAAATCTCTGATTCTTTAATACCATATCAACCGAAAGAGCTTCCGGATTCCACATAGAGAGCAAGCCTCCCGATCGACCAACCGAGTCCACCGACTCTTAATTCAACATGGAGTTATCCCAGAATCGGCGGGCTGAGAAAAGATCTACACCAGCTTGATGTGTCTCCTGTAATCAAACGAAATCAGCCCAAATACTCCTTTTCAGATCACGGACCCAAAAACCTTTCCGCATATCAGAAACTCCATTAAGATTTACAGAAATAAAATTCATTTATCACCATTGCACTCCATCTCCCCACTTACAACCTTTCTCACATGATTTGCAAATCCTTCTACCCCTATGCCAAGATCCGCACCAAACTCCAAAGTCCGCAAAACTTCCTGTTCAAAATTGACACGAGTTTCCTCAACCTCCGTAGTGCAAGCTGCCACATCCTCCTGATCCAACGATAAATTCGGTCTGAGCTCTCCACAATTTTGATGTTGAGTAGCATCGCATCCTCCCCCATTTTTTACAATTGAAAAATCTCTTCGATATTAAAGGGGTCTGAGTTATTAGATGTGGAAGGGCCCAAATTCAAGTCTGGCATAACATTTATCTGGGCCACAGAGCTTTGCTTAGTTCCACGTTTGGGCTTGCAGTTGGTTATATAACTGCGCCTATGGAGGTTGGGTAAAGAATCCCTAACTGGGCTAACCGGATCCTCCCCCAAGGCATCGGACCCCACACCTTCTCTCTCATCGTTAAAACCTGGAGAATGAAACAACGAGTCCCCATGCGCCGCTTTCACATGCACGTAAGACCCACCTTTGGGAGATGAATCATCTAAATTCTTTTCCATGCATTGAGAATCCATGCAATGGGAATTCTCCAAGAAACTCTTCGATCCACTAAATTCAGTTCTCGGTGACTTTTCTACTTCCTGCGACCTTCCCGGAGACTTATCCAATTCCGATGATCTTCCCGGAGAATCCGGTTCCGAAGCCTCCGAATCCAGAAACGCCGGGTACCACTGACCCGAGATTTCCTCCACCCACACCGGAATAGAATGATCTTTCCATTTTAGAGAAAACTCCGCCGCTACACGCTTCCCCGTCTGAACCAAAACAGCAAGCCGGTCTTCTGCCATATTCCCATCCGCCGGGTCAGCCTCCGATTTAATCAACAGTCGACCAATCCTTTCTCCAATCTTGTTGATCACGTGTCTATCCCACAGAGAAACCGGGACTCCCATAATTTTTATCCAGGCTACACGCTCGAACACAGGAGGGATTCCTTCCCAGATATACAACCTCGAGAACCATTTCTCCCACTCTTCCACTTTATTGTACCGGAACTCTTCTGCTTCAACCGGATTATTGAAACAAAGGAACACCTTTAAGCCTCCTAGATATTTTAATTCAAACCCGTCCTCCATCATCCCAGCGAGATGTTCCTTGAGATTATTGAGGATATCAATATCCTTTGCTTCACCAATCAGGGTCTTGTACTCCCATTTCTTTTTTGTTTCCGAGTTCATCGGAGGTAGCTTAATAGTGACATTTGGGTCCGTCAAGCTCCCTGGGTTAACCACAGAACTGTATGATCTATAATCAGTTTTAGGGAGACCACCAACACCATGATTGCTCCCCCAAGCTGGTTTAACCCCTGGACGACCCATGTTCAATCTGGAAAACACCGACACTCTTTCTCCTATATTATGGGACTCAATTTTAGCTCCGAATCTGTAGAACTTAGCTAAACTAGCTCCGATCACCGCCCCGTCGATACGCACTTCTTTAATCTTTTCAATCCAACCTAGTGGATCACTGACATTGGAAAGTTTTATAAAACCAAATTTATTGCTCGCCCTATCTTTTTTCAACGGAACAAAAGCATCTTCTAAATTTTCCAAATGCTCGAACGCCTTCCATAACATCGCCCTAGAGCAAGAATCCGGTAGGTTTGAAATGAAAAACGAGGTCATATTCTTTTACATAACTGTGATTGGTTATGATCTTTGATTGCATGAGACTTAAACCAAAGACATAAATCAATCACAATTACACTAATTACGCACTTTCTCATCCTTGTCTACCATAACAACTCACAAACCATACCAACCACCAACATTGTAAATCCAACAAAGTAATAATTGTGATTGATATTATTAAAAACAGTATTTCTCTATTTTCTTAAGTATCATGACCGATGTTAGCAACTCTAGGTTCTTGTCTTCTCAACGCAATTACACCTTGTGGTGGTTCTCTTAATTTTGTCATGTTATTCCAAAACATAACCGAAGTCTCTAACCCCGGGTTCTTAGTTGTGTTAATAGGTTTGCTAAGTGTGACCTTTAACCCAACCATGTCATAGCTATCGGTTTAATCTAGGTATCCGATTAAAAAGAATTAATTACATGGATAGTATACGTGGTTTACTTATTTTGTCATTTTCATACCTATTTTTTAGAAATTACATTATCGGTATCAACTTTACAAATTGTTTCACTATTAGTACATGTAGTTGTAGAATTAATTACATGGTTAATACCTATGATGTACAAATAGTAAGATCATTTTATAAAAAGAATAAACCGCCAAAATGGTCCCCGAGGTTTGGTCACTTTTGCCACATTAGTTCAAAACTGAAACTTTTTGATTCTTGGTCCTTGTAGTTTCAATTTTGTTGTCATTTTCATTCAAAATCAAAATCTGATCAAATTTTTCAGTTAATATCCAGCTTTTCTGTCTTTTTCCTCACTTTTAATGAAGGGCAAAATGGTATTTTAACGTTTTTATTATAAAAATTAAAAAAAGCTGACCATTTCGCCCTTCATTGAAAGGGAGGAAAAAAAAAAAAAAAAAAAACTGAATGTTGACCAGATTTTGCTTTTTGATGAAAATCACAATAAAATTGTAACCACGGAAACCCAGATTCAAAAGGTTTAAGTTTTGGATTAAAGTAACAAAAGTAACCAAAACTCGGACCATTTTAACAGTTTACTTTTGTAAAAATTGTGTAATTTCTAAAAAAATATGTATAAAAATGGTAAAATTTGGTAAACCACCTTGCTTGCCTATTGTGCTTAGCGGCCATGAAAGAAACTGAAAAAACTAAACCCTAAAACTCCAATCAACAGCCTCTTGAAAGATTTCGATTTCAGGTGTCGTAAGCTTAATCTGAGTATTATTATTGTGTTGCTTAATTACATTTGTGATTCCGATTTTTTTTTCTTTTATTTGTGGCAAAAATATATTGTATAATTGTATTTAGATATTAATTTAGTATTCATTTGGATCAGTTGAGGCTTAATCTGTTCTTCGATTGAGAATTAGATTTAGTTTTATGTTTGCTAGTCTTCGTTTAGATGGAAAGAGTGATGATGCCTAAGTAGCCAGGGATGTTATGAGACATTTGGTTATCATGTTCAGTTAGGGTTTGTCTGTTCAATATTCTGATAATGAAACAATTATCCATATTTTATTTTCTGATTCCTTGTTTGTTGAACTTTTTATAAGATTGGCCGGGCCGGGCCGGGCCGGGTCATATTACACTGAATAGGCAAGTCGTGTTAAGGTTCGCTTTGTCGAGTTTGTGTCGCGTTCAGGTTCTTGTAACATTTTTGGGTTCGTGTTGGGTTCAACTCGCTAACATGATGTGTTTAACTCCTGTCTCTTTGCTTTTCAATCATCTATGCTTCTCTCAAATCTGATTTTGAATATGCAAATGCAAATATTGAGGTTTCAGGTTTGTTTCGTATCTAGTTCTTTTGGTTGCACATTAAAATGCTATCATTCTTATTTGATTTGTTTAGGAATAGGAATGGAATCTAGGTTAGAGCACAGGTAAAATGTTATAAGGTTAATCTCAGGCTTTTTATTTGACAAAATGTAGATAGAATTCCTCACAAAAGTTAGGTTAGTTTATGGCATCCATTTTGGTGAACACATGGTCATGGAAGACTATTGCTTGAGTGGTTGTAGCCTTGTAGATTAGCCACTATAATTTGTAAGTTTACTTGGGTTGGGTCATGGGTGTAGGGCACAAAGCGCTATTTGCAAGCTTAGATCATAATCGTTTAAGGTTGTTTGGATCTTTTTGTGGCTCAATATGCAAGAATTTGATTCTTGCATAACTATACAATAATAGTTATGGCTTAGTTAAATTTACAAATGTTGATGTTTCATATTTTTTTAGTAATTATGTGATTTTATAATTGCATTTTGTATCCTAGTCGTTTATGAAGCTAAAAAAATGAAGAACTTCAATAGGTCAACCTCATCTGACTGACCCAACCACTGTCCTAGTGTTTTGTTTTGGTTAGTTTAACCCGTTTTCAATATGACTAGTTCCAATCTGAACCTATTTTCATTTGTTACCCAACTCGCTCTGCTCAGCCCATTTTGCCACCTCTATTTGCATATCAAAAGTATATGTATGTGTGTTTGACTTTAAATCTTTAGTGGTGCTAATTAGTGGTTTACTAATAGCTATTAGGCTATTGATGCATTTATTGGAGAGGGGTGTGTGTGAATTATTATTATTTTTAGAGAAGTAGTGACATTAAACATACAACGCCAGCGGAAACGGTAAATATCTAGTAAACTAGACAACAAGTGATCAAAATGGTGGTTTGACCTTGGTTTCAAAAAGCGTGTCTCATGCACACCATAGGCGTGAGGCGCTAAAGAAACGCTTTATTTGGGATGAGGCGATGATCTACAAGAAGCGCTATGAAGCGGCGCTAGTTTAAAAACGCCTGAGGCGCTTCGAATCGTTTTGGTTCCAAATTCCGAGGCGCGATGCGTATGTGAGGCGCTCAAAATTAAAAAGAATTACAAAAAATATTCATACACATCAATATGACACATTCTACTTGTTATTCAACAATAAACACAAAAATATGCTTATAAAACACACTTAAACACTTAAAAAACATAATCAAAACATACATCGAAGTCGAAACACACCTAAACCACTTAAAAAACAGTCTCTAATCAACAATCATCATAATCAAGTACGTATTCTTCTCCATCAACATTGCTCAAACCAATATCTTCTTCATACTCATCTCCATCATATTGAGCTTGTTTTCCCTTGTCCCTTGATATTCTAGCACCGTCTATGCTTTCTTTAGTTGATGATCTCATTAAATGAACACGCTCATGCACCCCCGAAGCTCTACCAAGTACAACTTCATCAATGTCTTCCAAAGAAATTGGGTTGGTGGTTCCCTCTATTTCCATTTATGCCGGCGTTCCATAACACGATTGAATTTTAAATACACCACGACATTCTATCGATCTTGTGCCTATCAATTTCTCTTTTTCGCCCAGTTTCTTTCGCAACTTGTAGCACTACAAGTGAGGCTAAGAACATGTATAGCAAACTCTTGCAACTCGGGGGTCGAAGATCCATATGATTCCCACTACTCTGCTAAAAATAACGAAATGTAAGAAATAAGTATGTAATAAATATAATATATATTAAAATTTGGGAAAATATGTTTCTAATTACCTGAAGACTTTTTCTTTCTTAGCTGAATTGCACCCCCAACACCGAAAACCCCTTCGGCATTTTGATATGCATTTATTTGCTCATTGATCAAGTCGTCAGCTTTATCACTTGGAGCCAACCTAGTAAGTAATGCAAGCATATAAACCCGACATAACTTCTTGATCCTTTGTCATACGGCGTGGATCATCATAAAAGATGGATGGGTTTAGGTAATGTCCCACGACATGCAATGGTCGACGAAGTTGACATTTCCATCTACGATTCATAATATCAAAAACATCTGTATAGAACTCCCCTCTCTTTTTAAAACTATCTTTAATAGTCTCTTTAGCCCTCTTCATGGCCTCGTAGATGTAACCCATGGCCGGCTATCTTTCACCATTAACTAGTCGAAGAACCCTAACATAAGGACTAGTTAACTTTAAAGTATAGGTTATGATCCTCCAAATGAATCGAGTCTAAGATGGATGTAACTTTTCTTTCATTTGGATCCTTGGCACACTTGCTATCTAACCATTCTTGAGAAGTAACCATTTTCCTCAAATTATTCTTTTGTTTGTAAAACTAAAGAACTGTGATGAGCGATGTAACAGATCTTGTAGCTGCGGGTCTATGCAAGCTCTTCTGATTTGTGAACTTTCTCATCAAGTTCACTTTTGTTATTATAGTTTAGATGGCTATATTATCAACTAAAGTTGTGTCATAATCTTGGGAGTTTGACTTTTTTTCTATGATTCAATGTTATATTTTACTCCATCGCATAGTTGTCAATAGCGGCTATAGCGACCGCTATAGCGCGCTATGTAGCCAAGCGACCGACCAAGTGTCGCTATTTGGGTCATAGCCATAGTCACCTAATTCGCGGTTCGCTCCGGTTCGGGTACGCGGTTCGGGTTCGCAATTCGCTAGTTGGGACGAATTCGGTTCGGAAGGGGGTAGGTTCATTTCGATACGGTCCGGTACGATTCGGTTCGGTGTACCATTCCGTTCCGTTCGGTATACACAAATTAAAACAAAAATTACTAATTTTATAAATCCAAATAAGTAAACAACTTAAAAAGTTTTAGGTTAAAGTTGAAAAGGTAAAAATATAGAGATTTGAGGATGAAATATGTAACTTAATAAAAAAGATTTAGGTTAATATTTATAATAACATAAACATAAAGGATGAAATATGTAAATAAAAGAGGTTTTAGGTTAAAAGAGATGAAAGAAACGCAGCGTACAGCCTCCAACTCCATCTTCTCCTCCATTTTCACTAGGGTTCATCATTATCACAGGTAAGGTTTAATTTTTTCATCTTCATCACCATTCGCTGAATTGATGAACATGATGCGCTGAATTGAACGAATTAGGTGACTATGGTACTGGCGCCGTATCCAACCCTAATACGTATTGACCCTTAAAATTCGCTATTATTGCAAACGGAATTCAGTGAATTGGTGCAGGAAATTCGCAGAATTGAATGGAATGAAACGCTGAATTCATGGGGTGAATTCGCGAATTCGAACCGTATTATACGAAAACGAATTCCGTATGGTACGAAACGTACCAAGACGAAATTCGCCACTTTTCTAGCGAATTAGGTGACTATGGTCATAGCGACCAATAGCGTGAATAACGACAATTAGTTCTTTTTCTAGTGTATCGCTATATATATAAATAGCGGTCGCCGTTTGTCGCTATTCGCTATGTAGCATATAGGTCCCTTGTCGCTATTCGCTAATAGCAACTATGCTCCTTCGGTTCCAACTTTACCTGTTTTAACCTTACCTATTTTTGGCCCCCACTGACAATTTTTTTTGGACCCGCCACTAACCGAGAGATTTCATGGGACACAGGGAGGAGAGCCTCTATAGATATGGTGAATTGAACTTCTTTATACAAGCAAGACTTGTGTAGTTCGGAGCTTACACTGGATTTGGCCTAACAATAAATGCCATCTACAACACTTCGTTATTAAGATCCGTCGCTGCTAGGTAGTGGTCATAGTGTTAGAATCTAATTCCTTTATCATTGTTTTGTCACCCAAATTTATTACAACTACCCATTCACAAACATTGCTTGCTTTATACAACTTTTGACTTTTAGTATCTTTTTACCAATATCCTCCAACATGAGATCTATACAATGTGATGCACATGGAGTCCAATAAAAATGTTTCATTGCACCTTCTAGCATCGTACGATAAACTTGGTCAAAACAACTTAAAAAAACATAAAACAACCAAAAAAAACAAAAAAACAACTTAAAAAAAAAAAGAAAACAACAAAAAAACACAAAAAACAAAAAACACAAAACATAACATGAAAGTAGGAAAATCTTACTTGCGTTAACATAACATTCTGCGTAACAACTTGGGTACATTCTTCTCTCTGACCTCTACCATTGCATCAAAAAGCTTGAACAAGAAATCGACATTCTTAGAGACGTTGGAAACACCAAGAGACTTCATAAAGATGGAATCCTTTGGAGAGTTGACTACAAAGTTGATGACTTTTGAGCCATCGAATCACATTCAATAAAATTGAACAACCCTTGATTGTCCATTCTTTCTTGTGCCCGACTGCCCGTTAACTAGAATGTGAACTTCTTTTACTTCATCCTTGAGTAAGGGAACCCTCAACTCATACATGCTTGGTGGTTTCATTCCGGGACCAAATTGCCCAATGGTCTCAATCGCTTTGTGAAAACTATCATATTTAGTTTGATATTGTTTATGTTAATTTTGACCGTTTTGGGCACTTTGACCGACCGTAACTTGTTACAAAAATCTTCATTTTCGTTTTTGATTGATTTGTAATCATTGTCTAATGTGGACTTGCAAAACCCCTCTAACAATTTTGGAGAATAACAATTACCTTATGTGGAGAAGTTATATACATTTATTGTTAAAATAACTACAAAAGTTTGATTTAGATCAACTGGCCACTTGCTTTTTCTTCTTAAATCTGAAACTTCTTAGGTCATAAGTTCTAAATGACGTCGTCGGTTCGCCACGAAACTTTACATGGTTGTTCACAGACATTGGGTGGTCTTGGGTCACGCCTTCACGTTTCGGGTCAAAGTGTTGACCGGGCCTAGTTTCAGTTCAAAGTGTTAACCGAGTCGGACCCACGGGCTTGAAAACAGGCATGAAATAGATAATGATGGAGTTTCTTGGAATTTATAGTCATGTGAGATAAACAAATTAATTGAGGTTGGCAGGGTAAAAAAAAGGAATGTCAATGAGATGATTAGAACTCATGACCTAAGAAGTTTCAGTTTTAAGAAGAAAAGCAAGTGGCCAGTTGATCTAAATCAGATTTTTGTAGTTATCTTAACAATAAATATATATAACTTCTCCACATAAGGTAACTGTTATTTTCCAAAATTGTTAGATGGGTTTTGCAAGTCCACCGGTTAGACAATGGTTACAAATCAATCAAAAACGGAAATGGAGGTTTTTGTAACAAGTTATGGTCGGTCAAAGTGCTCAAAACGGTCAAAATTAACATAAACAATATAAACTATCATGGTTTTATGATGCGGGATTGCCTTTCAATGCGGCTACCTATGATAGTTTTCACAAAGCGATTGAAATTGTAAGACGATTTGGTTCGGGATTGAAACCACCAAGCATGTACGAGTTAAGGGTTCCTCTACTTAAAAATGAAGTAAAATAAATCCACATTCTAATTAATGATCACAAGAAAGAATTGGCAATTAAGGATTGTTCAATTCTATCTGATGGATGACATGATTTGGTGGTTCAACAGAACATCATTAATTTTGTAATCAACTCTCCAAAAGGTTCCGTCTTTATAAAATCCCTTGTTGCTTCTAATGTCTTCAAGAATGCCAATTTCTTGTTCAAGCTTCTTAATATGCAATGGTAGAGGAGGTTTGAGAGAAGAATGTAATCACACTTGTTACGGATAATGCATTGGCTTATGTTAAGGCGGGTATGACTTATCTACCTTCATGTTATGTTTTCTATTTTTTTATTTGTTTGGTGTATTCTGTACTTGTTTGCCGTTTTGATAATCTTTTATTGGACTCCATGTGTGGCACATTGCATAGATCTCATGTTGAAGGATATTGGAAAATAATACCACTAAGTGAAAAGTTGTATAAAGCAAGCAATGTTCACACGCGGGTATATGCCCACGGTAACAACTAACAAGATTTGCTACATCATTCTTCACATTTCTTCCATTTTCACTAACAAAAGAATGATTTGAGAAAAATGACTACTTCCCAAGAATGGTTAGATAACAAGTGGTCCAAGGATCCAAAGGGATGAAGAATGGCATTTATCTTATTCCTAGATTCATTTTGGAGGAACATAGCCTATTTTTTAAAGTTAACGAGTCCTCTTGTTAGGGTGAGAGATCGCCGACCATGGGTTACATCTACACGAGGCCATTGAAAGGGCTAAAGAGACTATTAAAAATAGTTTTAAGAGAAAGAGGAGTTCTATAGTGATACTTTTGATATTATAAATCGTCGATGAGATTCGTCGACCATTGCTTCGTGGGACATTATCTTTTATGAAGAAGATTCAAACCATATTACAAAGGATCAAAAAGCTATGTCGGGTATATATGCTTGCATTATTAGGTTGGCTCCAAGTGAAGAAATTGACGACTTGATCAATGAGCAACTAGCTACATATCAAAATGACGAAGGGGTTTTCGGTGCTTTAAGCTTGGAATAATTCTTCGACACTTTTAGAGTCTAGGTGGTTCCCAAGGAAGTTTTCAATTCAACATCTCCTATTCCCGTGATATCTAGGATCTCATTATTCGCTAGTTGTACCTTTTCAAAGTCTATTTTTAAGTTTCTTCATCAACTCCATGCTGTGCGTGGCATGGAATGATGCTCCTGAATCTGTAACCCATGAATCCACAACACCCTCCACGCAACAAATCAACGTGTCATCTAAGTCTTCTGCTGCAATATTCATCTCTTTCTTTCTTAGCTGTTGGGCATTGATTTCTTAAATGCCCTACCTGTTTGCAATCCCAACACGTGATGTCTCTCCTGCCCGATTGCTCCCCCGTTCATACTTTCTGCCACTGCCTTCTGTATCTAATAGTGAACTTGAAGACTCCGTAGTTAATATAGGTGATATATAAGTTATCGGTTCCATGTAAAATGTCGGTGTCAAATATCGGTCAGAATATCGGTACCGATATTGATCGATATATCACCGATTTTCCCGATATCAGTACCCTTCTTCTTAGTTCTACCATTCATCTTTCTTCTTATTGCTGCTATTAATGTTTTAAGTCTTAATTGTTAGTTGTTAGTGTTTTAAGTCTTAGGGGCTGTTTGGTAGGCTCTTAATGACCATTCAGATGATACCTCTTAAGGGTTTAAAACCTCTAAATGAATAAGAGGTAACCTCAAGTCTGAATGGTTAAGAGGTAACCTCTGAATGGTAAATCATCACATGTCACATTCTTCTACGTTCTCATTGGTAAATTTCTTAATGGTTCCATTAAGAGGTAGCCTCTTAATGACCATTCAGAGGCTACCAAACAGCCCCTTAGTCAGTTCCTACTTGCTACAAGTTCCTACTTGCTACAACTGTTAGTGTTTTGCAAGTTGCAAAAGGTTAATTTGTTAATGGTAAGAGAGTATAATAAATTGTTAGTGTTAAGTTGCTGGATATATAAATTCTGCATATTATAATTACCGATATCACACCTCAATAACCTATATCTCAAATATCGGTCGATTTTCTACCGCATCAAGTGCAAAGCTTGAAGATCGCCCGAACTTCTGCGTCGTATGTCTTCTCCCAGAACCAGGTCATGGATTCCTTCAAACGTAAACTTAGTAGTTCTAGATGAACCACTGACCGTTGTCACTGTCCCAAACAAAGAAGATAAAAGGAGCAGCGCCTGAATCTTATCATCAAATTTAATCAGTTGATCCTAACCGAGTTATGATCGAATCAAAGTTATCGATGTGAATAGCAACAAAGGCACCCTCTCTTGATGTGAACAGCTGAGGCACCCTCTCTCATTCTGGTGTTGACCAACTGTCGAATCAAGAACACCTTATTTAAAGCTGAAGGCTTTTCATACATATTGGATAAAGCCTTCATCAAACCGGACGTGGTCATTTCGTTCACAATGTTGTACGCAAAATTCTTTGCTTACAAAAGCCTGACTACTCTTAAGCCATGATAACCGAAACCTGAACCTAGGAAACGAACCGAGAACCAGGAACAATCTGAGCCTAAGCTCTGATACCACTTGTTAGGGTATCACGATTGTAATATGATCAGACACAAATTACAAGGACAACCTCTGCTGTTGTTGACTGAGTTGACCAGAAAGCAGTTCTGGCTAGAGCTGAAACTGTGGTGACACAACAATATCGGCAACGACTACACAAAACAAAAAACCAGCTACGGCTGCTGGGGTTTGTGGCTGCTGTTTAATTAGTCTTGATGTTCATATTACCCTTGTACATAGGCACATGTAACATATTTATTATCATGCGGCGAGTAGATTATGATTAAAGTTATCTCACCAAAGTTGGGTTTATTATTGATAAGAAATTACTTTTAAACAGATTGAAAATGGACGATACGATGAAGCAATTTCAAGAAACGCTGATCGAGATTGAGACTGAAGCAGAGAATCTTCTACTTGCAAGGCATCAGGTAACTGGAAATATGTTTTCGTCACTTTGAGTGGAACATAATAACATATTCACATGCTTTACAATCTTAATGAATTTGTGACGACAGTTAGTTGAGGATGATAGAATGAGAAATGGGAACAGGGAGGCATTGACTGCATTAAGGAAGCAGGCCCGAACGACAAAAACAAGTGTTCCTTCTCCTTTTAATTTGATGATGAATGAAATTGGTGTATCGAGGCCTCTAGTGAAGGAGATTTGTGAAACTTGCGGGAACCATGACTCCAAGGAAAAAACATGGATGATGTTTTGTGGAACTGATATGTATGCTCGGGTTCCGTTTCATGCAGCTCATACGTTTTTGGAGACAGGTATGTTGGTTTCAACCATGTAACCAATTATCATAAAGTTACTACTTACTACAACCGTTAAACTTCATCACCAAAAAAACAATAAGTTATCTAAAAGATGGAACACAACCAGACGTTCAGAAACCAAATGATCATAGAACAAATGCTAAGTCCCAAAATCAAGCTCAGGATAAAAGCTAGAAATAACAAATTGTATGTTAAGCGTAACTTTTTTTGCCTCATTCAAGGCAAATAGATTAGTCTGATGTTCTATTAGTCTGCATGCTTTTGAAACTATTTTGGTTTCTACGATGTTTAATAGTTTAATCTGTCAAAATTGCTACAAGTTAATCTACTGAGTACTGACTAAGTTGTTGCCATCGGGTTGTTTCTTAGCTGTGAGCTGCTTTTGCAATTGGTTTTGGTTGTTTATATATTCTCCACATTTTTACAAAAGTTTTATATCATTAAAAAACAGGGATAACTATGTGATTATTGACCTGATCCATTAAGATCTAAAGAAATGTTTATTGTTTAAAATCCTAAATAATGGCCCCTATTTGGATCAACTCGATTAAGCATCTTAGGAGAAATTTTTGGTTGAACGAATATGTGGTAATGTGGGAAAAAAATACAAATCACTGGTTGACTTTTCTTTCAATCAATTTGTATCAACATAGGTTCCATCTTTTTTAGTAACAGTATCAATAAAGCAACGAAATCGATCTCATAGAAAGTCGTCATTATGTATATTCTTAAAGTTATGCTTATATATTCTTGGAACACCATTGTGTTTTATGTATGAAATCAACCAACTTAACATGTCTCTTAACTGGAGCTATGTTTTTCGTTCATAAATTACACTTATATATATTTATGAATATGCAGACTATTTGTTGGTCCATGCAACAATTTTAGCCTGAAAGTGAACGCGAGGTTCATAAAATACATGCTTTGATCGATTAGTTGATTGCTGTAACTTTCCGTATTATAAAGATCATCTCATCTTTTGCATGCGGGATTCATTTGGAAAGTGGTGCATGTTCTTGTAGAAAATATGCTTCCTTTAGTACACACACGCCTTCATGAATGTCATGGCCCACAAATTTAACCTGTATTTTTTACATCAGGCAAAGTTGATTTAAGATGTTTCACTATCTTTTTCCATGTATAGAAACCGGCCCACTACCAACATACATGCTAAATAACCTGAATCATCAATAATACATGTTTGGACTCACTGATTAGAGAGTTGTCTTATCAATGCTTCAAAATAGTACCATTTGATAACATCCAACATGTTTTATGCATTCATCTGTTCTTAATCAACTAGTGAAACGGTTATTTGTAATATTTGTATTTAAATGTAGATCAGATGAGGCTTGACTTTGATGTTAAGAAACTACAAAGTTATGTAAAGGAGAAGTCTTTTTTGATATCGGAACAAGGTGTTCTTGCTGACAAGATTGGGCCCGGCGTTTTAAAGTCATTGGTGACATTACAAGACAGACCAAAGTAAGTTTTGTTGACTTAATGTGATGGTCAAACCCCTTGCTCTAGTGATCAACGAGTATTGTTTTGTAGAGGTGACAAGATGGGCGGGATGGGTGACGGATGAACACAAGTTTGAATTGCGACAACTCATTTTAGCTGATAATTTAATTGACCCATCTTGTAAGACCAAACGCAACTCAAATCAACCCATCAACACGTAAATGGGTCGAAATTGACACTTTTTGAAGATCCGTGTTGTCACTTTTTAACAATCAACATCATTATGGTTACTATTATTTACTTTTAAACCTGAAAACTGAAGACGCATGTACCCACACATGAGCCACTGCTTAGTGTTTGTTATCAATTTCTGTTTCTAATTTTTAAATATGTATATTTTCTGCTTTTTATATCCAAATAGTTTTCTCTATTTAAATTTAAGAGTTAAATGCCATTTTAGTCCCTGTGGTTTGGGCCATTTTGCCATTTTAGTTCAAAGATTTCATTTTTCACATCTGGGTCCAAAAAGGTTTCACCGTTGCCACTTTAGTCCACTGGGTTAACTTCATCCATTTTTGTTGTTAACGATAAAAGGCAATTCGGTCATTTTGTATGTAATTCTGTTAACTAGAAGGGCAATTCGGCCATATAAAATGACCGAATTTCCCTTCTCGTTAACAAAAAAATGGATAAAGTTAACCCAGTGGACTAAAATGGAACGGTGAAACCTTTTTGGACCCAGATGTGAAAAATGAAATCTTTGAACTAAAATGGCAAAATGGCCCAAACCACAGGGACTAAAATGGAATTTAACTCTAAATTTAAATTTAAATTCTTATCTTGACCCCAAGCACAATTAATCTTCACAAGCCCGAGTTTACAGTCTACGGATGACATGGGACCGTTGGTAATCCAGTCCCATACCCGATTGTAAAACCGTGTTCATACCAACCAGGTAATTATCCGTCATGTATCAGTTATACCCGTTAGTTTGTAATTTGTTAAAACACACCCTTTGGGAATTCCAAATACTTTCTTACTATTTGTTATTTTTATTAATCTCCAGTCCCACGCCCAAATACCCCGTCCGAAATGTTTCGGGTTTACTCGTTGGGTCTGGTTTCGGATTCATTTGCCATCCCTAGTTTACATACATGACTCTGAGCTTATTTGCCTTATAAAATGTTGATTATCGTGTGTTCTATTGTTCTAATCCCAACCTTTATCTGCCATTCAGATGAGACACCAATTAAAACACACTCTACAGAAGAAACCGATTGTAACAAAGCAAATACAGAAGCTTTTGTGTTGGTGAACCAATGAAATCACTTGAAGATACTTCGATTTGAACCAATGAATTTCTGGTTCATCCAGGTTAGCTAACGGGTCAAAACGAGCAAGGGTCATTTTTGTTTGTCGATTATGTAAAAGAATTATAATTAAGAAATGTTATGAGAATAAAAGTGTTTGTTTTGGTTTTGTAACACATGGTATCTTGGGGATTTGTAGGTATTCTGTCAACATCTGCAGTTAATAATGTCAAATGGATGAAACAAGTACTGAATTATAAACATGTCATCGTGATGATGTTCTTGGGTGTGAAGATGTATCAACCGTTCATATATTTTGTTTGACATATGATATGTCACTTGTCGTTTATCTGTGTGGTTCTATAATTATTAAAGTGTCATATGTTGACAAAGTATCTAGTTTTTTTTGTGGTCCCATGTTTGTTTATGATTTTACCATAACGACATAGCATGGTAAGAACGTGTTTTTATTTTTATTTTTTGTATCCTGCAACCGAGTTACAAAGACACAGAAAATTGTAGAATCTCACAAGGGTAACTCAAATCTGTTGAGTTTATGTATAAAAAAAAAAACATTTATTTGTTAATTTTACCCTACCGTCTAAAAGCTCGAATAAGGCTCTGCTGTTTTTATTGATTGCATAACAATGATACAAGGGGCCCTTTATATAGGGATCAAATACAAAGAAACCCTAAACACTATTTTAGGAGATAATAAACCTTCCTAATTACAAGATAATTACAAAAACTATTTTAAATAAATATACATAATATTATCGGCTAAGACTCCCCCGCAGTTCGAGCGGGCGTAGGACAGACGCTCAAACTGGAACGAAAAGATTGAAACAGCTGCCGTGAAATCCCTTTAGTAAAAATATCAGCGTATTGCAATGAAGACGGGACATGAAGAACGCGTATGTGGCCAACCCGCACTTTTTCCCGTACAAAATGAATATCGATCTCAATATGCTTCGTTCGTTGATGTCGGACGGGGTTATCAGAAAGATAAACAGCAGACACATTGTCACAGTAAACGACCGAAGCATGCCGTAGTGGAAGATGCAACTCCAGAAGTAAATTACGAATCCATGTAGCTTCTACGACAGCATTGGCGACGCCGCGGTACTCAGCCTCAGCACTAGAACGGGAAATAGTGGGTTGGCGTTTAGACGACCAAGAAATTAAATTATCACCAAGAAACACACAGTACCCACTTGTAGATCGTCGTGAGTCAGGACACCCGCCCCAGTCTGCATCAGAATACGCGACCAAAGAATGCGAAGTAGACTTGGTTAGTCGAATCCCATAAGTAACTGTCCCCTGTAAGTATCGGAGGATGCGTTTCAAGAAAGCATAATGGGGATCCCGTGGTTCATGCATAAAAAGACAGACTTGTTGAACCGCATAAGAGATATCTGGGCGAGTAAAAGTAAGGTACTGAAGAGCACCGGCAAGGCTACGATACAACGTAGGATCGTGAAATAATGGACCGTCAGGCGCACTTAGTTTTGACGAAAGATCAACTGGTGTAGCGCATGGTTTACACTCCGTCATGTGAGCGCGCGAGATAATATCCTTGGCGTACTGAGCCTGATCTAAAAATAAACCTTTATCATCCCGAGTAACCTTGATGCCCAAAAAATGATGGAGATGACCCAGGTCTGTCATAGCAAATTCCCGAGAAAGTGTTGAAATAATATGATTGAGTAACGAGGTAGAAGATGCCGTAAGAACAATGTCGTCCACATACAAAAGTAAGTAACATGTTTTATCCCCGTCTTTGTAAATGAAAAGCGAATTATCGCATGTACTACTACGAAACCCATGAGCGAGAAGAAAATTTGCGAACCGCATATACCATGCCCTCGGTGCCTGTTTAAGTCCATAAAGGGACTTCTTCAATCTGCAAACATAGTTAGGATACCGCCTATCAACAAACCCGGGCGGTTGATGCATAAAGACTGTCTCATTCAAATGGCCGTGTAAAAAGGCGTTCTTGACATCCAACTGATGAATGGGCCAAGAACGAGAGACAGCAATGGAAAGTACCGTCCTGATAGTTGCCGGTTTAACAACCGGGCTAAAAGTATCTTCACAATCTATACCAACAGTCTGCGATTTACCATTTACGACCAACCGTGCTTTGTAACGTTCAAGAGAACCGTCCGATTTAAATTTATGTCTGAAAAGCCACATACACCTGATAACTGGACGATCATGAGGACGGGGAACGAGTTCCCATGTTTCGTAACGCACTAAATTCGGTTTGCATGGCATGCAACCAATGAGGGTCGGCAAAGGCTTTGGCGTAGGTATTAGGAACCGGAGAGATGGTAGTGGAGGTATGTAGAATTTTGGCTTTTGAACGGGTGGTCATGGGGTGAGTGTTGGTTGTGGGTTGGGCCGTAGCCGAGGGTGGGGTTTGGGCAGGTTGGGCCGAGGGAGGTATGTGGGCTGGTGGGGCCGTGGGGATATGTTGGGCTTGGGCGGATGATGGAGGGGGTGGTGGTCTTGGGCGACGGGAATAGGTTAGAGGAAATGGGGTGACCGAATGGGGAGAGGTGGTGGGGTTAGTAGCAGCGGGTGTGGGAAGTGGCAATGGTTGAGGTGGACGGGTGAAAGAAAACCCCGGGGGGGTAGTGTCATCGAGAAAAGTATAGGCATTAGGTGTGGTGGGAATAGTATATGAAAAGGTATGTTCATCAAAAGTTACATGACGGGATATGTGAACCTTCCCAGTTGTCGGATCGAAACACCGATAACCGCGAAAATCCGGTGGATATCCAAGAAAAATGCACCGGACGGACCGGCTGTGTAGTTTATGAGGCTGGGTGGCTGAATGGTTTGGATAGCAAGCACACCCAAACACACGAAGGTGGTCGTATGTAGGGTGGCGAAGGTAGAAGGCAAAGGTGGGAGTGAAGAAATTTAGGCGTTTGGTGGGAAGGATGTTGTGAAGGTAGGTGGCTGTGTGTAGAGCCTCAACCCAAAAGGTGGGTGGAAGATGGGCATGGATAAGTAAGGCACGAATGATATCATTTAAGCGACGAATCATTCTTTCCGCACGACCATTTTGGGATGAAGTTTGCGGACACGAAAAACGAAATAGGAGGCCCTGTTGGGTAGCGAAGGTTTTAAACGCATTATTGTCGAATTCACCACCCAGATCACACTGAAAGGTTTTGATTTTGCGTTGAAATTGAGTAGTGATGAGGGTGTGAAATTTGACAAAAGTTGGGAAGGTTTCGGATTTGTATTTAAGGGGATATACACAAATAAAGTGTGAGAAGTTATCAATTAGGACCATGTAGTATTTGTATCCGGTTTTACTAGTTATAGGGGATGTCCACAAATCACAGTGTATTATATCAAAAGGCGAAAAAGTAAACGAAGTAGATTCATAAAAAGGAAGACGTTTACTATTAGATAAATGACAAGAATTGCAAAAACTAGAAGTGTGTTTATTACATAAAAAACCAGAATTACGCCTAAGAATATCTAAAGCTTGAGATCCAGGATGTCCAAGTCTATCATGCCAAGGAAGGGATGCTGTTGAAAGTGAGCAAGCTTGAGGTGGGAGTGTTGGTGGGGTAATAGGATAGAGATCTCCCGTGCTATTGTGGCGCGACAGGAGGCGGCCCGTCTTGAGGTCCTTCAAAGAAAAACCAAAAGGGTCAAATTCAATTGAAACATGATTATCACGTGTGAAACGACGAACAAATATTAAATTTTTGATAATTTGAGGGCTAAACAGGATATTGGGTAGGATATAGGTGCGGTTATGGATAGGGAGAAAGCCAGTGCCCGAACCCTCAATTGGTAAAACATTGCCATTACCTACCAAAATTTTTGTGGAAACAGGAAAAGAATCATGGTGAGTGATCATACCTTTGTTGTTGGAGACGGTCCGCTCAGCGCCTGTGTCAAAGTAAGATGACGGGTCCGTGTAGGCAAGCTGGGACGTGTTGTAGGCAGCACTTAAATCAGATGGGTTGAGAGCATCAAACCCGTGCTGAATTGGGCCGAATGGACCGTAGCCCATTGGGGACTGGGGCTGATTGTAACCGGTGAAGTGGGCCGCAGGAGGTAGTGGCGTTGCAGCAGTGTTGGGCCTCCATTGTGATTGTGTCGGGTATGGACATGGTGGTGTGGTCCACCAGGCCCATTGCGGGTAAGAATTCGGTTGATAGGCCCAATGGTTATTGTTGGGTCCGGCGGATCGGTTTCCACGGCCGCGACCACCGCGGCCTCTTCCATTACCACGACCACCGCGACCACGATAAGATTGACCGCGGTAGGGCTGTTGTTGAGATGTATCAGCTGGTGAAGGTGTTGCCGTTGCGGAGGAAGAGTTCGCGGTCGGAGCAGCAGGTGCGGCCAAGACTGAAGACGACTTCTGAGTACGGGCTTCCTGACGGATAACTTCATCATGAAGCATGGAACGAGCCAAATCCCAATCAGCCTTTTGGTTATTAATCAAGGCTGCTGTAGTATCAAATTCGGGTGATAAGCCACGGACCAATTGAAGAACGAGTCGGGACTTGGTAACCGGTTGATCAACGTCTTGAAGTTGATCAGCTAAGCTTTTTAACTGCTGACAATAATTATCGATGGAGCTGCACTGTTCAAGGGTGAGATTAACAAACCGTGATTCGAGGGCAGCGGCCTTAGCTTGCTTGTTACTGAGGAATATTTTTTCTAACTTCAACCATGTGGTGCGAGCCGTAGCATCGGTGTCAAGAACACGTGTGAGGAGGTCGTCCGAGAGTGTGCTGTAAATCCACTGAGAAACCAATGCGTCCAATTCTTTCCAAGTCGGATATTGCGGATCTGCTTCGTCAGGGGCTGGTGTGTCATCGATGTGGTCAAGAACCTTATATGCCATGGTGTGAAGTTTGAAAAGCTTCAGCCATGACGTATAGGTGACCTTGGTTCCATCAAGAATACGAACCTTCGTCTGAATGTTGGTAACTGAGTACGCAGGGTGGAGGGTTTTGGTTTCAGAACTGTTCGATTGATTCTCAGCAGTGCTTTTATTTTCTGAAGTCATGGTGAACAGGGGCAGACGAGGATGAAGAGGGAGGGTGAAAAAGGCAGCAAGTTATCAGCAGCAGGTTAGGAAGGATAAGGGTAATCAGCAGCAGGTTATCGAAGGGAAAAAAGGAAGGAAGGAGAAGGGTAATCAGAACCGTAGCTCTGATACCATAAAAGCTCGAATAAGGCTCTGCTGTTTTTATTGATTGCATAACAATGATACAAGGGGCCCTTTATATAGGGATCAAATACAAAGAAACCCTAAACACTATTTTAGGAGATAATAAACCTTCCTAATTACAAGATAATTACAAAAACTATTTTAAATAAATATACATAATATTATCGGCTAAGACCGTCGAGTCACAATAAATAAGAAAACCATAGAAGAGTCAGCATGGCCGTCCCTGAGAACTCTCAAAAGCTTTAGCCAAACCTTGAACCTGATACCTGCAAATTATCTTGAAATGGTTTTCTTTAATCCACTACCAACATTTTTATGTATGACAGATGGATGTATATACTAAATATATAATTTAATATGTATATAAAAGCTTGTAAAAACTTTTCGGACCCTTTGAAAATTTGGGCCTTGTGCGACGACATCGGTTAGACTGCCCAATAGCCGGCCCTGAGAGTGGGTAACCCTATTAGTTCATGTATGAAAGAGTTACTATGAGGTTCATGTATGAAGAGTTACTATGAGTCATTGATCAAGAAAACTGTAGAATCTCATAGGGGTAACTTAAAGCAGATGAGTAAGTTTTAGACTGAGAGTAAAGTACTAGCATATACACACACCACACTAAGTTGGGTTTATTTATTTATTTTTATATACTATGAGATATGAGGTGATATTGGTCTTCAATTTTTTTTCCATTAGTCCTTTTTTAAATGATTTGGTTTATAAACATGTTTGTGATTTAAGGAAATCTTGGACATGTTTGATGCTTAGTAAGTAAGCTACATTAATGCTCTATCATATTGTTGGTTCATATGTTATTGTTGTGAGTTTTTAAAGGTGTCATAGTACAAGGAACCATCAAAGTAAAACTTTCTGTCAATCTTTTAAAGGTGTCATAGTACAAGGAACCATCAAAGTAAAACTTTCTGTCAATCTTTTTCAATCCATGGAGATGGGGATGTTGACAAAGTGAAAAAGAAATACTAGCATGTGAGGCATAGCTACTTTATGTGTTTGTTCTACTTGTATTTATGGAGGGAGGTTCACCATCAACAGTAAACTGATCAAGACATTGCATATGCGTTGCCTATCCCCCATTCATTACAGATATTGCCAACGCAAATGTCACGGGCATGGGGCGTGGTCTACACGCTTGTTCATTCACGTGTGGTGGTCAACTAATTTACTCGTATTATTTGATTGATATAATGCTACGCATTATATGAAACGACATTCTATTGTATTCATCCTCGAGTGTCTAAACCACATGGTTGTTGGCTCGTACGAGCTCCTATTTCAACCATGGGCATGGATATGAAACAACATTCCAATTTATGCCTAATTGAACTAGAGGAGTTCAAGAATGGTGTTGCTAAATCTACCACATTTTCTTAATTTAACTTACTCCCAAATGTCAAGTCTATAAAATCAATACTTTTGTTTATTTTTGGGAACAAACCACTACATATACTCATGTCATTCGCACGTGTTCGCTAACATATGTTCATGCGTGTTTGGTAACATAACGTCTGGATGGGTTGGTGTTTGTTCATGCATGTTTGCTAAGACAATATTTCTTCTAGTTTTGGTAATAATTTTAAGAAAGACAACATTCTTTCACATGAAATATGGTGTAAAGAAAAAAATTAAGTTATTATTCTTTTTTTTTTTTTATAAAAATATGAATGATTGATCAAAAGTCGTTTATAAAAGGCTAAAACAAAAAAAAAGGACTAATTGAATAGTATATTTAGACATGCATGATAAAAATAAGAAGCAATACGAGGAAGTAGATTCTTTATCTAATTAATATTTAATTTAATAGTAAATTTGGAATGGTCACAAACATGTATGTTTAATTTTACTTCATGTATGTATAACTCTTTATGCCAAATTCTAGCATCTTGCTAAGTTTGGCTTGATTTTATTGATAGTTATCGCCGTTAAAAAAGAAAGAAAGATCTAATTGATATACATGTATTGCTCGAAGTTTACAAAGCTAACTCCTTTTAAATTAACTTTGGTAAAAGATTTTACTCGAAGTTTAAAAAGCTAACTCCTTTTAAATTAACTTTGATAAAAGATTTTACGGATATTGGGGCGTTTAACGGTATCGGATTGCCGTTTGGAGGGCGATGTATGTCTCACTTGTTTTATATCTATCATTATGGGGGATCAGTCCCGGTTTAATGTCAGGAATATATTTAGATTGTTGAGAAGTTTTCATCTATGCTCGGGCCTCAAAATAAATTTAAGGAAATCTTCTTTGTTTGGGTAGGGTAGAGATGGAGGAGGTGACGGAAATGGCGTCGATTTTAAGATGTAAGGTGGATTCGGTGCCTTTTAACTATCTTGGGCTTATTGTGGGGTCTAATATGAACATAATTTCTATTGGAAGCCGGTATATGATGTTGTAGAGGCTCGGCTATCCCGCTGGAAAGCTTCTATGCTCTTTGTACAAAGCGCCCCCAAAAGTGATTGAGGATTTAGAGACTCTAATTAGAATACTCTTATGGAGTGGGTCAACTGAGTTTAGGAAATTGCATTGGGTAGCTTGGGAACGGGTCGCTACTCCTATTGAATCGGGCGGTTCCGTCCGATTTTGGACGTTGGAGACGGGCCAAACTTTTTGAATGTGGTGGGCCATGTAACGGTAACTTGCAACATTTAAAAATAAAAAATAAAAATTTCACCCCACCACTATAAATTCAACCTCTTTTCACCTCACTTTTTTACCAAACTACTCCCACTTTTCTACCATTTTTATAAAAAAAACCTCTCCCAACCTTAAAAAAATTATGGATCCCTACAACCCAAATAATCCCAACTCAAGTTCACACCTGTTTTCGTCATCCGGCTACACACCCGTAATGGACACAATTAGGAAAAAATGGAGTGGGGGAGTGTAGTTTTTTTTTAAATGTAACTTTAGGTTTTTTTTAAGTGTGTTTTTTTTTTAATTTAAATGTAACTCGAGGTTTTTTTTAGGTGTGTTTTTTTTTTTATTTAAATGTAACTTTAGGTTGTTGTTTTTTAAGGTTTTATTTAAATGTAACTTTTTTACTTTTATTTACTTTGTTTTCATTAATTATTTAAATCAAATAAATAATAATAAAAAAATGGAGGAGGAGCATCCCCACACCCTTGGATAGTCTCCAAGGGGAGGGTCCTTCTCCTTTGCCTACGTGACGCTTATGTGGAGGATAGTCCTTTGGAGACTATCCTCCCATACCCAATGGTCTTAGTGAGTGGAATGCTCCCATGTCTCTGATAGATGCGGTTACTTTGTCTGATTATAGAGATGGATGGAGGTGGATGGGTGATGCTAGTGGAACCTTTTCAGTCAAGACGGTTAAAGGAGCTTTGCTTTCGAGTAGGGACTTCAGCCATTTTTTTTTTATTTTTTTATTTTTTTTTTTTTGGTTATGAATTGGATTAAATGGATGCCAAAAAATGCAACATCTTTTTTTGAAGCTGAGCTGGACCGTATCCTGACTATCGATTCACTACTTAAAATAAATATCCAAGTGATGGATCAGAGGGGTGTTTTCTATGACATCGAAGTCGAATCAGTGCTTCATCTTCACACTGGATGTTTATTCGTGGCTGTGGTTTGGCAAAGTATTGGTTCGTGGTGCAAGGTTGGCTTTATGCCTTCTTGGTTAAGGATATCCCTAGTTTTTATAAGGATTTAGGCAGCTGCGATGTTGGTGTATATGGGTTGCTAGGAACGACAAAAGGTTCACCAATAAAGATGTGAAGGTTGAAGACATCATTATAAACGTTAAAGCGCTTAGTTTTCTTAGGTTCAAGAATAGATGAAAATATAGAGGTGTTAGTTGGGAGGATTAGTGTAAATTTTAAATTGACGGAACTTGGCTTGTGTAGTGTCTTTGGCGTCCCGGTTTCGGAGGGAAAACACAAGGGTTGAATCACAACATATAGTTTAAAGTTTATTAATTGAATATTGAATATATATATTTAAATCTTTTCTTAACTGTGAACTAAAATTTGATGTTAAAAAAAGTAATATTCTCATTAACATTAAATAAAAAAATATTAACTAATATTTTCCGTAATTATCAATTAAATTGAATTTAAAAACTTTGAAATAGTAAATGGTTTCAACTCTAATTCAAATACAAATTCCGTAATTAATCATTTCCTTATCATAAATTTTGAATTAAAAATACATAATTGTGTGATTAAGATTAAAAAATATAATATTTATATCTTGGAAAACGATGAAATAGGAAGTTTACTTTAGGTAAGAAGTAATAATAAGATGGCACGTGTCAAATAACAAAAAATATAAAGAGGGATATTTTAGTCAATCTCATTTCTTCTATTATATTTATCTTTCTCTGCATCTTCAAAACCCACAATCTTCAACATTTCCTCATTTTCTCTCTCTAAAATTACTACATCATAGTCGATTTTCTTCATCAATGAATGGTTTAAACACTCAATCAACGTGTTATTCAATTTCTTTGAAGAAACCCAGTTTATTTTATGCAATTTCTCAATTTTTTTTCAATTTAACATAATGCGATGGAACTTGAGAAATCGATTGAAACGAGTACTTCTCTTCTCAAATTTCTATGATTCTAACCTTCTCTTGATGTATTCTTACGTTTGGGCAACATTATTTGTTCCAGTTTTAATATTTTATTAAGAAATCAGTGGTAAAAAGTTGTACAGTAGGTGTTTGACAAAATGTCTCAAAGAAAATTACAAAACAGTTTTCAGTTTAAACTTTCGTTTAGAATTTTGCTTTACAAAATAATGAAAAAACATATTTTTGTGTGTTTTTTTGTTCATTGTGTTTTACATAAAAAAATAGAAAAAACAAAGTTTTTTCCATTGCGTTTTTCAAAAGAATGAAAAAACATTTTTTTTGTGTTTTTTGTCTATTGCGTTTTACAAAATAATAAAAAACACAGTTTTTTTGTCCATTGCGTTTTACAAAAGAATGAAAAAATACATTTTTTTTGTGAGTTTTTGTCCATTGCTTTTTAGAAAACACAATTTCTTTTGTGTTTTTAGTCAATTGCGTTTTAGAATAAATAATTTCTTTTGTGTTTTTAGTCAATTTCGTTTTAGAAAGAATACTTTCTTTTATGTTTTTAGTCAATTGCTTTTTAAAGAAGACAATTTCTTTTATATTTTTAGTTTATTTCGTTTTAGAAAAAAAACATTTTTTTGTGTTTTTAATCCATTGCGTTTTAGAAAAGATATTTATTTGTGTTTTTTGTCCATTGCGTTTTAGAGATAACATATTCTTTTGTGTTTTTAGCCCATTGCGTTTTAGAAATAACACTTTGTTTTGTGTTTTTGATCCATCGCGTTTTAGAAAAAAAAAAAAAAAAAAAAAAACACTTTCTTTTGTGTTTTTTGTCCATTACGTTTTAGAAACAACATTTTTTTTGTGTTTTTAGTCCATTGCGTTTTAGAGAAAAATCATTTTTTGTGTTTTTTGTCCATTGCGTTTTACGCATCTGGGTTATCGAAAACTTTTTTTTTCCAAAGTATAGCAATAGTGTGCTCGTTTTAAAGATAATAAAATGCTCGTTTTTATGGTGCAATTTTTATAAAAAATATAATGTCGTATGAAAAAGTTATTAACGTTTTAAAAACGAAGGAGAATTGGAGGAGAGAGAAACTATTAACTTGGATGAAGTAGAATACCCTTTAGATCTCACGTGACTCCTAGTTTTTGTTCAATTTTATTCATTTAATCCAAGTTCTTTTACTCGATTGATGGTCAAGATTACTTTCTATCATTTATACCCAAATAAACTTCCTATTATATCCTAACCCATTATATTTTTCCTAACTTATTAAAAGTATCTTGCATAACTTATCAAATAGTTTTAATTTATTATTATCAAATTGTATATAGTAGGAAATTATTTTCGAGTTAAATTTAAATTTAACTTCAGTAACTAATAATAAGTTTAAGCCAATTTTGATTTAATAAATATAATTATCTCATTAACATTAAAAATATAATTAGTAATGGAACATTTATTTCATTTTGTGTAAGAAAATTAAAATGAACTAGTAGGATATGAAACTTTTGTTATAGTCATTTTCTTTATTTAGTCTTTTACTCATCGAGTACCTTTTATTTATTTGGTTCAGAGACCAAAGTCATACTCAAAGAATCAAATTTATCTGTTTATGGCCTCATGTATCTGATAATTACCCGTTTAGATGTATACAATATATTAAAAATATTTTATTACCCTATTAACATTTCTATAATTGTAATAAAATTTAAGTTTCTAGCAATTTCCTCGTATTTTTTATTATAGGTTTTAAAATGATATACTATGTTAATATAGCTAATTCAAAGAGGTTTCAACTAATACCCCAAACCCATAAAAAATGTAAACTAATTTATTTTTCAACTCCATACCCGAATACCAAACCCGTCACCCATTATGAATAGGGCTATAAAAGAACCGAACGTTCAACGAACAGTTCGTGAACCGTTCGACTGGAAGTTCCTTCGTTTAATAAATGAACGAACATGAACAGAGGTTGTGTTCGTTCGTTTATGTTTGTGAACGTTCTGTAATGTGTTCATTCATTTAAAGGTTTTATATGTTGCATTTTTGTTTTATTGTTTTTCGTTTTAAAAATTGAAACCCTATTATATATGTCCCCTAACATCACTCATTTGACCATTACAATTTCAGTTTGTGTTAAAACTCGACAAATTAGTTTCTTAATTTTGGATTTAATCATGTTTTTGATAATTATGTGAACTGTGTTCAGATAATTACGTTAAGTGTTTTTTTAGATTCTTCTTAATCTTTGAGATGAAAAATGCAAATTTTATTCTAAAATAAATATATGTTCGTGTGTATTCATTTGTGTTAATAAATGTTGTTTGTGTTCATAAACATGTGTTTGAGTTCATTTGCGTTTGGTAAGTGTTATGAACACGCTCATTTCCTTAACGAACGAACACGGACAAGAAATCTCGTTCGGAAACCGTTCATGAACAAGCTCCTTCCTTAATGAACGAACACAAACAAAACATCATTCTTGTTCGTTCGGTTCGTTTACAGCCCTAATTAAGAATGTTTTGTGTTTTACTGCCCTAAATATTTTTTTATGATGACTTGTTGAAAGAAAGAAAACGATGAAATATCTTTAGAGCATCCCAAATTAGGGGATCCTTAGCCATCCATGGTTGACGTGGTCTTTAGGTGGCGACAAATGTGAAAAAAGTCGGTTAGTCTATGAGGACGATCACCCAAATGATAAATGTGATAGGAATTTGACATGGGAGAGAAAGAGGACGACATCCGTAAAGAATGTGTTCATGAAGGTAACCCACGTTACACCGTCTATGTACATACATTGATCTGACAATATAAACAAAGTTAGTTATAATCATTGGTACTCGGTCTTATCGTCCTAGATAGGTTTATTTTTGGAAATTTAATCACTTTTTTAGTGATAACTTTAATGAATTATTAGAAACTTAAAAAATAGTTAGGAATTAGTTACGAATAAATCTTAATCTGACTACTATAATAAAAGAAACCAATTTTTGAACACGTGTTATTCATTGAAAGTATCCTCAAATCTATATTTATTTATATAAATAAATAATAAATTAACTAGGTTACAACCCGCGTGTACACGCGGTTTAACAAATGAGAGGTGGTTTTATTTTGTTTATTTAAAAAATATAGTTAACAATATATAGGATATTTTAAAAGTACAAAATATAATTCAGATTTCATTAAAAATCTAATTTTTTTTCAAAATCATTACAATAGCAAGTAAATGTATATGTTAATGTAGTTGAATAGTACGATATATATATGATAATAGTATATGTTGATTAAATACATGTAAACCGCCGGTACGACATCTCTTTTGCAATCCTTATTAGGCTATGGGGTGTGGGGGTCATGGATTGGAACATTATTTCCACATAGGATCATTAATTAAATGGTATACCATCCCCCTCCTTGATTGATGGTGGTTCTCATGGATTAAACCACGATTACCACGACCCTCACATTTGATAATTTTAAGACAAAAACAAATTAAAAAAAATAAAGGGGATAGTGGTTTGGGTCATGACCACACCCTTAGGGTAGTGGTTTTGAATAATGGATTAAAGATGGATGACGTGGTGCCTATGTGGAGGGTCATGGTGGTCATGAGGGTCATGACCACACCCTATAGCCTTAGTACATATTAAAACTTCTTTCATATCAACAGCATCACTTCCATCATCGTCTTCTGGGAATATCAAACTTGGGGAAGCCTTGCGATTACAACTTTCACAACCTAGATAATACCATTCGTTGTCTTTGTTTACAGCTGTCACTATACCAACAATAATAACATGCATAACCTGCAAAAACGTATGTAAATATGTAAGGTTTAGCGTTTAATTAGGATATGAGTATTGGCAAAGTCAATATTTGTTATGAGTCATAAATTATAGATTGAACAAACCTTGGTAATTTCACTAATCCAACCAATAGTGCTGAAAAAATTATTCTGTAGGAACTCTGCTTCGTTAGATGTTACCCTGGACTGGCCAATAGGACGATTAACCGATGGTGTTACAGCAGAATTTTTTGCAATGTAACTGTTAAAGATGTAAAAGATTGTGTAATCAACAATTACTTACATTATGGAAATATATCTATTATCACAAAGCATGTGGATTTTACCTTCTTCTAAAATTAATAATCTTTTCATTGCGTTCATTGATGAATAGCTTAGTGATATTGAAAGCGTTTGAGACATTGATGTTGCCTAAGGTGAAACATATAGTAAGTCAGTATAATAACTAAATATAAAAAGTTAAATCTACAAAAAATTAACAAACCTTTGTAGTCAGTGAAGCTACCAAATTGTACGATAAGTACAACATGTACTTCTGCCTTATTTTTTGAGATGTACTCTTGCATCTGATCACAATATTTCTCCCACAATGTCAACGTTAAAGCAATACCCCTGAATTTGTCATTAATTTAACGAATAAGAAGCAATAAAGAATAAAAAAGTTAATAGAAAAACGATATTTAAAAGAAAAACAAACTCCAAATCTCTCAAGATTAAGTCCATCTTGTAGGACGTTTTTCCATGTCGTGTTGTTGTATCCTCCCTTGGAAACCATTTCTCGACATAACCAATAAAGTCTACAATGAAAGAAAAAAAGGTTATAATAATAAAACTTGATTATAACGGGTGTATTAGAATTTCATAAAACTTATAACTTTTATTAATGATCAAGAGATATTGATTTCTTTTATAAATGATCAAGAAATTAATACAAAGAATATATATTATTATTAATAAGAGGAAAAAATATATAATATTTAGAAAATTAAATTAAATTAAGTTTAACGCAAGGGAGGAAATTAGGTTATTTGCAATTTTTAATTATTCATGTGTTTCATGCAATTACGACATATTATTTTATTTTTAGAACAATTAAAATAAAAATTAAAGAAAATAATAATACCGTTGAAAAACAGATACGAACTTGAATATCTAAGTTTATAACCATCTTGGAAAAACATACCAAACTTTTATTATAGATCGTCACTATTCACCGGCTGCACTTTTTAGATGGCGACGACGAATCAACCAACAACTGTGATCGCTAAGAATCCAATGAAACAAAAAAATGTTATTGATGTAAGCAATTCGATGATCAGTTAAGATGGTTTTTCAAGCCTCAACTAAGCAGAACACTAAACTCACTAAAAGGTTTGGCGTTAACACCACCGGAGACGATACGATTTTCAGATTTCAACTGCAAATAATCAGTACGGCTGAACTTGGTGAATCCACTGCAACAACATAACAAACATTAAGACACTAATTCATGAAAAAGATAATTTGTAACATCATATGGTATGCAGCAGAAGAGTTAAATTTGATCTCATACCACTTCCTAGAGACGATAATCTTTTGACGGCATAGATCCTAATTTTAGGATCAGAAACACCACGGCAGTAGCGAGATTTTGGATAGGGCTTGTTCTTGATCTGACGATAACACCTTGCAGGTCCTGAGTAATACAAATTGTTACATGTTAGTTAAAATTAATAGCTACAGCTTGCTGATTTAAAAAAAAAAAACCAGCTAAAATCTAGTAACACAAGTTAAAAGCCACAGAAAAAATACACAATCACATAAACTATCTGAGACTAATAAGTCAATGTAACCCTAAAATTCACCAAATTCCACTAACATTAGGCACAAATAGTTCCTAAATCATATGAAATACCACATAGCATGAACTCTCTCCGACTACCTATGCCCACCTCTAAGTATGGCGATCATCCGCTACAAATCATCCATCGGAGAGAAGAAATTCAACCGGAGATCTGTTCATATTATCATCAAATTCCCATCAGATTTGCATCAATTTTCATTAGATCCGTATCAGATCATGGAGATGGAGCGTGTGACGGAATTTCCGATGAGTAACGTTGATATCGGACCGAGAAAACGGCAGCGTATTGGCTGGGATGTTGTACATCCGGCTGCGAAGGTATAAAATCCGCCACTGCCATTGAACGGGTTGTTTTTTCTTCACCCAAACGAATCGGAACTAATATTACTGTAATCTATATTTATTTATATAAATAAATAATAAATTAATATTAAATCTTATCATACTTTAATAAAATATTATCCTCAAATCTAAATTGTTAATTTAATATATTTTTAAAACAAATACCTCTCTTATCTACTTATCTTATATTAAATATATAAATAATAAATTAATATTAAATGTTATCCTAATTTATTAAAAATATAACTTTTTTTATTACTTGGTATACAAAATTATGTTTATTCAACTCGTGTAAAACGCGAGGTTTTTAAGGATATAATTTTTTTTAATTATTTGGTAGATTTTTCAACCCGACTATACACCGGGTTTTTTTAAAGATACGGCGTTTTTAGTATTTAATATACAAAATTACATTTGATTAGGATACAATTTTTTTATTATTTGGTAGATTTTTCAACCCGACTATGCACGGGTTTTTTAAAGATACGACGATTTTTGTATTTCATATACAAAATTATATTTATTTAATCTGTGTAATACACATGGTTTTTAAAGATATAACTATTTTTTAGATCTATTCAATACGTGTAATATACGGGGTTTTTAAGGATGTAATTTTTTATTATTTGATAGATTTATTCAACCCGATTATACACGAAAATTTAATTTTCTGTAAATTGTCTCTGGAAAACTGCATTTGTAGACAGTCTTTTGATCTCCTACTTCCTGATTCAGACAATTCACAGACAAAACTATTGTCCTGGTTCAATGCGTTTTAGAGAGAAAACACTTTCTTTGTCATTTTAAAGATACGACGTTTTTAGTATTTAGTATACAAAATTACATTTATTTAATCTGTGTAATACACATGATTTTTAAAGATATAATTTTTTTATTATTTAATATATAAAATTACATTTATTTAACCCGTACAATATACATGGTTCATAAAGATATAACTTTTTATTATTTAATATATATATTTATAATTGTATTTATTCACCCCGTATAATACAGGGGTTATAATCTAGTTAACAATATATAATAATATGATAACATAGCCTTTCAAAAAATAATAATATGATAACATGGTCTATACATAGAGAGAGAAAGAGATATATCTCTTGGGAACATATCTCTCTGACTAAAATACATTCCGTACAACAAGAGTCAACGTCGGTGTCAGCCTTTTCTTACACTATCCTCTGATTCCATATTCACCCCTCCTACATTTCCATTTATACCCTTACTCCCATCTTTTATTTCACCTTATGCCACTTTAACATATGAAATATGAAATAATAAAATAAACCGGTTATTTAAGATATAATACTAGAGCTAACAAAAATGTGTTATGTATTCCTGTTATATCAAACCGGTAGAAAATGACACGATATGCTTAACATGAATTTTGAACTTGAACACGGACATATTTATTGTTGGCTACACGACACGGCATATGTAACAGGTAACCACTCCAATAACACAATCACGTCACTTTTAACACAATTAAATATAAGAAATTTGATAACGTGAATGACACGACACGTTTAACTTGATTAATGATAGGAAAAATATAAAACATAATTAACATGATAAAATAAAAGTTCAAAAATATTACAAGCCATATTTAGGTTAACACGTTTAATCATTTATAAAACTATAAAATAAGTCATTCAGATAAAACATATTATATACGTGTCGTGTTGACCTATTTAATACGATAAGTTAATAGATTATCTATGTGATAAACGGGTTGAACATGTTTAGACATGTTTTTAATTGTGTCATTGACGTGTAAACTCGTTTATAACCTAAATTTGTTTACCTCAAACACTAATTTGTTTAACTCATGCCGAGTTATGCCGTGTTAACGAATTGTGCCATATATTACCATTACATTTCACTTTCACTCATCACACTTGTTATGGTAATTAAATTCCAAAATAAATATCACACCCAAACACATCAACACTAAAGTCAAACCCACACACATAGCGCACACCATCACCAATGTGACATATATCACAAAAAACCATCCATTATGCGTGATACATCCCTTTGCGGTGGTGTATCACGGTACCACACTCCATCACGTCACACTATCATACACCACTCTGTCCACCCTTATACTAATTAAAACAGATGTATAAATATATTTATCCAACACACAATTCTCTATTATATATATTTGATATTGTTTGTATTACAACTAGAAAATCGACCCGCCCGCGTTGCAGTGCGGGCTAGGAAGGAAGAAACATGAATCACAACAACAAATATAGCACGGGCGGGCTAGGAAGGAAGGAAGAAACACGAATCACTACAACAAATATGAAAAACACGAAGGTTATAACCTTTTATACTTCAAGTTCTCCCTAATGTAAAGGTAGGTTCATATGATCACTAAATTGCATCAACCGTGGAAAACACAACAACGAAACTTGCAGCCTCATTTCATAACATTTTAATGTTCAAGAGCGCCAAAGATGATATATTTCACCTCCCTTTGGGTATACTTCCATTTAAGTTACTACATATGAAATCTCTTCAATTTTAGAAGCACCAACGCTGCCGACCATGACGGTGGCTGCAAATGCGAGCTTCAATTAAAACCCCAAAGAGATCGTAACCATGTTTTTGGCGTTGACACACAACAATAAAACGTAAGTAGTAATATAAACTAATAACATAGGTGGAAAACTTGAATAAAAGTCCATAGACTCAAATCGATCCACATTGGCTGGCTTGGTATGAACAAAACGTCAATCTCAAAACTAAAAGCGCATAATCAAAGTAGACCTAAAAACCTAATCGCACATATAAATTATTCAAGCACAATCACATCATGAATTTGTCGATCCAAAAAAGCGAATATCAATGAAGTTTCTTATGGAGTTCTTCATCATATCATAAAAAAACTAAACCTAGACTCTATATACCAAATCGCAATAAACAAAATGTTAACCTCAACATTATTCAACCACAGTTGTGAACCTATCGATTTAATAAACGCAAATAGCAATGCAGATAATAATCAAGGTGTTTGTCATACACAGATTAAACAAAAATTTGAAATATGAATGTAAAACAATTAATTAATATGCATCAAAGTATTCAATTGTGTATAGTTTCTATGCAAATTAGTTTTTAGTTGCTTCGAAACATGATCAGTGGATATTATGTGTATGAAAATTGAAAAGTGAGTATGGTGAACTGTAAGATCATATAGATCTGGAAATAAAAGCGTACCGATGAGCGACAATTGAGATCTAATAGCTGTCGCTGCTACTACATCTATCGCGGTTGTCGTGGTGACCTTCCTTCTTCTCCATCTCCTTCTTCTTCTTCTTCTTCTTCTTCTTCTTCTTCTTCTTCTTCTTCTTCTTCTTCTCCGAAACACTCAAACAGAAAATCAACTCTGAAACACTCCGCTGTGCGCCGCCGCGCGGGACCACCGGATGCCACGGCGTCTTCTTCGGTAAACCACCGCCATGGAACACCGTCTCTGTAGCTCTGCCTCAACCCACCATGGAAACAGTTCCCTTTCTCCCTATGCATTCTTTCTATCGCTCTATCTCACTCTTTCTCTGATCTGATTGAAGGGTTTGAAGTTTGATAAAACCATTAGCTAACGTATGTAAAAAAAGGTACAACTCACAAAGTAAAATGTACAACACAAATAAAAAGAGAAAACCATAAAAGCACAAGGTACAACTCCCACAACACCAAAATGTTACAAATTAGAGTGTTATATAATTAATTAAGTAACTAAAGTTATAGAAATCATGGGATTGAAAAATATTTATTATAACATTAATTTCGACAATAACAAATGATGATATTTATGAGTAGGATATGGAACAAACATAGTTGTAGGATGTCTACACGTTTAATGTAATTGATACATCATATATACCCTACAAGTTTTATTATCTTAACATTTTCGAAAAGAAAAATGCAATTTGGATACAAATTCTGTATTTGCGTAATTAAATGTCTCATATTAATTTCACCTTCCAGTTCTTATAATAATTATGATATGAATGACAGCATTAATTTTATATTTAGAATTTTACATTATAAATACTAATTAAGCTTAGCAGTATGGGGTCCGTCCCCTGGACCGTCCCACCCGGCGCCGATCCGCACACCGTGTATCCCTTCAACCCGAACGTCCCGAACAACCCGAACAACCCGAATGTATTTTCGGTGCCGGGGTACTATCCCACGATGGAACCGAACCAATTCGGTCAATTTTCCGCAAACGCTTTTGCCGCTTTCCAAAACTCACCGAATGTTTTTGCGAACACGCAACAAAGTCAAGCCATACAACACTTGATGATGCGTAATCCTTTTAATATCCAACCCGTGCAACCCGTTCAACCTGAACAACCATCGCAACCCATTCGAACCGAACCTGACGAAGATGTTGTTGAAGTTGTTCCCGAGACCAATCGCAAAAAAACAAACGAAAAAAAGGCAAGTAAGTTGCGGGTGAGCAAAGCTAACCGTCCAAACCGAAGCCGAAACAATGGACGCAACTCGAGGAAGAAGCCTTAGCGAAGGCTTATATAGGCTCGTCCACACACCCCATTAAATGTACGTAAAAATAACTTGTATTTTTTTTAAGTATATACTTTGTAGTCTTAATTTTTTATTTTTTTGTAACATATATTTTTGTCGAATATAGGTAACAATCAAACGGGTGAGGGTTTTTGAAAATCGGTTTTGGCGAAGTTTCTTGAGCTAATGGAACAAGTACCGTGTCGAGATGTCGACTCGTTATCTTCTAAGTGGCGAAAGATGAGCGGGTTCGTCAACAAGTTTTCGGAAGAATATAATAAAATATACTCAAGTGAGCGTCGTAGTGGGATGGGCGACGAGGATGTCTTCAAAAAGGCATTGGATGTTTACAAGACGATCCATAATACCACGTGCGCACACGTTCGGGCGTGGGAAGTTATGCGAACCGCCCCAAAGTGGGCGCCGGTTCCGAACGAGGTGGAGATGGCAAAACGTCAAAGAACCTCGGAGACCGGTAGTTATAGCGCCGGCGGCTCGGACGCGAGATGTCACATAAATTTAAAGGACGACGCCGAGTTCGATGAAGAAGAGTATGTCGTAAGGGAAGCGGAACGTCCCCCGGCCCGGGACAAAAAATTAAACTACAATTATACATTACTATAGTCGATTCTCATAATAAAAGAATTAAACTACAATTATACATTTTTATAGTTTCTCTAAGACTACTGGGTATGGGGGACGTCCCTTGCCCGTCGTCCTCCGACTCTGGACCACCTCCCCACCCCTTCAGACTTGTCACCGTCCTCAACGGCTCCCTGCAGCCGGTCTCGACGCCCCCCAACACACACATATACATACATACATACATACATACATACATACATACATACACACACACATATATATAGGGTTAGGATCGTGTGAGAAGTACTAGGCTAATTGAGAAACATTCTGAACCATACATTTTTCCTAAGTTTTTCGTAATATACACATATGTATAGTTTAAAATTCACTATATACATATATGTATAATTCAAGATTTGACAATATACATACGTGTATATTACGAAAAGCTTAGCGAAATGTGTGGTCTAGAATGCTTCTCATATTTCTCAAATAGGGTGGACTTCTCTTAGGATCCCTACCCTATATATATATATATAGGGGAAGGTTCAAATGAAAACCACTAGTTAACGCGAAAACTCGAAAACTAACTAAAAAAAAAGCCTAAAAAGCATACATATTTTTTTTTACCAATTTTCACTATTTGAACTATATAAAAAAAACTTAAAAAAAAATTTGTTGTGCACATATGTAATAGTACACATGTGTAATACACATGTGCACTACAAATTTTTTTTTTGAAAAAAATGTTTTTTTTATATACAAAAACTAGCGATTTTTAATAAAAAAATTGTAAAAAAAATTTGGTGTGTTTTTTAGGTTTTTTAGTTAGTTTTCGAGTTTTCGTGTTAAAAGTGGTTTTCATTTGAATCTTTCCATATATATATATATAGGATCACGCTAAAATGAGAACCACCTTGAGTTGTAAGAACCGCGAGAACTTTTTGATCCGGGCCTTGGTGGACCAAATTTTTTTTTTCAGAAACGTAGATGCATGTATAAAAACAACATTTGTAAAAAAAAAAAAATTAAAAAAAAAATGTCGTGGGTGTAGTTTTGAGCAACACAAGTTTGTGTTTACGGGACCCGTAAATTTTCCGACCAGATTTACGGGTCCCGTAAACACAAACTTGTGGCGCTCAAAACTACACACACGACATTTTTTTTTTTTGAATTTTTTTTACAAATGGTGTTTTTATACATGCATCTACGTCTATGAAAAAAAAAATTGGTCCACCGCGCCCCCCACGGTGTAGTTCCCGCGGTTCTTACAACTCGAGGTGGTTCTCATTTTAACCTTCCCCTAATGAGAACCACCTCGAGTTGTAAGAACCGTGACAACTACACCGTAGGGGGCGCGGTGGACCAAATTTTTTTTCATAGACGTAGATGCATGTATAAAAACACCATTTATAAAAAAAATTAAAAAAAAAAAATGTCGTGTGTGTAGTTTTGAGCGCCACAAGTTTGTGTTTACGGGACCCGTAAATCTAGCCGGAAAATTTACGGGTCCCGAAAACACAAACTTGTGTTGCTCAAAACTACACCCACGACATTTTTTTTTGAATTTTTTTACAGATGTTGTTTTTATACATGCATCTACGTTTCTGAAAAAAAATTTGGTCCACCAAGGCCCGGATCAAAAAGTTCTCGCGGTTCTTACAAATCGAGGTGGTTCTCATTTCAACTTAATTCCTATATATATATATATATATATATGGGAAGGTTCATTGGGGAACACTAAAAAAGTGGGGAACAGTGGGGAATCGACTCAAACGAACTCCGATTGAACTCATTCCAATGGGGTTGGAACCGGCTCGTCGAACCCTAACTAAGATCTCTTAACCATAAATCCTAACTCCTAAACTCTAAACCCTAAAGCTAAAAAAATAAGGCTAAAACCTAAGCTAAACCGTAAAATCTAAACTATAAACCTAAAAGCTAAACCCTAAAGGCTAAACCTAAAGCTAAACTCTAAAGCTAAGCCCTAAACCCTAAAGCTAAACCCTAAGGCTAAACCCTAAGGCTAAACCCTAAAGCTAAACCCTAAAGCTAAACCCTAAAAGTCAAACCCTAATATATTTAGGGTTTAGGGGTTATGATTTAGGGTTTAGGGTTAAGAGATCCTAGTTAGGGTTCGAAGAACGGTTCCAACGCCGCTGGAATGGGTCAAATCGGAGTTCGTTTGAGTCGGTTCCCCACTGTTCCCCACTTTTTTAGTGTTCCACATTGAACCTCACACTATATATATATATATATATATATATATAGGCCCATCCCTCGCACCCTAGGTCCATCCCCTTTAGGCTCATCCCCACACCCGCTGACGTGGCGCCTACGTGGCAATTATTCATGTGGAAGTAAATGCAACAAATAATATGAGCATAGAATGATGACTGAATAATGACTAAGACCAAGACCGACACTAAAGCCAAAACCAACTGCTTGCGTCCCACACCCAAAAAGGTTATGACTGTGGCAATGCCAACATCTCATAGTTAGGAGTAAAGGTCAGTCGAAGACTAATGGGGTGATACCAACATCTCCAAGTCATGAGGAAATGTCAGTTGTGGATCGACTGAATGAATGACTGATTGACTATAATGACCAAGACAACAACAATAACCTCACCACCACCACGAACAACAACAACAAATAATGCATATACGACACGCCAAATATTGCATGCTTGATATTAGATAAAAACAATTGACCGAGACACATTGATACACCCAAAAAGGTTAATGATAAAAAGGAGAGAGAGTGTACTCACAAGTTGCGAATAATTAATCCACGAGTATTACCACACGAAGAGAAAAGGAAAATATCTAAAATCATAACAATCACCCTATAATATAAATAAACAAAGTACTAAACGAACAGGACGATAAAATTGGGACTAGTGATTCGGGTTCTTGATTTTGGGAATTTTTGTATATAAAAAAAATATTATATGTAAAATTTCTTAATCCAAAAATATTTATACAAATATGAATTATATATATATATATATATATATATATATAGTATATAAAAGAAACTTTGATTAGTATTCTTATTGCAAGAAGTAATAATATGAATTATATTATTACATTTGTAAGTCTTGAACTTTATAAATAATGAATTTGTAGCAATGCTACTAATTAAATATACCACATCCTAATCGAAGTTATATAAGTCCAAAACATGTATAGACAAAATATATATACATTAAGGTAGGGCATATATATATTGACGTGTATAAAATGCAACATATAAATTACATCAAATAAGATATAAAACTAACCCTTTTTTAGTACTAATGTTGGAAAAAGCGTTCTTTTGTTTTCCTTTTGAAATTACAGGACCATATGAGCTTAAACGAGCAAAAGGAACAAATATGCAGCAAAAACTAACATAAATACAAAGAAAAGAAATAAACTTGACATGCCCGACCCCTCGACATCATCCCCAAAAGAAAAAACAAGAAACAGAAGGCTGACCACGCCCCGTGCCCACTGGACACGGGGGCGTGGTCAGGTGTGTGCAGAAAGGACAAAGCTGTGGAAGCTTCTACGCCCACCACGGGGGCGTGCCCAGCTCAGCACGGGGCATGGTCAACGCTAAGATTTGCAGAATCTTGCAAATTCTTGGTAGTACAGATACGCTTCTACACACGGGGCCGTGCCTACTGGACACGGGCCGTGTTGAGCCCTATGCTGACAAATGCAATTAATGAAGGAAGAGAAAAGGGATGGCCACGGGGGCGTGTCCACTGGACACGGGACCGTGGCCGGGCTTTTGCTCAGGCTATAAATGGGGGTGCTTGGTTCACTTCAATGGCATCCCTTGGCAAACCACCTCTCTCTCACTTTGCCACCACTCCACCACCACTACAACATCCACATCCACCACCATCATCCACCTTAGAGTGTGTGTAGTAGTCTCGGGATCCAAGATTGATAGCAAGAGTTCTTGTCAATCAAAGGCCATGTTTGGCTAAGTCTCTTACATCATTTGGTGAAGACAAGTCTTTAATGTATTACTTTTGATTTTTAATCTTTTCGTACTTTTTATTTGGTTTTGTATTAATGACTTTAATAACTAGTTTCTTATGTTGAAAGTGAAACTTCTTTATCATTTGTCCGTGGTGTCTTGGCATTACTTTACTGTCTATATAAAGTAAAAGATTTGCATCATTCATATTTCTACGGTCTATATAGAGATATGTTGGCACCTGGTCGGGGGTTAAAGGAATGGTTTAGTAAGGTTCTTGCCTTGTTCAGTGTATAGATCCTGCAAGGAACTGGGCAAAGCTTACTAGGACCTCCTTCAATACCCACTGGTATTAGATGGCGGGGGTGCGAATGGTTTGATCCCCTCATATGTAAACTACTATTAATACATTAAACCAGCTACTTGGGATTGTATCCCAGCTGACTCAAACCACTTAGCCGAGGGTAACGTCACCTTCAAAAGAGGGGCCTACCACTTTTCGCATTAATAACTTAATTAATTATCTTTCAATATTCCGATCATTTGGGATTGTATCCTTGCTGACTCAAACCACTGGGTTGAGGGTAACGTCACCTTCAAAAGAGGGGCCTACTACTATAACTAAGATAATCTCTTAAAAAGTGCAAAAGTGCGGAAATCATCAAATGATACATTAAAGGAGAGTCGGATCCAAGTGATTTATCTTGTTTATCTATTTTTATTTTATTTTATTTTATTTTTATTTCTGCATTTTTAGTTTTTATTTTCATGTTTTAAAAATCTTTTCTCAAAAATTTTAGATTGATTAGACGTTGAGGATAAACCAGTACTAAAAGCTCTTGTGTCCTTGGACGACTTCGGTATCTTACCAACGCTATACTAGGCTCACGATGGGTGCACTTGCCCATGTGTGTGTTTAGTGTTAGTAGAATATCGTGTTTTATAAATTTAAAACTTGACTAATGTATAAAATGGGCTTAAAATATCAATAAAAACATATCATTCCTTACACACACCAAGTTTTTGGCGCTTTTGCCGGGGACACAAGGATTTTAAGAAACTTCGGAATCAGCCTTTAGTGCTGGTGGGAGAGTTATTGACCCGCATCGTTCCTGTTTAGGAACTAAGACGGTAGAAATGTTGATTTGTGGAGCCCATTGGTATCGCCATTACTATGGGTTGAAAAAAAAGAAAACGAAGGTAATATTCTTATTATTTCATCTTTTATATATGTTTTCTTCTTAAGAAATATACTTATTTTATTTAACGGTTGTAGGAAGATGAAGACGTCATACGTGTTGAGCTTACTTGATGATGGCTGGATGAATTCAAGTTTATTTTGGTTATAGACGATTTCAAGGTTATTTTGGTGGATTAAAAGGAGACTTGAAGTTTAAGATGAAGTTTTTGAGACACTACTTTGTGTTAGTTATGTTTATAAAAATTATATGTTAAGCTACTCCAGTTTGGATAATTAGCTTGGTATATTTTGGGTGGATCTACTTAGTGTTTTTTTGTTATGATCATCTTCGAAAGTAAATATATGTTCGTTTGTGTTTGTTTATGTTCATTAACGTTTGTTTGTGTTCATTTGCGTTCGTGTGCGTTCATGAACGTTCGTTTGTATTCGGTACCTAAATTAACAAACGAACACAAATGAACAAGAACAAGTTCATTTCCTTAACAAATGAACACGAACAAAAAATCTCGTTCGGTAAGTGTTCGTGAACACATGAAATCCTTAACAAACGAACACGAACAAGGTCGTGTTCGTGTTCGTTCAGTTCGTTTGCAGCCCTAATTGTACCATTTGTGGTAATCCGCACTCGGTACAATATTGTGACCTCTTCGAACCATCCACTTCGTACACACACTATGAGGAGCCTAGGTACGAGCCATCCACTTCGTATACATACTTTGAAGAGCCAAGGTATGAACCTTCTCCCTCATACTCATATCTTGAGGAACCAAGGTATGAGCCTTCATACTCATATTTTGGGGAACCAAGTTATGAGTCATCTCCTTCATATACTTACTATGAGGAACCATGACATGAACAATCCACCTCATATGAGTATTATGAAGAACCAAATTACGACCCTTCTCCCTCATATACTTACAATGAGGAACAATGGTGCGAACCATCTACCTCATATGAGTATTATGAGGAACCAAGGATCGAACTTCCAAACTCAAGCTGTGGGGATATTTATTCAGATCGCTTTGATGAACCACCAACTATCCTCCCCGTAGCCGAAAAGATAATAGAACACCTTAAAACTATCGAGCGCTATATAAAAGAAGCCCGCACAAGGGAAGAGGAATCCCGCGCAAGGGAAGAGTTAATTGTACTAAAGAAGTGATAGTAGAAGAGGTAAAAATGGAAGAACAAGTAAGTGAAAAACCAACGCATGAACTAAACAACGAAAAAGGTAAGTCCGACAACGTTAATCTTCAAAAAGTGTCTAATTTTCAAGAAATTAATCGCTTAACACCTTCTTTCGAAAATCATTGTTTGGTATCTACTCATGCTAAGTTTTTAAAATAGTTAAATACTAACACTAAAATTGACGAAATAGTAAGCATTAAGTTAACAAATTATCAAACGACGCTAACAAAAGATGATCCATTTGAAATTGACATTACACCGGTTCCATGTTTTTTTTCAAAAGTCCTTTATTAGTAATATTACAAATAATAAAGATCTTTGTGTTAATATAATGCCAAATTACATTTTTGAAAAATTAAGTATTGGTGATTTTTCTCCACTTCAAATACCCATTTTTCTATTTAATCGGAAAACAATAAAATCAATGGGAGTAGTTGAAGATGTGTTAGTCCAAACAAATCAAACGGCAGTCCCAACCGACTTCGTCATCCTTGATGATGCTCCACTTGTATTGGGACGACCTTTTGTGAAAACCCACGAACCTTTGAAAAATTGGAAGCAAAACAACTTACCGATTCAATTAGGGGCATTCAAAAAATGTGTCGATCTTGAGCGATCAATGAAATATCCAATCGGCAATGATGACCCCCTAATTGAAGATGAAGATGAACCACCCGATACGGAAGAAGAAATCGACCACTTTGTCGAAGAAGAGGTCGCCTTTGAACAAACCTTTTTGGTTCTTAACCAAAATGAGCAACCAAATAAGGAGTCGCCTAAAGACCCACCACTTGAGCTCAAAGAACTCCTAAAAGGTTTGGAATATGCTTTTCTTGACAAGGATGGTAAGCTACTTGTAATTATTTCGTCAAAATTAACTAGTGTAGAAAAAGAAAAATTAATTACACTTTTGAAAAAAACACAAAAACGCGATTGCATGGAAGCTTGTAGATATTAAAGGAATAATCCCTTCCATGTGCACACACAAAATTTTAATGAATGATGACTATATATCGGTAATACAACCACAACGTAGAGTAAATCCAAATGTTCAAGAAGTGATTAAAAATGAAGTTATCAAACTACTTGACGCCGTACTTATCTACCCAATTTCCGATAGTCCTTGGGTAAGTCCCGTCCAAGTAGTTCCTATGAAAGGAGGTATGACGGTGGTCACTAACGAAAAGAATGAATTAATAACAACAAGAACCATCACCGGATGGAGAATGTGTATAGATTATCGTCGATTAAATGAGGCAACAAGGAAAGATCATTTTCCTTTACCTTTTATTGATCAAATGTTAGAAAGATTATCCGGTCACAAATTTTATTGTTTTTTAGATGGTTTTTCAGGCTACTTTCAAATACCGATAGCTCCCGAAGACCAAGAAAAGACAACATTCACATGTCCCTACGGAACTTTTGCTTATCGACGCATGCCTTTTGGTCTATGTAATGCCCCCGCAACTTTCCAACGTTGCATGGTGGCCATCTTACATGATATGATAGAAAAGACTATGGAAGTCTTCATGGACGACTTTTCTATCTTTGGAGATTTATACGACCAATGCCTCGATAACCTTGAACGAATGCTCTCACGATGTGAGGAAACTAATCTCGCCCTTAATTGGGAAAAATGTCATTTCATGGTAACGTAGGGAATAATACTCGGTCATAAAATCTCAAGCGAAGGAATGGAGGTTGATCGGGCTAAAATAGACACCATTTCCCGATTACCACCCCATCCTCCGTTAGAGCCATCAGAAGTTTCATAGGGCATGCCGGATTTTATAGACGGTTTATCAAAGACTTTTCTAAAATCTCAAGACCTTTAACAAAATTACTTGAAAAAGATGCACCATTCATCTTTGACAAGGATTGCAACCAAGCATTTCTAACACTAAAAGAAATGCGAGTCAATGCACCTATCATGATAGCACCTGATTGGAAATTACCTTTCGAAATCATGTGCGATGCAAGTGACTTTGCAGTTGGAGCTGTCTTAGGACAAATAAAAGATAAGCATTTTCACCCAATATATTACGTTGGTAAAACACTTAACGATGCAAAAGAAAATTACACAACAACTGAAAAAGAATTACTAGCTTTAGTATTTGCTTTTGATAAATTTCGTTCTTATCTTGTTCTTTCTAAAACCATAGTTTATACAGACCATGCAGCCATTCGTTATCTTTTTAAGAAACAATATGCCAAACCACGTTTAATCAGATGGATTCTACTCCTCAAAGAATTCGACATTGAAATAAAAGACAAAAGAGGAGCAGAAAACACCGCTGCAAATCATCTTTCCCACCTGGAAGATCCAGCTTTGGAGGCAACTAGGGAAGAGCTCATCAATGAAAAATTCCCAACGGAGTCCCCATAAATGGTGGAATACCGAGAAGAACCATGGTACGCCGACTACGACAACTACTTAGCTAGTGGGATAGTCGCGAAAGGATGGTCTCATCATCAAAGAAAAAAAATTCTTTGCTGATGTAAAGCATTATTTTTGGGAAGATCCTTATCTTTTCAAAATATGTGCCGACCAACTTGTCCGACGATGCGTACATGGTGGCGAAGCAAGAAAAATTCTCCGCCATTGTCATGAAGGTCCATACAGAGGACATCATGGTGCCGCTAGTACCACACGGAAAGTATTTGATTCAGGATTCTATTGGCCAACCATTTTCAAAGACGCTCAAAGTCTTATCAAGACATGTGATGTATGCCAACGATCAGGTAATATTTCTTCCAAAAACGAAGTGCCACAAAATGGAATTCTTGTTTGTGAAATATTTGATGTGTGGGGACTCGAATTTATGGGACCTTTCCCACCGTCAAAAGGAAACAAATATATACTTGTGGCAGTAGATTACTTGTCAAAATGGGCCAAAGTGGAAGCTCTTCCAACAAATGATGGAAGAGTTGTGGTAAGATTCCTGAAATGATTATTTTCTAGTTTTGGAACTCCAAAAGCATTAATAAGGGATAGGGGTACACATTTTTTGTAATCATCAACTTGAATTTTTTTTAACAAGATATGGGATCTATCACCGGATTTCAACCGCATATCACCCTCAAACAAATGGACAAGCCGAAGTGACTAATCGAGGTTTAAAGAGAATACTTGAAAAAACCGTAGGGTTAAATAAAAAGGAATGGGCCGATAAATTAGACGACGCTTTATGGGCTTTTCAAACCGCGTATAAAACAACCATAGGTACCACCCCATTTAAGCTTGCCAATGGAAAAAGCTTTCATTTGCCAGTAGTAATAGCACACAAAGCCTACTGGGCAATAAAAAACGTAAACTTAGACATAGAAACTGCCGGTAAAAATCGATTTTGTCAATTAAATGAATTAGACACGCATACTCTAACTCCGAAATTTATAAGGAAAGAATGAAAAATTTGCATGATAAGCACATTAAAACTAATGAATTTCGGGTAGGAGATCAAGTTTTATTGTTTAATTCACGACTTCGACTATTTCCCTGTAAATTAAAGTCTAGATGTTCGGGCCTTTTTCTATCACCCATATTTTTCCACACGGTGCAATTGAAATTAAATCTTGGAATGGAATTCCATTCAAAGTCAACGTACAACGGCTAAAGCTTTATCAAGGATTCATTGAGGATGAAGAGGAAGAGATCTCGCTACAAGAGGAATGAACAAGGTTTGTGCATCAACATCATATCTTGTAGGTAATGGAAGCCGGGAAAGCTTCAAAAATCGGTAAGATTTCTAAAAACCAAGTTTCGGGAAACAGGTTACTCACACATGCACTAAAAAAATAAAATAAATAAATATTCAATTTTTACGCGCCCATGGGGCCATGGTCGGCTACTGTCGGGCATAAAAACCCCTTTTTCTTCTCTTTTTCATTTCACCACGACCCGTTTCCCCCGAAAACTCTCTGGTTCAACCGTAAATCTCTACAGATTTTTACGTATTTTCTCAATCCTTCGTCAACAAGGTATGTTTTTATCATCTTTTGTAGTTAATTTAACGATTTGCATGTAGTTTAACATAAAAAAATTGGGGAAAAATCTAGGGTTCATGAACTTGAATCAAACCAAACCTAAAATTTTTGCTTAGATCTGTTAGTATTAGCATAGTTGCATGTTATAGGAAGTGAATCAACTGAAGTTGTTTGTGGATTTGCCCAATTTCAAACAAAAACCTCAAACCCTTGTTTTTGAACCGAAAAAGATGAAATTGAAGGGGTAAACGGTTTGATTTTGGAAAAACAACACTTGGGGTTTCATTTTCGGGGAAAACTGGCCCTACTCAACCAAAAATTTTCAAGTTTTCGAAACCAAGTCAAAAAATGAGATTTTTAGGAAACATACACCTGACCACGGGGTCGTGGTCAGGGAACACGGGGGCGTGGTCAGCAGAATTTGGTTGAACATGGGGCGTGGCCAGTGGCCACGGGGCCGTGTCCAGCTTGCTGTTTTCAGTTTTCTTCAAAAATTTATCGTTTCATGCTAATTGTTTTGTGTTTTCTTTCAGACGGCCAGCAAATTCACAAAGTTCAAATCAAATGAATGGAACTATCAAAGCACGCTTTGATGCTCTCAAAACAAGGCCCGAGAAAATTCCAAGACAAGTATGCCTTGAAACCCTAGAAGCTGTGGGGCAGCTAGACCGGTTTAACACCTTGGTCACGGGTCCACTAAAGGTGGCCCTCTGCACTAGACTCCATGCGGTTCACGAATATAGCATGGAGTTCTATAGCACTCTCACGTTCAAGGCTAAAGCAGAGCCGTTTGATGGAGAAGGAGTTGAATTCTGTTGTGCTGGGGAAATGCTTTCAATCTCTATTGCACAATTTGGGGTGCAAATTGGTTTATTTTCCGAGGAGGAGGCCGGTGACGAAGAAAACACGGGTGGTATCCGTGAGATCTCAGCTAATATGCGTCAAACAACATAGTCTCAAATCGGGGAAGGTCCATATGATCCAAGCCAAACCAAGAGCTCCCAGTTGCGGGACCCCCTACCGCTACATTCATAGGGTCCTTAGCAACTCCCTCAGTCAAAGGCATGATAGCACCGGTGTTGTCAACCTACATGATCTGACGGTCTTGTACTGCATCCATAACCGTGTTCCTCTTGATGTCCCACACCTGCTCCTCCGAAACATGCATCTGAATCAACTAGCCTCCTCCCCGACGCCCATCTTCTTTGGGGGATGGATCTACTGCCTCTACAAGACCTTTGTTCAAAGAATTTCGAAATCTTTCTGTAAGGGTCCATGGTCGGCTAAGGTGAATCTCATTCAATGTCGTGCAATGGGGATCATCCACGAGGTGGGTGACGGGACGGTCCGCTTCCAAACAACTCAGGGGCATGTTTGGAACCCGCAGGAGGCCCTCGTTCTTCACGCCAACCCAATCCGTCCTCCTCCTCAATTTCATGGCCAGACGGGTTCATCCTCGTCTCAAGGGGGTGGTTTTCCTAACTTTTAAAGCTTACATTATCTTTTGCAGGAAAACCTCTTGTGCACCCGCAACACCCACAACATGGCCAGCAACACCTACACCCGGGTCGGAGCAATGGAACAGAACATCTCCGAAATGCAAGATGACATCAGCCACATCTGGGAGCACATGGTGTATCGAGGAGGAGACGATGAAGATGAGGACATGGATTGATTCGGAGGCATTGGAGGTAGAGTGACATCAGATGCAGCTTCTCATAGGTTAACCCCTTTATCCCACGAACAATTAACTAGACTGCGTGCCAAAGTTTGAACAATTTACTTTCTTTAACACTTTTATTTTCCTGCATTTTACTTTTAGTTTGTGTGATGTGGATGATTAACGTTGGTATGTTTAGGATGTTTGTTATATTGTGCGGTGTGGTATTTAAGCAAAACAGGTACCCAGGAAGCTTGGAGGCACTAAATATTAGTGCTAAATAAGCCCGGAAACCCAAACCGAAAGCCAAAAACCTGTTTCCCTTGATTGAAGACTATCACCACGGGGTCGTGCTCAGCCAGCACGCCCCTGTGTCCACTTCCCTGTACCTACTGTTTGTCTGAAAACTGCCCGCCACGGGGTCGTGTCCACCAGGCACGCCCCGTGGCCACCTTCTGTAAGTTTCTGTTACTGGCACTCTGATCACGGGGCCGTGGCCAGGTGTCCAGTAACACCAAACCTTGTTTTTCAACACCTTTTTACACATTTAATCAACCTAAAAACTTATTTTCGAAACACATTGAGGACAATGTGTAATTTAAGTGTGGGGGGATGCTAAAACCTTGAATTTTGCAACTCCTAATAACAAGCGTTACACAAAACTCTATTGGAACCGCTAATCACCCCAAAGTTTTTCAAAAAATTTTATTTTTTTTACTTGTCTTGGATTAAGTTAGGAATAACAAGTTCTAAAAATGTTATATTTTTACAAATTTACAACCGATAGCGTCGTGATAAAAATAACCAATATAAGAAAATTATGAAACGACATAACAAATCTAATTAAAATTTGATTATATATACTTGATCACATTATAAACCCATTCCCACAACAAGTGAGTTTTGAGCCTTTATTGAGCATACAAGCATATATCCTTAAAACTAAATGCTCATTTTTCGTTTCTTATGTGAATAGCCGCTTGGTTCTTTGATGCGTATCGAGTGTGATATATATTTAAGTATATTTTTAGCCATTTTTTTAACACTTTAGTCAAGTTTTAAATTTATAAAACACGATATTTTACTTACACTAAACACACATATGGGCAAGTGCACCCATCGTGAGCGTAATATAGAGTTGGTAAGATACCGATGTCGTCCAAGGACACAAGAGCTTTTAGTACTGGTTTATCCTCAACGTCTAATCAAATCAAAAATTTAGAAAAAAAGTCTTAAACAAGAAAATGAAAACTAACTAAAAATGCTGAAAATAAAAATAAAACAGATAGACAAGATGAATAACTTGGATCCGACTCGCCTTTAGTGTAATCTTTGATGTTTTCCGCACTTTTGCACTTTTTAAGAGATTATCTTAGTTATAGTAGTAGGCCCCTCTTTTGAAGGTGACGTTACCCTCAACCCAGTAGTTTGAGTCAGCAAGGATACAATCCTAAAGGGTTGGATTATTGGAAGATAATTAATTAAGTTATTAATGTGTAATGTGGTAAGCCCTCTTTTGAAGGCGACGTTACCCTCGGCTAAGTGGTTTGAGTCAGCAGGGATACAATCCCAAGTAGCCGGGTTAATGTATTAATAGTAGTTTACATATGAGGGGATCAAGAAATTCGCACCCCCGCCATCCAATACCAGTGGGTATTGAAGGAGGTCCTACTAAGCTTGACCCAGGTCCTTGCAGGATCTATACACTGAACAAGGCAAGACGCTTACCAAACCATTCCCTTAACCCCCGACCAGGTAGCCAACATATCTCCATATAGACCGTGGAGATATGAATGGTGTAAATCTTTTATTTTATATAGACAGTAAAATAACGGCAAGACACCACAGACAAATGATAAGGAAGTTTCACCTTCAACATAAGAAACTAGTTATTAAAGTCATTAATACAAAACAAATAAAAAGTGCGAAAAGATTAAAAAACAAAAGTATTACACTAAATGCTTGTCTTCACCAAGTGATGTAAGAGACTTAGGCAAACATGGCCTTTGATTGTCAAGAACTCTTACTATCAATCTTGGATCCCGAGACTACTACACACACTTTATGATGGATGATGGATGATGGATGATGGTGGTGGATATGGGTGTTGTGATGGTGGTGGAGTGTGGGTGAAGTGGGAGAGAGGTGGTTTGTCAAGGGATGCCTTTGAAGTGAACCAAGCACCCCTATTTATAGCCTGTACAGAAGCCCGGACACGGCCCCGTGTCCACCCATCTTCCCTTTCTTCATTAATTGCAGTTTGTCTACATTAGTTGACCACACCCCCCGTGTCCGCTGGGCACGACCCCGTGTGCAGAAGCGTATCTGTACTATCAAGATTTGCTTGGATTCTGTGAATCTTAGCATTGACCACGACCCAGTGTCCGCTGGGCACGCCCCCGTGTTGGGAAATAGAAGCTTCTATAACTTTGTCTTTTTTGCAGACACTTGGGCACCCCCCCCCCGTGTTCAATGAGCACGGGGCGTGTTTAGCCTTCTAATGTCTTGTTTTTGCCTGGGAAGATGCTGTCGAGGGGTCGGGCATGCCACGTTTATTCCTTTTCTTGTATTATTGTTAGATTTGGCTGCATTTTTGCTTCTTTTGTTCATTTAAGCTTATTTAACCCTGAAAATACAAAAGGAAGACAAAAGCACACTTTTCCAACATTAGTACTAAAAAAGGGTTAGTTTTATGCCTCATTTGATGTAATTTATATGTTGCATTTTACACACATCAAATACCCCCACACTTGAATCTTTGCTTGTCCTCAAGCAAAACTCTTTATAATGTGGCTTACACACCCAGATGGAATGGGTAGAAGAGAAGGTTTTGGGTTGTCTAGAGTGTCGGGATTCCAAGATCTTTATTAGGTTTTATTTTTATGTTATTTACGATTCCTATTCGTTATGATTTATTTAGAACACTACATAAGAGAAATTACTTTTTTGGGCATAACATGCCTCTTTAAAATTCCATTTATATACAAGTTCACATACCTCACGGGGGATCACTCAACACTCGGCCGAAGATGTATTTTTGTGAAACACTCGAGAGTGGCATGGAACTTACTTCTACCATATGCTTGCCAAGCAATTAATCCTCCTCCTTTTTAACTATAAACTTTGCAAATATCAAGAGGACTTTGGGTAAGGGTTAGGCTTGGGTTAAAGGTAGGTGGTTTTGGGTTAGTGGTTAGTAGAAAAGGTCTAAAGGCGTAAAAAGCGTCGGTTTTCGTAAAACATTTTGTTTTTGTGACTTTTTATTTTAATGAAGCATTTTTCAAACAAAGTTTCTTTTGATGAACTTGTTTGTTTATTGCTTATACTTCATCATCTTTATTTTTTTTTGATAAGGATGTCACAAGAAAACCGAACTTTGTACTAAAATAAAGGGTTTAAAATGAAAAAGGGTTTTGGTGGGTAATGGTGTTTGTTTTGGGTTTAGAAATGAAAATGTTTAGGCTCAAAGGGGTTAACTAGGGGGATTTTGGGTAGGTGGTAAAAAAAAGAAAAATAATGGTGTTGAAATAAAAAGGGTTAGTCCTAATGCCTCTGTCATTTACTTACTTGGGTTTAAGTTGGTAAGGACCGGGAATGTATCGTCATGGCAAGTTCTAGAGTCATAAGAAACCAAGCGGCTATTCACACAAGAAACGAAAAAATGAGCATTTAGTTTAAAGATGTGTATTTGTATGCTCAATAAAGGCTCAAAACTCACTTTTTGTGGGTATGGGTTTTTAATGTGATCAAGTATATATAATCAAATTTTAACTAGATTTGTCATGCCGTTTCATAATTTTCTTATGTTGGTTCTTTCTATCACGACGCTATCGGTTGTAAATTTATAAAAATATAACTTTTTTTAGAACTTGTTATTCCCAATTTAAACCAAGATAAGTAAAAAAAAATTTTGAAAAAATTTGGGGTGTTTAGCGGTTCTAATTGAGTTTTGTGTAAGGCTTGTGATTAGGACTTTCAAAATTCAAGGTTTTAGCATCCCCCCACACTTAAATTACACATTGTCCTCAATGTGTCCCAAAAATAAGTTTTTTGGTTGATTGAATGTGTAAAAAGGTGTGTTAAACAAAATTTTCTGTTACTGGGCACCTGGACACGGGCCGTGGTGTCCGGGCACGGCCCCGTGTTCAGATTGCTAGTAACAAAAATCAACAAAAAGTAACAGAAGGCTGGGCATGGGGGCATGTTCAATGAACACGCCCCGTGTCCAGATACCTGAATTGGGCGTTTTTCTGCAGACCCTTGAGCACGGGGCCGTGTTGGCGGGACACGACCCGTGCTGAACTTGCTGTAATGAAGAAAAATGTTCGGGAGGCTCTGTTTTTGTGCATGGGGCGTTGGTTCAAGTCTCCCCTAGTATCCTTCACCATCCAAGTGTGTTTTACCCATTACTACATCATCCAAACACCAAACAATTTTTGAAAACCATCATTCATTAATAGAGAGAAATACAATAAGGTCCTAATAAAAACATAAACTAAAACTTAGATAAGTAGGCCAGAAAACATAAGAAGTCTAAAACCGAGAAGAAGTTCTAGCCTATAGATTATTTTAATAGAAAAATTTCCGAGAAGATAGTTTTCTCAGTTGAATACGGCTTGAAGAACTTCTCCCCCGGATATGGTCCCTCACACATCGGTGAACCATTCTTCTATCTCCCTAGGGAGAAGAAAGGCGGGCTCATTGGCATCGTCATTTTGAGGGGGTGTAACTTCCACCGGAACTTCTTGTAAGTTATCAAGAGGGGGCTCCGTGGGGATGTTGTCCCATCCGGAGGGGTTGTTGACTCCTAGTGCTAAGTTCCAATCTTCTTGGGGGAAGGATTGGTTCAATGGGAGGTGTCACAAGAATGTTCAACCTCTGGTGCAAGAGGTTGATTACTTGGAAACTATTTTCCATCCCCACACTAAGATAATTTATACGGTCAATCAGGACCTCTTCTACGGATGTCATTTCGTCAAGAGCTTCTCGTAGTGCCATCACATAGCGTACAAGAGTGGCTTCGATTGAAGGCCTTCGTTCCCTACGACTGTATCTGGAATGTGTCGAAGAGGTTCCACTATTTTGGCTTGACATTCTACGAAAATAAACCGAAAAGAGTTCATTTTGGTGAAACAGTACTTCGAGCACGACCCCGTGCCCAATGAGCACCGCCCCGTGTTCACCTTTCTGCAGATTTTTGAAACAAGGAATCTTGAAGTTTTAAATTATTTTTCTGACTTTTGAGACATTTTTAAGCAGAATTAACTTAAAATAGTGTTGTAAAACTTATTTTTAACAAGATTCTTTGAATAAAAATCCAACAAACATCTCAATAAAGCTTGAAACCATGGTGAGTTTAAGCTTTAATAGAGGTGTTGAGGTAAAAATGTAGAAGAAGGCAATAGACAAAAGTAGAAAAGACAAGATGGTTGTTGGAAGCTTCTTTAGAATATACCTAGGATGGTATGTGTGAAGATCCCACCAAATCTCTGTCTTTGGTGTGGTCCAAATGTGCAGGAATCTTGGCTGCATTTATAGAAAATGACAGCACGCTGGACACGGCCCCGTGTCGGCTGGACACGGCCCCGTGTGCAGACAAGATTCTGACACATTTTGTCCGTATTCTGACCAAAAGTCAGACGGGAATCTTTTGGTGGACACGGGGGCGTGCTGACCTGGACAGGGCCCCGTGTCTAGAGGCTGTTTATGAAGTTTCGTCTATTTTCAAGGAATTTTCCAGATCGGGTGGTTCCTTACTGGATGGAACAACACCGAAGTGCCTGAGATACCCAAGTTGCCCTAGACTTAGACGAGAATGCAAGAGGTTATCGATAAGGGTGATTCCTATGCTAAATGTAGGTGGACAAGTCCAACCCTTTCCCGGGCTCTCGTTAAAGAAGGTGTATGCCGAATCGCTCAGGTCTATCTATGCATTGACGGAAGTCGATGGGGAGTCCTTCACGGCACAATCGACACAGGGACGACTATCGCTCAAGTCTTCGCAAGAGTTAGAGGTGATTTCGGAAGCGACGATGTTGTTTTTATCCAAATGCGATCTCAATAATTCTTCTTGGATGTCGTCTTGGGATGAATTAGCTATATCCATCTCAAGTTCTTTTATCCATCGAAGAATTAGTTCCTTTAGCTGAAAGAACTCTTCAAGAAGCATTTCATCTAGAAGGGACGATTGAGAGTATTCGAGGGAGAGATACGAATTATTTTTACTCTCGCCCCTCTTAAGGCTACAGGAAAACAATGGGTCTATATAGTGGGGAGTGTAGTTTAAAAAATAACATTTTAATTCTTCATGATTTCCGCCACATAATTGACACCACGTACCATAAGAGGAGCGACAGTAAAAAAATTTGTATCGCTCATGTTTGTGTCAGAAATTACCAACCGTCGGGATCTTACGGTTCTGTTTTCAGTATCTGATACTTGGGCACGGGGCGTGTTAGTTGGGCACGGCCCCATGTTCAGCTACTGTCTGACTTAAAACAGGATTGCAAGTACCAAAGATTGGGCACGGGGCGTGTTCAGCGGGCACAACCCGTGCTGAGCTCTGCAGGAGCTGAAAATCTAAGAAAAATCCTAAAAAAACATAAAAATAAGAAAAACAATTAGGCCATTGATTCCTAACTTTCTTAAAATCCTTGTGTCCCCGGCAACGGTGCCAAAAACTTGATGCGTGTCGAGTTTGATATATATTTAAGTATATTTTTAGCCATTTTTTGAACACTTTAGTCAAGTTTTAAATTTATAAAACACGATATTTTACTTACACTAAACACACATATGGGCAAGTGCACCCATCGTGAGCGTAATATAGCATTGGTAAGATACCGAGGTCGTCCAAGGACACAAGAGCTTTTAGTACCGGTTTATCCTCAATGTCTAATCAAATCAAAAATTTAGAAAAAGGTTTTAAACAAGAAAATGAAAACTAACTAAAAATGCTGAAAATAAAAATAAAAATAAAACAGATACACAAGATGAATCACTTGGATCCGACTAGCCTTTAGTGTAACCTTTGATGTTTTCCACACTTTTGCACTTTTTAAGAGATTATCTTAGTTATAGTAGTAGGCTCCTCTTTTGAAGGTGATGTTACCCTCAACCCAGTAGTTTGAGTCAGCAAGGATACAATCCTAAAGGGTTGGATTATTGGAAGATAATTAATTAAGTTATTAATACGTAATGTGGTAGGCCCCTCTTTTGAAGGTGACGTTACCCTCGGCTAAGTGGTTTGAGTCAGCAGGGATACAATCCCAAGTAGTCGGGTTAATGTATTAATAGTAGTTTACATATGAGGGGATCAAGAAATTCGCACCCCCGCCATCCAATACCAGTGGGTATTGAAGGACGTCCTACTAAGCTTGACCCAGGTCCTTGCAGGATCTATACACTGAACAAGGCAAGCCACTTACCAAACCATTCCCTTAACCCCCGACCAGGTAGCCAACATATCTCCATATAGACCGTGGAGATATGAATGGTGGAAATCTTTTATTTAATATAGACAGTAAAGTAACGCCAAGACACCACAAACAAATGATAAGGAAGTTTCACCTTCAATATAAGAAACAAGTTATTAAAGTCATTAATACAAAACCAAATAAAAAGTGCAAAAAGATTAAAAAACAAAAGTATTACACTAAATGCTTGTCTTCACCAAGTGATGTAAGAGACTTAGGCAAACATGACCTTTGATTGTCAAGAACTCTTACTATCAATCTTGGATCCCGAGACTACTACACACACTCTATGATGGACGATGGATGATGGAGGTGGATGTGGGTGTTGTGATGGTGGTGGAGTGTGGGTGAAGTGGGAGAGAGGTGGTTTGTCAAGGGATGCCTTTGAAGTGAACCAAACACCCCTATTTATAGCCTGTACAGAAGCCCGAACACGGCCCCGTGTCCACCCATCTTCTCTTTCTTCATTAATTACAGTTTGTCTGCATTAGTTGACCACGCCCCCGCGTCCGCTGGGCACGACCCCGTGTGAAGAAGCGTATCTGTACTATCAAGATTTGCTTGGATTCTACGAATCTTAGCGTTGACCACGGCCCCGTGTGTCACACCCCGATATTTCCACGTATTACCGGTGGGCCCGGTGCAGAGTATCGTGACGTAGTTGATATCATCATAGTCAAATAATCACAGTTCAATGCACAGCAAAAGTCGAAAGTAGCAATAATACAAACCAATTCGAAAGTATAATAAAATATTTCACAACGGTTGAATACGGATCCACATGCGGATCTTAAAACAGAATTATAAACACTGTTCAACAGACTTTAGACGTTTAGAACTTGCAAGATTCCTTATTAACGCCCCGAGCTCCCAGCCAATTACGTACAGTACCTGTCACTTAATCTTTTTGGAAAATACGTCAGTTTACACTGGTAAATACAATTAACTGACTCTTTTGAAAATATTTATGAAAATTGATTTAAATGCACAAGGCATAAATATTCCTTTATAACTTGGGACAATTATACTAATAACAATCTTGTATCAGATTTACATGTTTGTCCAACATTTAGGGCAGGTGTTAAATAAACCGAACAAGATTAATCAACACACCACAAATATAAACTCACAAGAAGTTTCCTCACGAATGAGTATATCTTTTATATACGCAACAGACAGGTGTATGCCTACACCCTGTGCTTAAGTTGTGGCCATTTACACTTTTTAAATGAGCCAAGGATACCAGGACACGGTCAAAAACCCCCAATGTTATTTGTTATCAAGCAATACTGATTAAAACGGGATTATGCAATTTAGTCATCTCCGATTAAAATGTTTCTACACCCGACCAAGCGGTAATAATTTACCGTATCCCAAGCCCGTTTAAGGGAAAATAAGTTAAAAGTATTTACTTGAGCTAAAATGTAATTTTATTCTCAGCCGTATATTCAAATTAGCAAGCACAAGTACTTCTACTGGGGCTCTCAATCTGGAATGAAGGTTCTATTAACCTATTAGATTCCTAACGGGTCTTATTTAAGTTGTAAGTTAGACCGGTTAGTTTTAAGGAAAGGTTTACGGTTCAAAATGCAAGATTAAGCAAAGACCGAATAAAATGTGTTTTAGACCCAACAAGTAGGAAGTCTTTTATAAATTGGGTAAACTAAATACATTCTGGATTTTGAGGTAAGAATGATAAGGTTTGACCCGTTTCGGTCAATTTATACAAACTAGTTACATAAACCGTACCGAACGCGTATATGCATAACGGGTAACCAAAAGAGTCATGTACAAGTTTCACAAGTTAATATGCTTTAAATATGTTGTGATATCAGTGGGATATCTTCCATTATGCCCAAATCGAATTTAAAACCAATTTAAGCCCTGTAAGGGTATTTTGGTCATTTTAAAGTTTATAAAAGAGGTTAAATAGTAATCTGATGTTCTGGTCTAAAATAATCAGTAAAAATATTTATTTTAATAAGTTATATCAGTAAGACATCATACATATGTGAATTTTATCATTTATAACCAAGCTATGCACCGTAGGGGCATTTTGGTCATTTCACATATGCTATAAGGGTCAAATTTGGAAATCTGAGTTCAAAACTTTTACTTACTGTTTAAGTATAAAAATTTATACATAACATCAGTAGGTAACAAGTCTTAGGTGCTAAATATGGTTTTAAACCATACTATGCGCCTAAATCGCATAAAAGTCGGTAATTGACGATATTTGGGTTAATTAAAGAAATCTGAGATTTTGATCAGCCTTTACTGTTTAAAATAATTTATTTGATGTATAAAATCAGTAGAAAAAGCTTTGATATGTAAAGGATGTGTAAAACTCATTTTATTAGCAAAAAGGGTATAACCGTCAATTACCGAGTCAATGCAAGAACCCTATGTTATGATCAGTTTAAAATTTAACAAAAATTTCTAAAAATCCTTAAATATTATATCTTAACAGTAGGTGACAAGTTTGGTGTCAAAATTTGGGTTTAAATATGATTTATGCCAAAACTGCCATTTAATTAATAAAAGTTTTCATTTTACGATATCACGCATAACTTCTATTTTAGACCACGAACTGATGTCAAATTTTCAGGACATGCTTATAAATCAGTAATAAAAGTTTTTGTTCTCTCACATTTTCAAAAATCTCGTTTTAATATCAAAAGGGCATAATGGTTAACTTTTAAGCATTTAACGGAAACATGCAATGAATTAGGATTTCTAAGGAACCATGGTGTATAACCTCAGAGGGTTATACTAACCTATAATATGGTCCTAAAGGAATCCTAAGGCATAACTAAACTAAGCTAAATCGGGTTAGAACTAAAAGTCAAAGCAAAAGTCAACTTTTGCGACTTTCGGTTGCGAACCGAGCCTAAACTCAGAATTGTCGGGTTGAACATGCCTAGACATGTTCAATTAATATTTACCAAGTTATTAAAGTGACAAAACTGATTTTATTGCCTTTACATCATTAGTTATGAATTTATTTAAAAACTGACTCGTTTGACTTTTATTTTAATTACTTTGACCCGACAATTTACTAAGCAAACGTGGTAATTAGGAGGTGCCCTTTTTGAGGGTTTAATACCTACCTAATTACGATCACGTAGCCATGTTCGTTGCGAACAATGGCTTGACCGTTTAAAAGTCAAAGTGTTTATCGTGAACGCTTGACTTTTCGGCTAAGAGCCAAACAACTTAACTAAGCACGAAAGGAACACTTACGAGTGGTCCTTAGGACTGAAGGAGGTTCCCAAGTTGATCAGGATCCTCTTAAAATCAGAGAGCAAGAGTAGATTGGAATGAAGTGTGAAATGAGAGCAAAACAAATGGGTATTTATAGGATTTCAAGAACCGTTAGGATCGTTTCTCGTAACCCGTGCTTTGATCAAGACCCTACATGTGTTACCCACTGAATTTCAATACTATGGGTGCCTAAAACAAGCCCATAGAATGAAGAAACCAAGTGCAAAAACCAGCTGCTGGAAATGAAAAACTGATTTTTGCTGTTCTGGGAGGCTCTCGCGCCCCGCGTAGGCTGAGCCTACTTCTTACGTGGCCCGCGACCGCAGGTAAGTTCAGCAACAATTTTAAATATTGCAACTTTGGTCCCTGCATGTGTCCCTGCATGTGTTTAAGGCCCTTTTTGACTCGTTTAAGGCCCGTTAAGCCATTTTCAAGGCTCTACAATGAGGCCTAAACATAGGGAACATAAAACATGCTCAAAAATATGTCGGATGTCGGTTCGTTTGGTCGTACGGTTACGTTGTTCGGTTAATTACGACGAAACATGAACGGACGCGAAAAACGATCCCAATTACGCGGCGAATGGAATTTTATCATTCCAATCACTAAATAAAATATTTTAATGATTACGTAAATTTTTGGATGTCCAGATATATTCATAACATAAGATATGCGCGAAAATGCAAACTTATGCACTTTTTGACGCTTTTAGTCCCTGTTGATCAAATAAGTTTATTTTTGCGCACCAAACACCTCTAAGCCTATTTCTAAGCTATGTAAAGGATATTTAGGGCATGTTTAACTTATGATCATATTTCGGAAGGTTCGATACCATACGAATCGGCAGACTTTTGCAGTTTGACGCAAATAGTCCATGCGATCAAATAAACTTGATTTCAACACACCAAACCCTCCAAAACTGATTCCTAGGTTATGCAAAGGTTATTTAAGGTATGTTAAGCCATGTCACTGTTCCAGAGTGTTTTTCGCGTGTATTAATAAACATCACGATGCTTCGGGTTTGTTAAAAGGTCACTCATAGGTAAGAATTAACGTGTTGACGCTTTTAACCCTTCGTCGCGCAAACTTTCAAACTATTACGCAAACGGCTACTCTCGATCAACTAGTGGCTCATTTTTGAATATGAATATCATAAGAGGTTATTCAGAGACTTATTTTAAGCATGTTAACACTTCCAGTCCTTCTATAATCAAAGTTTTTTATTTTTCGCAAAATTAGTCCTTCATAGTCAACGTTTTACTTTATTAGGGTTTTGTACACGTGTCGACACATCATTGGACGTGATTTTTACGAGGTGTTACCAATGTTGTAGAAGGCGCTAGGCGCTAGTCGGGCGGTGAGGTACCGCCTAGGGATTAATCGGGATTAATAGGGATTAATCGGAATGGGATTTTTATATGTATTTTTTCAAAATTATATATATATACCCAATAATATAAAAATAATACTTCAAAATTCACATAAATACTTCAAGTTTCAGATAGTATGGTTCAATTTTGACCGATTTTGACCGCCTAGGACCGATTTTGGCCGATTTTGACCGATTAATATAGTCCGATTAATCCGATTTTTGACCGCCTAGGACCGATTTTCACCGATTACGACCGCCTACGACCGACTTTGACCAAAACCGATTAATTCCACCGACTAGCTTAAAATTAATCAGTAGCCTACCGCCTAGCGCCTAGGCGCCGATTAATCGGCCGCCTAGGCCGATTTCTGCAACCATGGGTGTTACATCCTCACCCCCTTAAAAAGAAATCTTGACCTCGAGATTTGCTCAAAAGATGGAAGTACTTTCTGTCTTATAATGGACTTAATCTTCCACAACATATTTGGGGCCTCTCCAGGCACCCAAGATGACCTTTATAATAGGTATATGTATCCTTTTGGAGCTTCTAATCTTGTCGATCGATGCTGATTTCCACCACAAACTATAAGTTTTTATTAATCCGCACATCATTATGTGACAATGCTCTTGACCTATTATCTAGCCATATCTTTAAATCACGAGTGTGGAACACATTGCGAGTTCCACCAAGCTCCTTAAATAGGTTTTAGCTTATAAGCTACTGATCTTGACGTATTCGATTTTCTCGAATGATACTATTTATTCAGAGCTTAACTGACCTGATAAATAAAAAAAATTCAGCACACCCTTCCTAGGGTGATACTTTCAGTTGAGTCTTACTCCTTATTAAGAACTTAAGAGGTTTGCGATTCTCATCAATCATTGATTTTCTGTCGATTATTGGCAACTTTCAGACGATTACGGATTCGTATGATCTTATTCGTTGTTTCCAAGGTAATTTCAGGTCCTGCTAATTCAGACTTACCAAACTTCTGTTAAACAACAGATGTTTAACATCCCATCTATACAAGGTCTCCAAAAGGGTAGCCTTGATGCTTACATACTAACTATTAGTTATAGGAGAGCTTATTTAAGGCGGGATAGTCTTTCCAACTACTGCTTAAACCAATCTTAAAGATTTGCTAACCTCATGGTTAGTTGAACAAGTCGACGATCCTGGGTAGCTAATAGCGATTCTCAGTTCATACCTAAGTAGGGTTGCGGTAATCAATGCATAAGCATAATGAACCGTCTTTCTTAATGAATAATATCGGAGCTCTCAGAATTACGAATTAGGCTTTATGGAATCTTTTTAAAAGCTTTTCTGATTGACTCTTAGTTATTCCATTCCATTGGTACCAACCGATATGGGGCTTTACCATAGATGCAACTTTATGTGGGATATAAACCCTAACCCTACTAGCCTCTCAGGAGATAAACAGGGTGGTTCCTTGGAGGAGAGAATCAAGTTACACCGAGATTACAAAGATATTCTAAATCTCAACTTCGGTTCATCTATCATTGCCTGTGACACATTTACTTTACGAGTCCACGGATTCTTTAATCAGCGACACTTACTTGGACATTTCTATTCTGGATATCTTCTTTGAATACCATTAGCTGAATTTAGTACAATATGACCATTGGGATATCTCAGTGGTTCCATGCATTAAACCTCCATACTGATCAGGCATGGAAGCAATCTATGGAACATTCTAAGATACACCAATCCTCATATGGCGCTTTTATCATACAGTCTGGTATTCGCAGTTGATAGAAATCAATGAGATAACAAACTAACATATATTGACGTACTCCATCTGGAGAGAGAGTACTCTTAGAATTTTACGAATGAAGATTTCTGATAGGAACAGAAGAAATGGTTCCTATAAATTTTGCCTGTAAGTTTTACCTTACACTTAATATATGGGGTTCTTATGGGAAAATTTTAAAAGTTTGCTATGCTTACAATTTATGAAGGATTTATTGGTATCCGAATCAAAACAAAACTCTTAGCATTTATATTACTGATAAATGATAAGAAAAGTACCTGATGTCAATATTGATATGAACTGCCTCAGGCATTCATCGGGAGAGTTTGAGCGCTTCCATTCTTTGGCTTTCTATCCTTAGCTGCACCTCCCTTGACAGATTTAGGGCACGTAGTCCTGGCGTGGCTTTTCTCAATACAGCCGAAGCAGACTGCATCCTTTATGTCCTTACATTCATGGGTTTTATGACCAGTTCTTTTACAGATGTCGCACGGTCTTGGCTTTCGATCCATTCGACACTGCCCCCAGTGTCTTTTACAGTAGGTCTTGCATACAGGTTTCTTTTTGGACTTTTGTTGGATCTCATTAAGCACAAGCTTACCCTTTTTCTTAGAAGTCTGGGAGTTATCTTCCTCCCTTTTCCTTTTTAGTTCATTCTTTGCACCCGAGGCATGAACAAGATCCTTCTCGCGAGTAAGGAAATGTGGTTTTAAGTGGGATTTGGAGCAAGTAGCATTGGGCTCCTTGAACATTTTCATGACTTTTCTCATAGCTTTTCCAACTACTGAATCAATCATAGTTTGGAAAACATCTTTGTTAATTCTGAGGTTCACAATTGTAGCATCATTAGCATGCGTCGCATCATTAATGACGTGATCGACGATTTTCTTATCCGAGTTTGTCATACTTGAGACTTGGTCCCTAACACCAAATGAAACAATTACTTAGTTGCACTACAACAGCTAGTCATCATCCTGATGACTTATCATATACTACCTATGGTATCATTAAACCACACAGGCTAATATGGTACGAGCATTCCCAATGAATGTTATTTAAATGTATATCAATTATATTTAGCCTAGGTCACAAAAGGACCATCAATGGTATTTAAGGTTTGGACCTAGTCCCTTACCTTTTTTTACAGGGGATCAGAATGTCACGTCTGTCTTTATCATATTGATGGTTTTGGATAGCTTGAAAGCTTATCACAAGGACATTGGAAAATAGTGATTCCTAATAGATATAAAGCATTCATGTAAGATTGTTGAAGAAGTCTCTAAAGTATCATTGGCCAATTCTACCTCTATTTTTATGTCTAGAGTTCTAACAGGCAGATTCAATAGTTTACACCATTTATTGTCTACAATAGACTCATCTGTGCCAGAATCAAACAAAATTCTAGCATAAACCTCATTGATAAGAAAGGTACCTGCTGTATCGTTATCATTCTGCACTATCTCCTGGGCGTTCATCTGGAAGACTCGCGCATTTGTTTTCTTGGCCTCTTCAGGCTTCCTTGCAAGCTTTGGGCAGTTGGTTTTGATGTGCCCTTCCTCGTTACAGTTGTAACAAGTCGCATTATTCAACTCCTTGCATTCTAAAGTCTTGTGACCCTTGGTCTTGCAAATTCCACATAGTTTAGCACGTGGATCGATCGTACATTTTCCATAATGACGCTTTCTTCAGTTACTGCATTTGGGTCTGTTATCAGACTGACTCGAGTTTTTCTTGAACTCAGAATCTTTCCTGTGTTCAGAATTTCCCTTCTTCTTTTTGTTAGATCGATGAGAGCTTTCCTCTTCTCTTCTCCTTTCCTTTTTCCCTCGCCAGAAGTCTTAACAGACTTATTCTTGATTGCATCTAAAGTGAGAGATAAGGATAAGTTCACCATGGACCTATATGTGGTAGGCCTAGATGCTTTAACATTTCCCTTAATTTCTGGTTCTAAGCCTCCAATAAAACACGCTATGCGTTTAGGTTCAGGGGTGACTAAATAGGGAACCAGGCGAGACATGGTGTTGAAACTTGTCACGTAAGCCTGACAATCTAAATTCTTCATGACCAGAGTCAAGAAGTCTGTTTCGATCTTTTCTACCTCATGCCGAGGACAGAAGTTTTCCTTGATCAATGCAACAAATTGATCCCAAGATAAGTTATAAAGCGGGATCTTCGCCGTGGCTTGGATCAATGATCTCCACCATGCCAACGCTTCTCATTTGAATGATTGTGAAACAAATTTCACAATATCCTTCTCGGCACAACCACTGATGTCTACTACGGTATCCATCTCATCAAGCCATGTCATACAATCGATGGCTCCTTTTTCTCCTGTAAAGTCCCTTGGTTTGCAAGAGATAAAGTATTTATAAGAGCAGGTCTTAACACGTGGCTCCTGTTTGAGCACAATTTGTTTGGATGGGACACTCCTCTGATTCGACGAATGATGAGAATCATCCTTATGAGATGTATGTGTCTTAGAAGGTGGCTCCGTATGAGGTGCAGACTGAGTCCTGGTGCGAGCACCGCTTTATTCTTTAAGTTGTCTGTCAAGGGCTCTAGTGACAGCATTATCTATCATTGCTTGAAGATCTACACCCGATACATTCATTCTGGTGTTGTCATTCCTCATAATGGAATGACTTTAACCTCATCTGATTCAGGCATGCTGAAGCTTGTCCTCTATAAAACAATTGTCAATAATTTTGTTTAGAAGTCTATTTTGGAATCATCATCTTTGATGATTCATTAACCATGGTATAAATAGACCATATTTGGTTAATTTCATAATCAGGTTTATTTTAAATTTTTCATTATAATTATCCAGTTATAAACTATTAAAGATATTGAAATGGCACAAAAGGCCTTGTCACAAGGACGGTTTTGAATTTATAAGCCATGATCTTATAGGATCGAGGCATTAAGGTTTGAACATAGTTCATTACCTCTCTTGACAGGGAGTCAAAGACTACAACTGTCTTTTGTCTTTTGGGACAATAGATATAGCTCATAGGCATTTCATCACTAAGGGATGTTTATGATATGATCATTTTGATGATTTGAGCCATGATTTCTAAATCACTAGGCTAGATAAGAAATTGGAAGAATCCAATATAAGGATGACTATTGTGATTTTCTCGAACCACATTTGTCAAGAGTGTTAACACGTTCTTAGGTGTTAACAAGGATCTATTATCTTAAAAAGGCTTTACCATTTTAGCTATGTGAAAAATGACATATAGGCTAGGTTATACCTTTAAGATTTTCTTTGAAATATAATGGCAGAGCAATCATAAATCGAAATGACGTTCTGATTTAGGACATAATACATATGTATATGTTTAATACTAAAATAAATTTCAAAAAGGAAACTTTTCATAGAAAGTCCTAAAGAATCACAATAATTGCCCTAAACGGGTCTTACACACAGAGATTCACCCACGCAGGGACTTAGAAGATATATATTCCTTATAGGGACTACTATAGAAATGAATATAACATAAGAAGTTTCTTCTATATTTTAATTGTGAAAGTTTTCTCCTTGGTTTACTAAGAGCGGTACGGACACTGAAGGTTTTTGTGGGTAGTCGAAATCTTCTATATTAGGAATCCTTGCAAAAATGGAATCCAAAGATTCTATGGTTAATGAATAATATAAATCATGAATAAGGTCAGAACAGGTATAATCCAAGTTTGGGATTCCAAAACTTGGAGGTAAGAAATATGGGTCCTTTGGGTCCATAGGTATCATCTTTGGAGTGGGAACCTCAGGGACAGTTGGTATGGACTCCTCCGATGTTGGCTTCTCATTTGAAGTTTTAAAAGTCTTGGGTGCAGAATCTGAAATACGGTTAATGGTTTCAACTGGTTTGATTTTTGGGAAAGGTTTCAAAAAGTTCTTTCTCCATACTGATCGTACGCTTATCCGAGCTGTGGTACGAAGCTTTACATTCTTAAACTTCGGATTTGGAGAGCCTCCACCAATGACAGCTTTGCTCGGTGACTCGTTCCTGAGATACATAAATATCGAAAACAATGTATACATATATCATGGATAAGATCATTCCTAGTTCATGTCTAGACTCAGAAGTCAAGGAATGTGCTACTGTGTCATTGAGATTAAACACAAAAGGCATGTGTTTATTTCACTCAATGTTGGCTCTGATACCAACCTGTCACACCCTGATATTTCAACGTATTACCGGTGGGCCCGGTGGGGAGTATCGTGACGTAGTTGATATCATCATAGTCAAACAATCACAGTTCAATGCACAACGGAAGTCTAAAGTAGCAATAATACAAACCGATTCGAAAGTATAATAAAATATTACACAATGGTTGTATACGGATCCACAGGCGGATCTTAAAACAGAATTATAAACACTGTTCAACAGACTTTAGACGTTTGGAACTTGCAAGATTCCTTATTAACGCCCCGAGCTCCCAGCCAATTACGTACAGTACCTGTCACTTAATCTTATTGGAAAATACGTCAGTTTACACTGGTAAATACAATTAACTGACTCTTTTGAAAGTATTTATGAAAATTGATTTAAATGCACAAGGCACAAATATTCCTTTATAACTTGGGACAATTATATTAATAAGAATCTTGTATCAGATTTACATGTTTGTCCAACATTTAGGGCCGATGTTAAATAAACCGAACAAGATTAATCGACACACCACACATATAAACTCACAAGAAGTTTCCTCACGAATGAGTATATCTTTTACATACGCAACAGACAGGTGTATGCCTACACCCTATGCTTAAGTTGTGTCCATTTACGCTTTTTAAATGAGCCAAGGATATCCAGGACACGGTCATTAACCCCCAATGTTATTTGTTATCAAGCAATACTGATTAAAACGAGAATATGCAATTTAGTCATCTCCGATTAAAAGGTTTCTACACCCGACCAAGCGGTAATAATATACCGTATCCCAAGCCCGTATAAGGGAAAATAAGTTAAAAGTATTTACCTGAGCTAAAATGTAATTTTATTCTCAGCTGTATATTCAAATCAGCAAGCACACGTACTTCTACTGGGGCTCTCAATCTGGAACGAAGGTTTTATTAACCTATTAGATTCCTAACGGGTCTTATTTAAGTTGTAACTTAGAACGGTTAGTTTTAAGGAAATGTTTACGGTTCAAAACGCAAGATTAAGCGAAGACAGAATTAGAATGTGTTTTAGACCCAACAAGTAGGAAGACTTGTATAAATTGGGTAAACTAAATACATTCTGGATTTTGAGGTAAGAATGATAAGGTTTGACCCGTTTCGGTCAATTTATGCAAACTAGTTACATAAACTGTACCGAACGCTTATATGCATAACGGGTAACCAAAAGAGTCATGTACAAGTTCTATAAGTTAATATGTGAAGAAACACTAGATAAATGACCGGAATCAAATTATCTAAGGGGTTTGGATCTGCATAAAAAGGGGTGGTTCTCTCTCGTTTGATTCGAAGGGACAGATCTTCTTCTCCGGTGAACACTGCAAAACATAACACCGTTAGCCTCGTCACGGAGAAAATGGAGGTTTTCTCCATGACCCGACTCCGGCGTGAGAATAAGTATGTGTTTATGAAGAAGAAGAAGTATTGTCGAAGTGTGTGTAACTTGAGATTCATACCTGAATTGCTCTTATATTTATAGCCGGGAGTTTGGGCGGGAAAACTCGTTGGTGAAATATTAACGGAAGATGCTAACCCCGTAAGCGGTTACTTTTCCTTCCGTTAATCATCTTGATCTGTTGTGAATGCACACGGATCGCTATTCAGATCCACGACTGGGGATTTGCCACGTGGAAAGTGGTCGAGTGGAGGTTTCTTTCCAATTCCATGCCATCATTGTGATTTCAGGGAGGCCTGAGATGATGACATGTGTCCAGGCGGTTATAACTGTTTGGTGGTGCACGATTGAGTTCTTCTAGAAGGTCATGACCATAATCCGGTGTGACTCCTTATCGTGTGGCACCAGTTGAGTAAATAATAACCAAGTCTGGGTATCATTAAGCGGAAGTGTTTAACTTAGGATTTTCATCCTTTGTTTATGGGGGAAGGCGCAAGGTTTTATGATTTCCTTTTCAGTGCGCAAGTGTTGTCTGTTACCTTTCTCTTGAGTTCTTTTTGTAGGACCAGTTGCGCGGCCGCGCAAGGTCAGAAAAAGGGGGCTGAGAGGTGAGGTTGTGGTATGGACCCAAGTACTCGATATGAGGTTTTTGGGACCTTACCCCTTCAAGTCCCCCCAGTCTAGTATTGCTCTTATGCAAATAAGTGGAGCACTGGGCTATATGAGAGAAATGCCTTTTGGCGCGAAAGTAGGGAATCTTCTATGAGAAGATTTACTTTGCTTCTTATGGTGATTTTGAAAATTTTTGACTTTGGGTAGATGAACAGTTTTCGAGAAAAGATATTTGTACCTTTGTTTATCTTGACCTTTTAGGACTTTGGGCGAAGAGTTTGTATAATCATAAGCTGACGTCATTTTTTTGTAAGTTGTGTTGACTCTTCACCTTCTGGTTTAACTGTAGTTCCTGGGAATTCGTGTGAACCCTGTCAGGGGCTTTAAATGAGATGTGATACTTGTAGTGGCAGCGCCGTTGAGACGCACTTGATTTGACACTTAATCATCACATCTCTTATTTCGATATTACTACTTTGGTCTATATATTCATATTAGATGTATTATTTTTCTCCTAATTTGGGAAAAATGGAGAACAGGGGACAAATTCGATGGAGAAGGCTTTCTAACATCTTGAAGGTGCTTGATGCTGCTGACGGTTTGCTATTACTTTCTAATCCGGTGACTGATCCTGCTGTTAGAGATGAAAGTGTTGAGAATGCAAACCATCGAGAAGCTTTGGAGAACCGCCTCCTCGTTCGTCTTGCCGACGACAACAATGGTGGAGTTACCCGGTTGTCGGCACATCTTGTGACTCGGTCCTTTCTGGTTGGTCAGAGAGGGAGTTCCTCGATTGCCTACCAACGACGTCGCCATGTTGCTGTTCCAGCTGCTGTTGTTGAAGGTGACGAGGAGGGTGCTAACCCTTGGATTGTTGACCCCCGTCCTTTTTCTGAGTATGGTGAGGTTCTCCATACTCCATATGGGTTGCTGGATCAGCTTTCCTAGTTTACTTATTTTGTAACTAGTACTCTTCTTCCCTTTTTTTTTTTTTGAAGAAACACTGTTGTGTTCTTTGTAAATGGTTTGTTTAGAGTGCTTTGCTGCACTAATGATATATATTTTTTGATGCACTGTTGTGCATATATGTCTTGGTGGTTTCCCAGTATATGTTTGGATTACAATATGTTGCATATGTTTAATTGCTTTGAGTAGGTAGAGCGAATGAGAATGGTATTGTGCTCATGTGTGAACGTCTGTCTAAAATACGCGCGAGGTTGTGCTTTTTTAGACTGCTCATGAGGCGTACAATGTTCACCATATTTTTTTCGCGTAAACCAAAAGAATCATATGCAATTTGTAACAAACAATAGTATAGGGATAATGTTTGCATTAATAGGGCGCAGGGCCAAGAATACAAAGTAGAATAGAAAAATACATTGCCTGTATAGTTCTGTCTTTCGTGAAGTGGTTTGGCTTATATATAACACCTGCGCAGCTGCTGCGCATTCCAAGTGCAGGGAACTAGTGTTCCATCAATTCTTTTCAGGGTGTACGCCCCTTTGCCTAGGACTTCATTGATGATGTATGGACTTTCCCACTTTGGCGCTAGTTTGCCTGGTTTTTCCGCATTAGACGCTTCATTGTCGCGCAAGACGAAGTCTCCAGGAACGAAGGTACATACGTGTACGCGCGCGTTGTAGTATTTTTCAAGTTTGGATTTGTACCTTGCCTCTGTGATGGCGGCGTTCTCGTGCCTTTCTTTGAGGAGGTCTAAATCCAGTCTTCGCTCTTGCTCATTGTTTTGCTTTTCCATGGCAAGCATGCGCGGTGATGGGAGGCCAATTTCGGCTGGGATTACCGCCTCTGATCCGTAGACAAGACTGAATGGGGTTTCTCCCGTACTGGTCTTTGGCATGGTACGATGGGCACATAAAATGCTGGGGAGTTTATCGACCCATCCTCTACGCGCTGTTCCAAGTCGCGCTTTTATGCCATCGACTATTTGTTTGTTGACACTCTCGACTTGGCCGTTTGCTTGTGGGTGCGCCATAGAGGCAAAGTTGTGTTCGATCTTCATTTCTTTGAACTACTTCTGAAGATCTCCCGAGGCGAAATTAGTGCCGTTGTTGGAGACAATGAGCAAAGGTAATCCGAATCTGCAAATAATATGTTCCCATATGAATTTGTGGATTACCATTGCTGTGGTTGAAGCTAATGCTTTGACTTCGACCCATTTTATGAAATAGTCTACTGCCACGATAATGAATTTTACTGCGCCTGGTGCGTCGGGGAATGGGCCAACAAGATCAATGCCCCACTGCTGGAAGGGCCAGGCAGAGGTGACCGGAATGAGTGGATTTTTTGGACGGAGGGTTTTTGGTGCGTGTCGCTGACAATCTACACATTTTTGTAATAATTCTACCGCGTCCACGTGCATTCCCGGCCAGTAGTAGCCTGCGTTCATTATCTTTGCCACACCCATGCGCGGTCCGGCGTGTATCCCGCATAAACCTTCATGGATTTCACTGACTAAGTATTATGCGTCTGTTTTGTCGACACAGCGCAAGAGTGGTCCCATGAATGACTTCCGGTATAGAATCCCATCCGCCATCTCATAGTTCATTGCCTTGTTCTGGATTTTTCGAGCTTCTGCCTTTCCTTCCGGAAGTTTTCCATGTTGTAGGTACAAGATGATCGGGGAAATCCAGGATGGGTTTCCGACCTCTATGAAGTTTACTTGTTTGAGAGGGATAGAAGGATTGGACAATAATTTGATGCACACTTCTTTTGCTAAGTGTCTGAAGCTGGTGGCGGCCAATTTGCTTAGTGCATCCGCGTGCTTGTTTTCGCTTCTGTTTATATGATTAACCTTGAACGTTTGGAATTGGCTGATTAACATCCGCGCTTGTTCTAGATATAGCGCCATGGCTTCACCTTTCGCATCGTAGTGCCCATTAACCTGTTCAGCCACTAGTTTTGAATCAACGTTAACTTCGAGGTTTCTTGCTCCAATCTTCAGTGCTAAACGAAGGCCTGCTAGAAGCGCTTCGTATTCTGCTTCGTTGGTCGTGCTTCGGAAATCCAGGCGTATCGCATATGTAAGTTCATGATTGTCTGGGCTGACCAATTGGAGACCCGCACCTGCTCCATCGTCATTAGAAGCTCCGTCTGTGTGCAGAGTCCAGACCCTATCGTTGAAAACGGGAACAAGGTTCTGGATTGCCTCACATTCTTGGACTTTGTCGATGGGGACTTCTGTGGTGAAATCCGCTAAAACTTGCCCCTTGATTGCTGGGCGTGGTCTGTATAGGATATTATATCCTCCTAGTTCAATGGCCCACTTAGCTAATCTTCCTGCGACATCGGTTTTGGATAGAATTTTCCCTAAGTGGTAATTAGCGAGAACTGTGATGACGTGACCAGATAAATACCGACGTAAGCGTCGTGATGCATGTACCAGAGCTAGGACCAGTTTCTCTATCATTGAGTAGCGCCTCTCTGGGCCAGTGAGCGTCTTTCTTATATAGTAAATTGGATTCTGAATGTTTTCTCGCTCCACCATTAATACTGCACCAACCGCTACTTCCGCAGCAGATAAATACAAAATCAGTGGTTCTTTTTCTCGCGGTGCTGTTAGTGTTGGTAACTGAATTAAACATTCCTTTATTTGCTTGAAGACTGCTTCCGCTTCGGGTGTCCACTGGAAGTGAGTTTTCTTGGCGCAGTTCCGTAGGGTGCTGATGAACGGATAAGACTTTGCAGCATGATTTGCCAAGAATCTGTTCAAGGCTGCTAAGCGTCCTGCGAGTCTTTGCATTTCTTTTATTGTTGCAGGTGATGGAATCAGTTGGATGACTTGTACTTTCTCCTGGTTTACTTTAAAACCGTCTCTTGTTACTATGAAACCCATAAATTTTCCCTCTTCCATCCCAAAGGAACACTTCGTTGGGTTGAGCTTCAAGTTTACGCTGCGTAAAGAATCGAACGTGCGCTGAATATTTGCGAGCATTGTTTCCTCTTCGTGGCTCATGATGTCACACCCCCAAAATCCACACGCGGAGTATCACCGCTTGGAGGCGTGACTGACCAGGATCAAGCCACCAATCATATTGAACATGCATATAAGTAAACATAATTCAACCAAACAATACGAAAGGTGTTCAAAACCAAAGCATAGTTAAGTGTTTAGCGGAAGCATAATTGTAAAACCCATTGGAAGTATTAAATACGAAATAAAGTAATGTTCATAGCATGGCACACACTGCCATGTCCCACAACGACCGTTCCTCCCTGTGCAAGCTCCATAAGTACCTAATGACCTGCAAGGCATGTAGCAATGAATCAACAACAAAGTTGAGCGAGTTCACAGTTGGTTGTTTAGTTAAAGTATTCGTTTTGTAAATCGTATGTCGTTTTGTAAACCATGTATCTTGTTAATTCGTATCGTGGTCATCCTGACATGTTTGCGATGATTAGTGGGGGCTTCCCATGTGTTACTAGACCACGCGTATCGACTGCTACGAAAATGTAAGAGGTGCCCTAAGTCAATGTCTATCAGCATTGACCCTTTGCCCATAGTCCATTAGTACACGCTCGTCCGACTGGCACGATGTGAGGTTTGTTAAACCTAATAGCGCTATTAACTAATGACCCGCTCGCCATAGGCCTCGGCGATTAAGTCGATAAATGAGGGACTTCATTTGATAGAGTTGATGGTCTTATAGTCGTGTACGTAGGTTTTACGTACGTGCCCTTCAATCCGAGGACAATAGTTAGTATAAGTGTACGTAGGTTTTACGTACGTGCCCTTCAATCCGAGGACAGTAGTCAGTATAAGTGTACGTAGGTTTTACGTACGTGCCCTTCAATCCGAGGACAGTAATAAGTAGTTTAATAGTAATGGTTGTACGAGTAGTTAATCAATCCCATTCCCAACCCACCGGGAATCCCATGCCTTGGCTAGTGTGAACTCACCTTGGGTTGCTCGGCAGATACACAGAAAGGTCAAGTCTAGCTGCTAGTGGTCAACCACGTCCTAACATGGTTATCATACAAGTCAGGTCTAGGTTCGAGTAAAGCACGTATGTTTACACAAGTTAATAGGTTATTAACACGTATTAATCATAGCAAACACGTATAACACATTAGCAGTCAAATTCATAACATACTAACACTTGTACGAACCCAAAGATAAAGCCCAATAACAGGCGGCCCAACATGTTGTGCGTTCAGCACAGTCTTGTGCGATCCACAACATATTATGCGATTCAGTTAAACACCCGGCCCAAATAACAAGCCGATCCAACATACATACGGCCCAAACAAGTAAACGAATAAACAGCTTGTGCGATCCAAAACATCTTGTGCGACTGAAGACATCTTGTGCGAATGGACTTCTTGTGCGATCAAGGTGTCTTGTGCGATTGCAACCATATTGTGTGATCGCACAAGTGTGTGTGGTGCCAATTAATGCCGTGAATTATTGGCAATTTGTTACAAGTTTCCATTATATCATGGAAATCAGTTATGATCATACAAACGGTTTCCTATTAATGCATTTATCGATCAAATCAATGAATTATCAATTACTTCATATGGATTCCAACTAACCTCTCATCATGATCATAATCTAACATAACATTCAATTCACATAATCAATCAACGATTTCCGAATAATAACAAACAACCCGAGTTCTTGTGTAACATTAAACCGGTAATACACACAACATATATTCACGAATCATGATTCCAATAGTATATACTCGATTCCTAATCATAAACAACATCCTCTCACATCATGCACTCCTCAATTAATACACCTCACATGGTCATCAGACCATCACGTAAAGGCATGGCAACAACTATGTAATTCTAATGCTTATTAGACCTACCCTCTTTAGTGGATCTGACAATTATTACTACCAATTTATCATTACATGAAAGTCATCAGTCATCATCAATGTCATGCCATATGTTTTCATATTAAATCTAATAGTTTGCTTTTGCTCATCATAACTCGGCTACAACCAACCCTATCATTAACAAGATCATGCAAGAATATAACTTATTTTGAATATTACTAATACTGATCAACATCAGGCTCTATCATGCAGATTGTTTAATCTATATTAATCAAGAATCACGGCCGCATGCATTTGAGTTCAAATCAAAACTAAATCAAATAAGGACAACATACTAACCGATCGATGTAGCGTATGAGGGTTGTGCTAGACGAGAAGGTAAAGCTTCAAGAGAGAGAGGGAGGCTGCCGTCGACTTTGAAGGAGGGTGAGAGAGGTTAGGGTTTTGTGCGTTTTGTGTAATGAAGTAATATGAGGGTATACACAAGGTTCTGGGAGTATATGCATCTAATGAGTGAGCCGAGCCCAGCTGGTGGTTTCGTTGGGCTGCTTATTTACGCACAAGAGGCTGGCCCGATTCGGTTCTAGTGTGTGACAAGGTTATACTATGAACAATATTCATACATCACATATAAACCACTTACAATCCTAATCAGCTCGTAGCATACAATTTAGGTTTACACATCAATCGTTCAGGTAGTGCTCATACAAATCACATTCAAAGCTCATACAAATCATATTCAAGTAAAACAAAAGGTTCTAAGATACGAGTTGTCACACATGATGACGAGGTCATCCATGTATACCTCAACTGTTTTACCAATGTCTTCCCCGAAGACTGTATCCATTAAGCGCTGGTAAGTAGCTCCTGCGTTGCGGAGGCCAAAGGGCATTTTTGTGTAGCAGAAGATGCCTTTGTCCGTGCGGAAGGCAGTCTTGTCCTCGTCCTCCTCTTTCATCTGGACCTGGTGATAGCCCTTATAACAGTCGAGGAAACACTTCCAGCGTAACAATGCTAGAGAGTCAACTTTTTTGTCTATCTCCGGAAGCGCATAGCAATCTTTTGGGCAAGCTTTATTTAAGTCTTTGAAGTCAATGCACATGCGCCATCCGCCACTGTGTTTTTGAACCATCACTGGGTTGGCGACCCAGGTGTGGTACTGGACTTCGCGCAAGATTCCGGCTTTGAGTAACTCTGTTACTTGTTCATTCATGGATTCCGCCTTTTCAGCGCTGAGGCTGCGTCTTCCCTGCGTGACAGGTTCTGCAGAGGGCCGGATGTTTAGACAATGTTGCGCTATATCTCGCGGAACTCCAATCATGTCCGCTGGACACCAGGCAAATATGTCCTTATTGTTGGACAGTAATTCTTTTAATTGTATGCGTATCGTAGGTGAAATTGCGTGCCCTAGTAGGATAGTTTGTCCTGGATATTCTTCGTTTAGGACCCATTTCTCCGGCTCATTTGATACTGAGGGCTTTGCCACTTTTGCTGGTGGCTCGTTTTCAACATACATGACCTCCTTGCTTGAGTATAAAATTGCAACTCCAGTTTCTGTTGGAAACCCGCATGCAGAATGTGGAATAGAAGTGATCATGCTGAATTCTCTTTGTGACCTTCTTCCGAGCAAGACATCGTGGCGTGATGTTACCGGCATGACCATGAAATTTACTGTGACTGTGCGCGAATGCTCGCCATCAGATAGAGTCACAGGGAATACAATTTGCCCTAATGGAAATACAGCTTCATTGCAAAATCCGGTGAGAGAAAAATCAACCGGCTCTAGACGTGCTTTGTCTTCTGGATCGAGTTGTTTGAAGCACTGCTCATATATAATATCCATTGAGTTTCCTGGATCTATAAATGTAACACCTCAAAAATTTACGTCCAGTAATGTATTGACACGTGTCATGGGCTTTGAATATGTGAAAACATACCTTAGAGGGACTAAAGTTGACAAACAGTGAAACTATGTGAATATAAGGGTCCAAAGTGTCAACAATGGATAAATAGGCTCTAAAATAACCCTACATGATGTTTATAATCTTAAACGGATAAATCATGGATCATACGAAGCGGAAAATGAAAGAAAGTGAGGAATTACAAACTATAGGGGCTAAAAGTGTCAACATGTTGAAAGTATACATCTGAGTGACCTTTTGGCAAACCCGAAGCTTTGTAATGATAAAATATACTCACTAGAATATGTGATAAAAATTTCATCAAGTTTCGTTATCGTATGAGAAAGTTATGATCAAAACCGTGCACGAAGGGTTAATTACGTTAACGATGAAATTCGTGACTTTTCGGGTGAGCACAAAGTTAACCAAGGACCTACCCAAGTTTGTAAATGTCCCAAGGCCCTTAAAAGTCAGGTTTAAGGGTCAAGAGTGCAAAATAAATAGCCAAAACCACGTTACAAAGTACAAGGACTGAATTGTAATTGTTGGAAACTTGCTTAGCTGGTTAACAACTTGTACGCGGCCCGCGTAACAGGCCTCGCGGCCCGCCTACAAGTGCCCAGCGACAAAAGCAGCGAACAGGTGCCAGTTCAGGTCTGATTTCGAGTTGTAACCAGCTGTAATCGATACAAGGGACTCACCAATGGACTTACATGCAACTAGGGGCACTTGGACTCATCCTAGAACACTTGTAGACTCTTGTGGCAGCCTCACATGAGATCAAACTAGTTATAAAAGATCATTGAAGTTGCAAACTTTGAACACTTGCATTTATAAAAATTCACAAGATCATCTCTGGAGCTCTCTGGACGTCAAGACAACTTTCTAGTGATCTCTAAGCTTTATTAGGACTCTTGTAAGTGTTCATAACCTCCTCAAATTCGTTCTAGCTTAGTAGATTAGCTAATAGTCAAACCATCGTAAATTTAGTTTAACTTCGTGATTAAACGAAATGTGCTCAGTCTTTTCTCAAATTGAAAGTACCTACAAGTTGGTATTTATGTGGGTAACAAACCCTCAAAAGGGTATTTTCAGATTCCCACTCTAAGTATGTTAATTGTCGAGTCAAAGCTTGTTTCAAAAAGTCAACAGAATGTGTTTTTGCAAATTTAAGCATGATTAGCAATGTAGGGTACATGCAACCTGTTTGATCATTAAAATAACTTGATAATTAATGTAAGAACATGTCTCAACATGTTCATCTCGACAATTTTCAGTTTAAACCCGAATCGGAACCGAAAGTCGCATAAATTGACTTTTTCTTTGACTTTCAGTTCTGGTCCGTTCATGCATGTTTGAGATCTGACTTAGAGCTTATTTTGAACCAATTTTCATATAAATTTAACTCTCTGAGATTTTACAACTTGGTTCAATACTTACCCGGTCCATATGCATGTTTCCGATTTATGCTTAAAAGTTGACTATTATGCCCTTTTTACTATAAAACGTGATTTTTGAAAAAGTGAAAGAGTAGAAACATTTGTTACTAATTTATAAACTTGCACCTAAAATTTGATATCAGTTTGAGGTCTAGATTAAGAGTTATGCTCATTATCGTAATTTGAAAGCTTTATGTTACTTAAACGGCGTAATTAGCATATAACCTATTTAAACCCACTTTTTGATATCAAACTTTTTACCCACTGATGTTATATAATATTTTGGGATTTTTAAAGATTTTTATTTAATTTTTGGCTGATCATATCGCAGGTCTCTAAGTTTAATTCGGTAAATACCGATTTTTGCCCTTTTAAGCCATAAAATGAGTTTTACAAATCCTTTTGACCCCAAACCTTTTTCTACTAATTTTATTTGATAAATAAAATATTTTAAACACTCTGGAAATATAAAAATATCAGCTTTCTTTTAAAAACCCGGAAACGGCTCTAAATCGCCTTTTTAAGCGTTTTTAACACATAGTATGCACTATAACCATATTAGACATATAAGATTGATACCTACTGATGTTTTTAGCATATTTTTATAAAATAACAGTAAGTACAAGTTTATAAACACAGGTTTCCAATTTGACATTTTAACCCTTGTGAAATTACCAAAATACCCCTAAGGTGCATAGTTTGGTTTTAAATGATAAGTTTCACATATGGGTCATACCCTACTGTTATTACTTATTAAATTAAATATATTTACTGTATAAATCAGACCCGTAACTCATATTTACAAATAAACTCTTTTATAATCTTTTAAATGACCAAAATGCCCTTATGAGGTATAATTTGTGTTTAAATCCATTTTGGGCATAATAGAAAGTATCTTACTGATATTATAACATAATTAGAGCATATTATCTCCAGGAACTTGCATATGACTCTTACGGATACCCGTAACGCTCTTTTCGCGTTCGGTTCGGTTTATGTAACTAGTTTGCATAAATTGACCGAGACGGGTCAAACATTATCATTTTTGTCTCAAAATCCAGAATGTATTTAGTATACCCATATTATACAAGTATTCAAACTTGTCAGGTCTAAATCACATTCTATCCGGTCTTCGCTTAATCGTGCGTTTGAACCGTATCGTCCTTTAAACTAGCCGGTCTAAGCTTAAGCTTAAATAAAGACCCGTTAGAAATCTAATAGGTTATTATAAACCTTCATTCCAGATTAGGAGCACCGGTAAAAGCTACTTGCATTTTGCTTGTTGAGAATTATACTTTACTCAGGTAAATACTTTTAACTTATTTTCCCTATACGGGCTTGGGTTACGGTATATAGAATACCGCTTGATCTAGCATCAAATCTTACATCTTTGAATGGTTAATTTAATAATTTGATTGGCTCGTTTAAACAGTCTTGTTCACTTAAAGCCTTTGGGGGGTTAATGACCATGTCCCGGATATCCTTGGCATCATCTTACGAGATGGCCACGACCTGAGCACGAGGTGTAGGCGTACACCTGTCAGTGTATAACTCTATAATGTGGTGGGTCCATTGATCTTTAACCCGGACAAGATCCGGGCTACTGAACGCACAAGTAACATGTAATTCGTTCACAAGATTATAATAATAAATAATTATCCCAAGTTATAAAAATGTTTTGTGCCACGTGCATTCAAATCAATTTTCAACTCTTTTCAAAATGAGTCAGTTAAATTGTATTTACCAGTGTAAACTGACGTATTTTTCCCAAAAGGTTAAGTGCAGGTACTACACGTAATAGGCTGGCTGTCTTCTAGAGCGTCCACAATAAGTCTCGCAAGCTTGGACGACAATAAGCTGTTGAACAATATCTTATTTTATTTTTGATCCGCCTGTGGATCCGTTTCAACTATTAGTGATATTTAATATTACACTTTATTAAAGTTGAAATGAATCCATCTTTGCTTCCGCTGTGCATTTATATATATTGTGTTGTTTGTCTATGATGATACCAACTACGTCACTATACTCCCCACCGGGCCCACCGGTGACACGTGGAAAATAGGGGTGTGACAGGTTGGTATCAGAGCCAACTCTGAGTGAATTAAACACTAGTCTTTTGTGTTTAATCTCAGTTACACAATTGCACAATCCTCGATTCTCGAGTCTAGACAAAGAACTTAGGAAATTTCCAAATTTTTGTTTAATTTTCTAACTTTGTCTTATATATATTTTTGTTGTATCACTTGTTGTTTTTGACAGGATCACAAGAATGTCGCCACGTATGAGAGGTAGAGGCCGAGGACAAGGAGCACATGTAGCCCCAAACGACCACGAGGCCGGACCGTCACACCGGCGAACACCTTCGGATCCTCACAACACAGATGCTCAAGATCTTTGGAGGTCTCTTACCGAACCTGCTAGGCGCTCAGTCTCACTGAGTACCTCTCCTTCAATCCCACACTCCTTTGGGCCTCATTCGGAGAATGAGCCCCACAACTCTCAACAGTCCTACATTCCCCTACTAGGACACAATTCACCCTTTAACCATCCATCACCCGTCATCCAGGGTCAATTCAACCCTGATGACTACTTAGGAGCAGCAGTGGGTTTTAACCCACTTGGCCCAGAAGACCACTTTTCTGGTGGCAACCCGATGGACATCGATGAGGATACTGATCCTGCAATGCCACCCTCCGGAACACCGAATCATCCCATTGAGATTTCAAATGGGTCACCGTTTATGGGATCACCTTACAATGGTCCCGATAGCTTTGAGGAGAACTTCAAGCAGTACGACTGGGTGTTTACCCCCAGTTATCATAACTCTCCCCTGCACCAGCCACATCACTCTCCCCTGCACCAGCCACATCACTCTCCCTTGCACCAGCTTCAACCCAACTCTCCCCTGCATCAGCTACAGCAGCAGAATCCTTCTGAGGATTCTCGACTTGTCGCGGTCACTCCGCCGCCACCACCGCCTCAGCTTCAACCTCCCTCGCCTCCGAGGCGAAGGAGAACGACAGCGCGAATATCCGCACGAGGGGGAATGCGCATCAGCACCCCTCCACATTCAGGTGGCAGCCGGTACTCGCCTGTCCACGAAGAAACAGAGATGGGTGAATCCTCACACCCCGTCTCTGAAATGTTGTTTATGTAAAAGACCCGTTTAGGGCAAACTCGTACTGGTTTAATTTTTATTTGAAATGGTTAATTTAAGTTTTCATTTTTAAATTATGTGCATAAACATAGTGTATAAATAAATGAAAAATAACATTTATTATTTTGATGTACCATTTTAATAAAATAATAAGGATCTTAAAAGGTAAAACCTAGCTGTTATGTTGTCATAAATCTAGCCAATATGGTAGAACCTGTTTAAAAAGATTCAAATCTCTGTTAACATCTGTAAACATGTTAACATTCTTGGCTAGTGTGATCCGTAAAATCACACACGCCACCCTTTTAATAAATTATCCAAGTTTAATATTTCTATATATATTTGGTTGTGACATAATGCCTATGGGTTATAATTAATGTCATATAAAACAAAAAGGCAGCTGTAGTTTATAAACTCACTGCCAAGAAAAGGATTGATTTGTCTTTTTATGCAAACTTTAATCCTGTAAGATCTAAATTTGTAATTTAGAAATTTGTCTACGTGACTAGGCTTGTTATGCCAATATTATATTTCATTCTAAAAAGATTACTAGTAAAAATCCCGAATGAAATTATTAAATTAACTGATATGGCTTTTATTTACCATGGTTAATAAATCCTCAAGAACGATAATACTGTTTAGGCTTCTAAATAGACCTTGTCCTTATTTTTATGTAGCAATTAAGACTACATGGCTAAGTCTGAAGAATTAAACAGTCGTCCAGCAGAAAACCCTGATAATACTAAAATGTTAGTAACGGGTGCGGAGTTGAAAGCATTAGTGAATGATGCGGTTATCAAAGCGCTAAATAGACAGTATAGTGAATCGAGCGGGACCCGAAGTAGGACCCGGTCTGCACCACATTCCAAGCCGAGGGTTCACTCTGAGGGTCATAGCAAACCACCTTCTAAGAAGGATGGACCCAAGAAGGATAATGATCGACACTCATCAAATCAAAATAGTGTTCCCCCAAAGAAGAAAGAGTTTGATGCTAAGCCTCATACCAAATCATGTACTTACAAGTTACAAGTACTTCGTTTCTTGTAAACCCAGAGACTTTACTGGGGAAAAAGGAGTGGTCGATTGCATGACCTGGTTAGACGAAATGGATACGGTAGTGGACATCAGCGGTTGTGCTGAAAGAGATGTAGTGAAATACGTATCCCAATCGTTCAAAGGGGAGGCACTGGCGTGGTGGAAGTCTCTCATACAAGCTGCCGGTAAGATCCCACTCTACAATATGTCATGGGATCAGTTCGTTGCCCTTATCAAGGAAAATTTTTGCCCGCAGCATGAAGTAGAATGGATCGAATCTGATTTCTTGTCGTTGGTGATGAAGAATCTAGACTGCCAGGCATACCTCACCACTTTCAATACTCTATCTCGGTTGGTACCGTACTTGGTAACCCCAGAACCTAAAAGGATCGCTCGTTACATCGGGGGTTTAGCCCCTGAGATTAAACCAAGTGTTAAGGCGTCAAGGCCTGCAACCTTCAGATCAGCAGCTGATCTATCTCTCTCTCTCTTACCCTGGACGTAGTCAGGTTGAGAGCACTTAGGAACTCAGAAGAGAATAAGAGGAAGCGTGAGGACGATACCTCACGAAGATCAGAAAAGAGACACCGAGGAAATAACGACCACAGGAAAGGGTCGGGATCTAAGAGAGATGGGCAACAATCGGGGGATAAGCCCAAATGTAAAACTTGTAAGAAGAACCATTTTGGGAAGTGTCGTTTTGAGTCGAAATCCCAGTCTCATGTGAGATCCTGTGGGATTTGAAAATCTATGGATCATAAGTCTTTGGAGTGTAAGAAGCTAAAGGATGCAACATGTTACGGTTGCAACGAAAAAGGGCACATTAAGTCTAATTGCCCAAAGAATGCCAGGAAAGCCGAGGATGGGAAGAAGACCAATGCGAGGGTCTTCAAGATGGACGCTAAGGAAGCTGTTCAAGATGACAACGTTATTACAGGTACTTTTCTTGTAAATGATGTTTTTGCTAGAGTATTGTTTGATTCTGGAGCAGATAAGTCTTTTGTTGATGATAAGTTCTGTAAGTTATTAAACCTACCTGTTAGAACCTTAAGTGTAAAATATGAGGTGGAATTAGCTGATGGAACCATAGAAACAGCCTCAACTGTTTTAGATGGATGTGTTATATCCATTAGGAATCATTCTTTTCCTTTGTCCTTACTTCCCTTTAAGCTAGCCGGCTTTGATGTAGTTATAGGCATGGATTGGTTATCGCATAACCAAGCCCAGATTGTGTGCAACAGAAAGCAAGTGATAGTCAAAACCCCGTCCGGGGAGTCACTTACCATTCAAGGGGATACTCAGCATGGATTGCCTGAGCAAGTGTCCATGCTCAAGGCATCCAGATGTCTGCAGAAGGGTTGTGTCATTTATATGGCACAAGTTACTATTGATGAGCCAAAGCCCAAGATTGAAGACATCCCTATCATTTCGGAATATCCTGAAGTTTTTCCCGAAGAACTACCTGGTTTACCACCAAATAGGCAAGTGGAATTCCGAATTGACATCATCCCGGGTGCAGCACCAGTAGCGAGATCACCTTATAGGTTAGCACCAACGGAGATGAAGGAATTAAGGACGCAGTTAGATGATCTGTTAGCTAAAGGTTTTATTAGACCTAGTTCGTCTCCTTGGGGAGCGCCGATCTTGTTTGTCAAGAAGAAGGATGGATCGATGCGTCTGTGCATCGATTACCGTGAGCTTAATAAAGTCACTATCAAGAATAGGTATCCTTTGCCCAGGATCGACGATCTGTTCGATCAATTGCAAGGGGCAAGCTATTTCTCTAAGATCGACTTGAGGTCAGGCTACCATCAGTTGAAGGTCAAAGATGAAGATGTGCACAAGACAGCGTTTAGGACCCGTTATGGTCATTACGAGTTCCTAGTGATGCCTTTCGGGCTCACTAATGCACCGGCCGCATTCATGGATCTCATGAATCGCGTCTGCAAGCCTTATCTGGATAAATTTGTCATCGTCTTCATTGATGACATTCTCATCTACTCGAAGAGCCAAGCTGATCATGAGAAACACCTTCGTTGTATTCTCAAACTTCTACATCAAGAGAAACTCTACGCCAAATTTTCGAAGTGCGAATTTTGGCTTCGAGAAGTCCAATTCCTTGGACATGTGGCAAGTGAGCGTGGTATCCAAGTGGATCCCGCTAAGGTAGAAGCAGTTATGAATTGGCAAGAGCCAAAGACGCCTACTGAAATTCGCAGTTTTCTGGGTTTAGCAGGATATTATAGGCGTTTCATCGAAAACTTTTCAAGGATTGCTGCGCCCCTAACTTCGTTGACACGTAAGAAGGTTAAGTTTGATTGGGGCCCTAAGCAGCAGGAATCCTTTGACATTCTGAAGAAAAAGTTAAGCAATGCACCAGTGTTAACATTGCCCGATGGTATAGAAGAATTTGTGGTGTACTGTGATGCATCACACACTTGTATGGGCTGTGTACTCATGCAGAAAGGCAAGGTTATTGCCTACGCTTCACGACAGCTAAAGGTACACGAAAAGAATTACACCACCCACGACTTGGAGCTGGGTGTCGTTGTATTTGCATTAAAACTTTGGAGACACTACTTATATGGTACCAAGTGTGTGATCTATTCAGATCACAAGAGCCTTCAACATTTGTTTAATCAGAAGGACTTGAACATGCGACAGAGACGATGGATGGAAACTCTAAATGATTATGACTGTGAGATAAAATACCATCCAGGCAAAGCAAATGTAGTTGCTGATGCCTTAAGCAGAAAAGAAAGAGTGAAGCCAATAAGAATCAATGCCAAGCGCATCGAAATCAGGAATAGTTTGAACGAAAGGGTGTTAGCTGCACAGAAGGAAGCTGTGTTGGAAGCTAACTATCCTGGAGAAAAGCTAGGAGTAACTGAGGAGCAGTTATCCTATGACAAAGACGGAATGCTTAGATTGAATGGACGAATATGGGTTCCATTTTATGGAGGACTTCGAGATGTTATTCTCCAGGAAGCCCACAGTTCCAAATATTCCGTCCATCCTGGAGCTGATAAGATGTACCAAGATCTAAAAGCAAACTACTGGTGGATTGGTTTGAAAAAGTCTGTAGCTGCCTATGTAGCTAAATGTTTGACTTGTGCGCAAGTCAAAGCTGAGCATCAGAAGCCGTCAGGTTTGTTACAACAACCTGAAATCCCCACATGGAAGTGGGAGATGGTGACGATGGATTTCATCACCAAATTACCAAAGACGAGAAAGGGAAATGATACTATATGGGTCATAGTAGATAGACTGACGAAGTCAGCACATTTCCTACCCATTAAGGAAACTTACAGCTCAGATATGTTAGCTCAATTGTACGTTGATAAGATTGTAGCTTTGCATGGAATACCTATGTCTATTATCTCTGATAGAGATACTAGATACACGTCACATTTTTGGAAAAGTTTCCAACAATCTTTGGGCACTCGTTTAAATTTTAGTACGGCTTATCATCCTCAGACTGACGGTCAGAGTGAGCGTACTATTCAAACGTTGGAAGACATGCTACGTGCATGTGCGATCGACTTAGGTGGTAGTTGGGATAAGAAACTACCATTAATCGAATTCTCCTACAACAATAGCTACCACACCAGCATAAAAGCTGCGCCTTTTGAGGCCTTATATGGTAGAAAGTGTAGATCGCCCATTTGTTGGGCGGAAGTTGGAGATGTCCAACTATCAGGACCAGAGATAGTTTTTGAGACGACGGACAAGATTGTCTAAATTCGCGATCGTTTGAAAGCTGCCAGGGATAGGCAGAAAAGTTATGCGGATCCAAAGCGTAAGGCTTTTCACTTCGAAGTAGGTGATAAAGTGTTACTTAAAGTATCACCCTGGAAGGGGGTGATGCGATTTGGTAAGAAAGGCAAGCTAAGCCCGAGATACATAGGACCTTTCGAGGTTATCGAACGTGTCGGGTCAGTTGCTTATAAGTTAAACTTGCCTGAAGAGCTTAGTGCTATCCATAATGTGTTCCACATCTGTAATTTGAAGAAGTGTTTCGCTGATGAATCACTGGTTATACCGCATACGGATGTACATATAGATGAAAGCTTGAAATTCGTGGAAAAGCCATTATCGATTGAAGATCGACAGGTAAAGAAGCTTCGAAGGAAGCATGTACCTATTGTTAAGGTCAAATGGGATGCCCGTAGAGGTCCCGAATACACATGGGAGGTAGAATCCACGATGAAAGAAAAATACCCTCATTTGTTTCAGTAAATCTTGGGGTCGAGATTTCTTTTAAGGGGGTGAGGATGTAACACCTCGAAAATTTACGTCCAGTAATGTATTGACACGTGTCATGGGCTTTGAATATGTGAAAACATACCTTAGAGGGACTAAAGTTGACAAACAGTGAAACTATGTGAATATAAGGGTCCAAAGTGTCAACAATGGATAAATAGGCTCTAAAATAACCCTACATGATGTTTATAATCTTAAACGGATAAATCATGGATCATACGAAGCGGAAAATGAAAGAAAGTGAGGAATTACAAACTATAGGGGCTAAAAGTGTCAACATGTTGAAAGTATACCTCTGAGTGACCTTTTGGCAAACCCGAAGCTTTGTAATGATAAAATATACTCACTAGAATATGTGATAAAAATTTCATCAAGTTTCGTTATCGTATGAGAAAGTTATGATCAAAACCGTGCACGAAGGGTTAATTACGTTAACGATGAAATTCGTGACTTTTCGGGTGAGCACAAAGTTAACCAAGGACCTACCCAAGTTTGTAAATGTCCCAAGGCCCTTAAAAGTCAGGTTTAAGGGTCAAGAGTGCAAAATAAATAGCCAAAACCACGTTACAAAGTACAAGGACTGAATTGTAATTGTTGGAAACTTGCTTAGCTGGTTAACAACTTGTACGCGGCCCGCGTAACAGGCCTCGCGGCCCGCCTACAAGTGCCCAGCGACAAAAGCAGCGAACAGGTGCCAGTTCAGGTCTGATTTCGAGTTGTAACCAGCTGTAATCGATACAAGGGACTCACCAATGGACTTACATGCAACTAGGGGCACTTGGACTCATCCTAGAACACTTGTAGACTCTTGTGGCAGCCTCACATGAGATCAAACTAGTTATAAAAGATCATTGAAGTTGCAAACTTTGAACACTTGCATTTATAAAAATTCACAAGATCATCTCTGGAGCTCTCTGGACGTCAAGACAACTTTCTAGTGATCTCTAAGCTTTATTAGGACTCTTGTAAGTGTTCATAACCTCCTCAAATTCGTTCTAGCTTAGTAGATTAGCTAATAGTCAAACCATCGTAAATTTAGTTTAACTTCGTGATTAAACGAAATGTGCTCAGTCTTTTCTCAAATTGAAAGTACCTACAAGTTGGTATTTATGTGGGTAACAAACCCTCAAAAGGGTATTTTCAGATTCCCACTCTAAGTATGTTAATTGTCGAGTCAAAGCTTGTTTCAAAAAGTCAACAGAATGTGTTTTTGCAAATTTAAGCATGATTAGCAATGTAGGGTACATGCAACCTATTTGATCATTAAAATAACTTGATAATTAATGTAAGAACATGTCTCAACATGTTCATCTCGACAATTTTCAGTTTAAACCCGAATCGGAACCGAAAGTCGCATAAATTGACTTTTTCTTTGACTTTCAGTTCTGGTCCGTTCATGCATGTTTGAGATCTGACTTAGAGCTTATTTTGAACCAATTTTCATATAAATTTAACTCTCTGAGATTTTACAACTTGGTTCAATACTTACCCGGTCCATATGCATGTTTCCGATTTATGCTTAAAAGTTGACTATTATGCCCTTTTTACTATAAAACGTGATTTTTGAAAAAGTGAAAGAGTAGAAACATTTGTTACTAATTTATAAACTTGCACCTAAAATTTGATATCAGTTTGAGGTCTAGATTAAGAGTTATGCTCATTATCGTAATTTGAAAGCTTTATGTTACTTAAACGGCGTAATTAGCATATAACCTATTTAAACCCACTTTTTGATATCAAACTTTTTACCCACTGATGTTATATAATATTTTGGGATTTTTAAAGATTTTTATTTAATTTTTGGCTGATCATATCGCAGGTCTCTAAGTTTAATTCGGTAAATACCGATTTTTGCCCTTTTAAGCCATAAAATGAGTTTTACAAATCCTTTTGACCCCAAACCTTTTTCTACTGATTTTATTTGATAAATAAAATATTTTAAACACTCTGGAAATATAAAAATATCAGCTTTCTTTTAAAAACCCGGAAACGGCTCTAAATCGCCTTTTTAAGCGTTTTTAACACATAGTATGCACTATAACCATATTAGACATATAAGATTGATACCTACTGATGTTTTTAGCATATTTTTATAAAATAACAGTAAGTACAAGTTTATAAACACAGGTTTCCAATTTGACATTTTAACCCTTGTGAAATTACCAAAATACCCCTAAGGTGCATAGTTTGGTTTTAAATGATAAGTTTCACATATGGGTCATACCCTACTGTTATTACTTATTAAATTAAATATATTTACTGTATAAATCAGACCCGTAACTCAGATTTACAAATAAACTCTTTTATAATCTTTTAAATGACCAAAATGCCCTTATGAGGTATAATTTGTGTTTAAATCCATTTTGGGCATAATAGAAAGTATCTTACTGATATTATAACATAATTAGAGCATATTATCTCTGGGAACTTGCATATGACTCTTACGGATACCCGTAACGCTCTTTTCGCGTTCAGTTCGGTTTATGTAACTAGTTTGCATAAATTGACCGAGACGGGTCAAACATTATCATTTTTGTCTCAAAATCCAGAATGTATTTAGTATACCCATATTATACAAGTATTCAAACTTGTCGGGTCTAAATCACATTCTATCCGGTCTTCGCTTAATCGTGCGTTTGAACCGTATCGTCCTTTAAACTAGCCGGTCTAAGCTTAAGCTTAAATAAAGACCCGTTAGAAATATAATAGGTTATTATAAACCTTCGTTCCAGATTAGGAGCACCGGTAAAAGCTACTTGCATTTTGCTTGTTGAGAATTATACTTTACTCAGGTAAATACTTTTAACTTATTTTCCCTATACGGGCTTGGGTTACGGTATATAGAATACCGCTTGATCGAGCATCAAATCTTACATCTTTGAATGGTTAATTGAATAATTTGATCGGCTCGTTTAAACAGTCTTGTTCACTTAAAGCCTTTGGGGGGTTAATGACCATGTCCCGGATATCCTTGGCATCATCTTACGAGATGGCCCCGACCTGAGCACGAGGTGTAGGCGTACACCTGTCAGTGTATAACTCTATAATGTGGTGGGTCCATTGATCTTTAACCCGGACAAGATCCGGGCTACTGAACGCACAAGTAACATGTAATTCGTTCACAAGATTATAATAATAAATAATTATCCCAAGTTATAAAAATGTTTTGTGCCACGTGCATTCAAATCAATTTTCAACTCTTTTCAAAATGAGTCAGTTAAATTGTATTTACCAGTGTAAACTGACGTATTTTTCCCAAAAGGTTAAGTGCAGGTACTACACGTAATAGGCTGGCTGTCTTCTAGAGCGTCCACAATAAGTCTCGCAAGCTTGGACGACAATAAGCTGTTGAACAATATCTTATTTTATTTTTGATCCGCCTGTGGATCCGTTTCAACTATTAGTGATATTTAATATTACACTTTATTAAAGTTTAAATGAATCTATCTTTGCTTCCGCTGTGCATTTATATATATTGTGTTGTTTGTCTATGATAATACCAACTACGTCACTATACTCCCCACCGGTGACATGTGGAAAATAGGGGTGAGACAATAAACATATAGTCCGTTCGATAATGGCCGAAGATGCCAGTAATAATTACTGGTCGTTCTTCCTGAGGGCCTCCAGGGACAACAGGAAACATAACTTGCTGTTCCCTCCAATGCTGATCATGGTTTCGTTTGTTTGGCCTTCGTGAAGGACCTCCTTGTACCATGTGTATTTGTTTCGGTTTGACTTTCTGACTGTTGGTATCTTCTGATTTTTGGATTATCTCAGTATGACTGTCAGATTGGATGTCCCACTGACCAGGTATCTGTGGGTCCAATACTACAGTGTCAGTTTTACCTTGGCTTCCTTTCATGGTATCAGATCTGATGTTTAACAACTCAGATCTGATAATTTGTGTGAAAATTTGGTTTATGGCACCCTGGAATCTGCCAAACCAGTATTCTGGATCTCTTTCTAGGAGTTGATCTGAGGGGTCCTTTTCTACTGAATGACCGTTGTTTTTGTTGATTCCCATGATTTCGTCGATCTGGGTTTCTCGGATTGAACCCCTGAATTCAGATCCAGGACCTGATGGGTGGTGCGGTGAATTCTCTGCCATGTGAAAACAGAGAACGAGAGAAATGAATCGAAACGAGACAAAACTGATAAAACAGAGAAATCGGTGGGCGCCAATGAAGAAACACTAGATAAATGACCGGAATCAAATTATCTAGGGGGTTTGGATCTGCATAAAAAGGGGTGGTTCTCTCTCGTTTGATTCGAAGGGACAGATCTTCTTCTCCGGTGAACACTGCAAAACAGAACACCGTTAGCCTCGTCACGGAGAAAATGGAGGTTTTCTCCGTGACCCGACTCCGGCGTGAGAATAAGTATGTGTTTATGAAGAAGAAGAAGAAGTATTGTCGAAGTGTGTGTAACTTGAGATTCATACCTGAATTACTCTTATATTTATAGCCGGGAGTTTGGGCGGGAAATCTCGTTGGTGAAATATTAACGGAAGATGCTAACCCCGTAAACGGTTACTTTTCCTTCCGTTAATCATCTTGATCTGTTGTGAATGCACACAGATCGCTATTCAGATCCACGGCTGGGGATTTGCCACGTGGAAAGTGGTCGAGTGGAGGTTTCTTTCCAATTCCATGCCATCATTGTGATTTCAAGGAGGCCTGAGATGATGACATGTGGTGCACGATTGAGTTCTTCTAGAAGGTCATGGCCATAATCCGGTGTGACTCCTTATCGTGTGGCACCAGTTGAGTAAATAATAACCAAGTCTGGGTATCATTAACCGGAAGTGTTTAATTTAGGATTTTCATCCTTTGTTTATGGGGGAAGGCGCAAGGTTTTGTGATTTCCTTTTCAGCGCGCAAGTGTTGTCTGTTACCTTTCTCTTGAGTTCTTTTTGTAGGACCAGTTGCGCGGCCGCGCAAGGTCAGAAAAAAGGGGCTGAGAGGTGAGGTTGTGGTATGGTCCCAAGTACTCGATATGAGGTTTTTGGGACCTTACCCCTTCAAGTCCCCCCAGTATAGTGTTGCTCTTATGCAAATAAGTGGAGCACATGACTATATGAGAGAAATGCTTTTTGGCGCGAAAGTAGGGAATCTTCTATGAGAAGTTTTACTTTGCTTCTTATGGTGATTTTGAAATTTTTTGACTTTGGGTAGATGAACAGTTTTCAAGAAAAGATATTTGTACCTTTGTTTATCTTGACCTGTTAGGACTTTGGGCGAAGAGTTTGTATTATCATGAGCTGACGTCATTTTTTGTAAGTTGTGTTGACTCTTCACCTTCTGGTTTAACTGTAGTTCCTGGGAATTCGTGTGAACCCTGTCAGGGGCTTTAAATGAGATGTGATACTTGTAGTGGCAGCGCCGTTGAGACGCACTTGATTTGACACTTAATTATTACATCTCTTATTTCGATATTACTACTTTGGTCTATATATTCATATTAGATGTAATATTTTTCTCCTAATTTGGGAAAAATGGAGAACAGGGGACAAATTCGATGGAGAAGGCTTTCTAACGTCTTGAAGGTGCTCGATGCTGTTGACGGTTTGCTATTACTTTCTAATCCGGTGACTGATCCTGCTGTTAGAGATGAAAGTGTTGAGAATGCAAACCATCGAGAAGCTTTGGAGAACCGTTCCTCGTTCGTCTTGCCGACAAAAACAATGGTGGAGTTACCCGGTTGTCGGCACATCTTGTGACTCGGTCCTTTCCGGTTGGTCGGAGAGGGAGTTCGTCGATTGTCTACCAACGACGTCGTCGTGTTGCTGTTCCGGCTGTTGTTCCAGCTGCTGTTGTTGAAGGTGATGAGGAGGGTGCTAACCCTTGGATTGTTGACCCCCGTCCTTTTTCTGAGTATGGTGAGGTTCTCCATACTCCATATGGGGTGCTGGATCAGCTTTCCTAGTTTACTTATTTTATAACTAGCACTCTTCTTCTCTTTTTTTTTTGAAGAAACACTGCTGTGTTCTTTGTAAATGGTTTGTTTTGAGTGCTTTGCTGCACTGATGATATATATTTTTGATGCACTGTTGTGCAAATATGTCTTGGTGGTTTCCCAGTTTATGTTTGGATTACAATATGTTGCATATGTTTAATTGCTTTGAGTAGGTAGAGCGAATGAGAATGGTATTGTGCTCATGTGTGAACGTCTGTCTAAAATACGCGTGGGGTTGTGCTTTTTTAGACTGCTCATGAGGCGTACAATGTTCACCATATTGTTTTCGCATAAACCAAAAGAATTATATACAATTTTTAACAAACAATAGTATAGGGATAATGTTTGCATTAATAGGGCGCAGGGCCAAGAATACAAAGTAGAATAGAAAAATACATTGCCTGTATAGTTCTGTCTTTCGTGGAGTGGTTTGGCTTATATATAACACTTGCGCAGCTGCTGCGCGTTCCAGGTGCAGGGAAGTAGTGTTCCATCAATTCTTTTCAGGGTGTACGCCCCTTTGCCTAGGACTTCATTGATGATGTATGGACCTTCCCACTTTGGCGCTAGTTTTCCTGGTTTTTCCGCATTAGACGCTTCATTGTCGCGCAAGACGAAGTCTCCAGGAACGAAGGTACATACGTGTACGCGCGCGTTGTAGTAATTTTCAAGTTTGGATTTGTAACTTGCCTCTGTGATGGCGACGTTCTCGCGCCTTACTTCGAGGAGGTCTAAATCCAGTCTTCGCTCTTGCTCATTGTTTTGCTTTTCCATGGCAAGCATGCGTGGTGATGGGAGGCCAATTTCGGCTGGGATTACCGCCTCTGATCCGTAGACAAGACTGAATGGGGTTTCTCCCGTACTGGTCTTTGACATGGTACGATGGGCCCATAAGATGCTGGGGAGTTCATCGACCCATCCTCTACGCGCTGTTCCAAGTCGCGCTTTTATGCCATCGACTATTTGTTTGTTGACACTCTCGACTTGGCTGTTTGTTTATGGGTGCGCCACAGAGGCAAAGTTGTGTTCGATCTTCATTTCTTTGAACCACTTCTGAAGATCTTCCGAGGCGAAATTAGTGCCGTTGTCGGAGATAATGCGCAAAGGTAATCCGAATCTGCAAATAATATGTTCCCATATGAATTTGCGGATTACCATTGTTGTGGTTGAAGCTAATGCTTTGGCTTCGACCCATTTTGTGAAATAATCTACTGCCAAGATAATGAATTTTACTACGCCTGGTGCGTCGGGGAATGGGCCAACAAGATCAATGCCCCACTGCTGGAAGGGCCAGGCGGAGGTGACCGGAATGAGTGGATTTTTTGGACGGAGGGTTTTTGGTGCGTGTCGCTGACAAGCTGCACATTTTCGTAATAATTCTACTGCGTCCACGTGCATTCCCGGCCAGTAGTAGCTTGCGTTCATTATCTTTGCCACAACCATGCGCGGTCCGGCGTGTATCCCGCATAAACCTTCATGGATTTCCCTGACTAAGTACTGTGCGTCTGTTTTGTCGACACAGCCAAGAGTGGTCCCATGAATGACTTCCGGTATAGAATCCCATCCGCCATCTCATAGTTCATTGGCTTGTTTTGGATTTTTCGAGTTTCTGCCTTTCCTTCCGGAAGTTTTCCATGTTGTAGGTTCAAGATGATCGGGGACATCCAGGATGGGTTTCCGACCTCTATGACGTTTACTTGTTTGAGAGGGATAGAAGGATTGGACAATACTTTGATGCGCACTTCTTTTGCTAAGTGTCTGAAGCTGGTGGCGGCCAATTTGCTTAGTGCATCCGCGTGCTTGTTTTTGCTTCTGTTTATATGATTAACCTTGAACGTTTGGAATTGGCTGATTAACATCCGCGCTTGTTCCAGATATAGCACCATGGCTTCACCTTTCGCATCGTAGTGCCCATTGACCTGTTCAGCCACTAGTTTTGAATCAACGTTAGCTTCGAGGTTTCTTGCTCCAATCTTCAGTGCTAAACGAAGGCCTGCTAGAAACGCTTCGTATTCTGCTTCGTTGTTCGTGCTTCAGAAATCCAGGCGTATCGCATATGTAAGTTCATGATCGTCTGGGCTGACCAATCAGAGACCCGCACCTGCTCCATCGTCATTAGAAGCTCCGTCTGTGTGCAGAGTCCAGACCCTATCGTTGAAAACGGGAACAGGGTTCTGGATTGCCTCACATTCTTGGACTTTGTCGTTGGGGACTTCTGTGGCGAAATCCGCTAAAATGTGCCCCTTGATTGCTGGGCGTGGTCTGTATAGGATATTTTGCTTGGGAAGATGCTGTCGAGGGGTCGGGCATGCCACGTTTATTCCTTTTCTTGTATTATTGTTAGATTTGGCTGCATTTTTGCTTCTTTTGTTCATTTAAGCTCATTTAGCCCTGAAAATACAAAAGGAAGACAAAAGCACACTTTTTCCAACATTAGTACTAAAAAGGGTTAGTTTCATGCCTCATTTGATGTAATTTATATGTTGCATTTTACACACATCATTCTTACGACTGTAGAACTTGCCACAACGATACATTCCCGGTCCTTACCAACTTAAACCCAAGTAAGTAAATGATGGAGGCATTAGGACTAACTCATTTTCCTTTCAACACCATTATTTTTCATTTTCTTTATCACCTACCCAAAATCCTCCTAGTTAACCCCTTTGAGCCTAAACCTTTTCATTTCTAAACCCACAAAACAAACCCCCTTTTACCCACCAAAACCCTTTTTCTTTTCAACCCTTTATTTTAGTAAAAAGCTCGGTTTTCTTGTGATGTTTCCTATCAAAAAGAAAAAAATGAAACTCTAGCAATAAACAAACAAGTTGCTCAAAGAAACTTTGTTTGAAGATACTTAGTTTGAATAAAAGTCACAAAAACAAAAAGTTTTACGACAACCGACGCTTTTTACACTTTTAGCCCTTTTTACTAACCACTAACCAAAACCACCTACCCTTAGCCCAAGCCTAACCCTTTCCCAAGTCCTCTTGATATTTACAAAGGTTTATAGTTAATGAGGAGGATGATTGATTGCTTGGAAAGCATATGGTAGAACTAAGTTCCATGCCGGTCTCGAGTGTTTCACAAAAATACATCTTCGGCCGAGTGTTGAGTGATCTCCCGTGAGGTATGTGAACTTATATATAAGTGGAATTTTAAAGAGGCATGTTATGCCCAAATAAGTAATTTCTCTTATGAAACGTTCTAAATAAATCATAACGAATAGGATTGTAAATAGAATAAAAATAAAACCCAATAACGATCTTGGATTCCCGACACTCAAGACTAGCCCAAAACTTCTCTTCTACCCATTCCATTTGGGTGTGTAAGCCACATAATAAAGAGTTTTGCTTGAAGGCAAGCAAAGATTCAAGTGTGGGGGTATTTGATGTGTAAAATGCAACATATAAATTACATCGAATAAGGCATAAAACTAACCCTTTTTAGTACTAATGTTGGAAAAAAGCGTGTGCTTTTGTCTTCCTTTTGAAATTACAGGACCAAATGAGCTTAAACGAGCAAAAGGAACAAATATGCAGCAAAAACTAACATAAATACAAAGAAAAGGAATAAATGTGACATGCCCGACCCCTCGACAGCATCCCCAAGAGCAAAAAGAAGAAACATAAGGCTAACCACGGCCCGTGCCCACTGGACACGGGGGCGTGGTCAGGTGTCTGCAGAAAGGACAAAGCTGTGGAAGCTTCTATGCCCACCATGGGGGCGTGTCCAGCTCAGCACGGGGCATGGTCAACACTAAGATTCGCAGAATCTTGCAAAATCTTGGTAGTACCATGGTTGTAAAACAAGGTTTCCAAGGCCGAGTACTCCCCGAGTAGTCGCTACAAGGTAGGCTGCCGAGGCGACTTTCTCTAACTCCGCCTAATTACTTGGAATTGATCAAACGCGGTCAAATTCGGCCAAAATCGGATCTAGTAGGTCAATTCGGGCCGAGTTTGACTTAAAAAATAATAAAACATAATTTATATGACTATCATATTAAATAATGAATATCATTTTCACGTATTTTGTTATAAATATTAATAAATTTATGTTATTAGACATATATTTAATTTTCGAAAACTATTTTCTTTATAATTTAACATGTCCGAGTACTCCCCGAGTACTCTCCGCCTATGCCGAGTACTCTCAACTCCCCGGTCGACCGACTAAGGAGCACCTAGCGACTTTTGCAACCATGGGTAGTACAGATACACTTCTGCACACGGGGCCGTGCCCACTGGACACGGGCTGTGTTGAGCCCTATGCTGACAAAAGCAATTAATGAAGGAAGAGAAAAGGGATAGCCACGGGGGCGTGTCCACTAGACGCTAGGCCATGGCCGGGCTTCTGCTCAGGCTATAAATAGGGCTGTTTGGTTTACTTCAAAGGCATCCGTTGGCAAACCACCCCTCTCCCACTTTGCCACCACTCCACCACCATTACAACACCCATATCCACCACCATCATCCATCATCCACCTTAGAGTGTGTGTAGTTGTCTCGGGATCCAAGATTGATAGTAAGAGTTCTTGTCAATCAAAAGCCATGTTTGGCTAAGTCTCTTACATCACTTGGTGAAGACAAGTATTTAATGTATTACTTTTGATTTTTAATCTTTCTGCACTTTTTATTTGGTTTTGTATTAATGACTTTAATAACTAGTTTCTTATGTTGAAGGTGAAACTTCTTTATCATTTGTCCGTGGTGTCTTGGCATAACTTTACTGTCTATATAAAGTAAAAGATTTACACCATTCATATCTCTACGGTCTATATAGAGATATGTTGGCTACCTGGTCGGGGGTTAACGGAATGGATTAGTAAGGTTCTTGCCTTGTTCAGTGTATAGATCCTGTAAGGACCTGGGTCAAGCTTACTAGGACCTCCTTCAATACCCACTGTTATTGGATGGCGGGGGTGCAAATGGCTTGATCCCTTCATATGTAAACTACTATTAATACATTAAACCGGCTACTTGGGATTGTATCCCTGCTGACTCAAACCACTTAGCCGAGGGTAACGTCACCTTCAAAAGAGGGGCCCGCCACTTTTCGCATTAATAACTTAATTAATTATCTTTTAATATTCCGACCCTTTGGGATTGTATCCTTGCTTACTCAAACCACTGGGTTGAGGGTAACGTCACCTTCAAAAGAGGGGCCTAAGCTAGTACTATAACCAAGATAATCTCTTAAAAAGTGCAAAAGTGCAGAAATTATCAAAGGATACATTAAAGGCGAGTCGGATCCAAGTGATTCATCTTGTTTATCTGTTTTTATTTTATTTTTATTTCTACATTTTTAGTTTTTATTTTCATGTTTTAAAAATCTTTTCTCAAAAATTTTAGATTGATTAGACGTTGAGGATAAACCGGTACTAAAAGCTCTTCTGTCCTTGGACGACCTCGGTATCTTACCAACGCTATACTACGCTCACGATGGGTGCACTTGCCCATGTGTGAGTTTAGTGTTAGTAGAATATCGTGTTTTATAAATTTAAAACTTAACTAATGTGTAAAATGGGCTTAAAATATCAATAAAAACATATCACACCTTACACACACCAATATATATAAACAGGATCAGGAGAAAATGATTGGAAGTGTGAAAACGGTGAGAACGGATCCTAGTCGAACACGTGGCAGGGGCGCTAAATGATATGCAGGGGTACGATTGTCATTGTCCACGTTCCCCTCCATAAATCGAGTTATAATTCTGTTTCAAATAAAACTCCAAAAATTTCGTATTTGCAGTTACCTCCTTTCCAAGCTTTCGAGATCTATGATGTCTAACGTGGATTCCGTTCTACAAAGTAATATTTGATGACGTTTTCATATGTGTTCCAGCAAATCATGCAATACATATGCAACAGATATGGCGCATTGACACTACACATCGACATGCCAGAAGCCCGTAATTAAAAGAAAATCGACACGGTCTTCAAGAGCAAGTGAAAAGTAATTTGGTGTTTTTTGTATTTTTTTATTTTTTCAGAACACACAATATTGGCATTTGGCATTTTATATTTTTATATATCATTTTTATTGTTTTTCACATTTTTTCCACTTTTTGTGCATAACATGTGATTTGGAAGTTACATAACAAACCATAGAAGATCGGACACACACATAAACGCCAAAAAAAAAAAGAATACCTTTCAGTAAATAAAAATACCTTAAACCTCTAATTAGGTGAGGATTAACTCAATAATATTTTGCTGAATGAGATGAATAACATTGTTAATTCTCACTTAAGAATGTTGTCTAACCTATTTAGTGAAACTTTATTGAGAACAAAACTAAATCTCCAAGAAACGACGTTTACAATCTGTGGTTTTTAAACTTTTTTGGCGTTTATAAATTGAATGGTATTTAGTAAAATATGACGTTTGTTTTTTATGTGATCAATGGAAGGTCCTGAGACGTTGCTTATATAAGATGTTTTGGCACGCATTTTGGGCGAGAATTTATTATAAATAGATGTTAGTAATAAAGCTTCCTTCGTTTCAGTTACTGTTTGTTCAGCTTTATCTATTAAAGTTGTAGGTGTCCCATCATTAAGTGACGTTTTATATGAATGGCGTTTTAGATAAAGAAGACAAAATAAAACTAATTAACTCTTGTAAAGTAAAATAATGTTATGGCGTTTGAAACACAAAGTTTGGCGTTTTGTATGAATGGCGTTTAGATAAAGATGATGTGTATGGCTTGTAGTTTAAGGCAGGAATTTTAATGGCGTTTTGTATTAGAGCAGTAAAAAGACCCTTTTACCCTTAATGAAGTGCGCCCACGTAATAAAATTGATGTTATTTACGAAAACACCACCGCGCCAATCTAATCCATAGATTGTTTTGATCCAACGGATGGGGGGCGTTCTCACCGTTTTCACACTTTTAGGCGTTTTCCCTAAATCATGTCCCTATATATATATATGTGTGTGTGTGTGTGTGTGTGTGTCTGTGTGTGTAAATGAAGCTTTGATTAGAATTCATTTGTACCTAATTTGGTATTCACGACGGGCCTGGGCAGTCCTGTGTGCCTCTGTTAAGCCGTAACCATCGGCCATCGTAATGTTGTGGTGTTGATGAAAGTTGCAAACCCCCTTGAAAATAACATGAAATACTGCGTAAACTTGGTGCGAAGAGCGATTGGTTTCACCTACACGTTGGCGGAAGTCTTCAAATAAGGCTATACTAAATTGAACGCCTCCTCGTCTATTTTCGGTCACGTGCAACCAAGAGTTGACCAAAGCTAGTTCTTCATCTTGGTTCCACGGTCTTCTTGCCATTTTTCAGAGAGTATGTTAGAGTGTATGGTTGAGCTATTTTTATAAAATTGGTGTGAGATGTGTATATATTTATAGTGGGGTATAAATTCATTCAACTTTCAACCAACATCGAGCGGCAAATACTCAAACCTTCCCCTACCCGTCAGACTATACCCACACCACCAGTGGAGGTGTGTGGATTGCGCGCAGGGGGTACACACTGGGTAAGGATCGGACGTCCTGGGTGCCCTTAGAGTGGGCTCTATATAATAAGGTTCATTTCGTAATAGCTTTTAGCGTAAGAAGATAGAGAATAAACCTGAAATAATTAAAAAAAATTATAAGTAGTTTATATATTTGCAAAGTTTTTTTATTTACATATATGTGTGTTATATACATAAAAAACACATTAATTAATTTGTCATTTTTTAATGTTTAACATTTTTCTACACGTGTTAGGCTACGTGTAAATAATATTACTACACATAACTTATATTCGTCATTCGTGTAGGTTGTATAAATAAAAGAAATTTGTTCATATATCTTTTTTTTAATTTTCAGGATAGATGAATAAACATTAAATTTTAACAATTTTCTTATAAGTTTATTTTTTTTAAGATTGAGAGAATGAATTATCTATCTTCTTTTCTATACATGTATTGAAGTGTGAGAAGCACTAGGCTAATTAAAAAGCATTTTAGACCACACATTTTCCCTAAGTTTTTCGTAATATACACATATGTATAGTTTAAATTGACTATATATATATATATACATGTGTGTATAATTTAAGATTTGACAATATACATATATGTATATAGTCAATTTTAAACTATACATATGTGTATATTACGAAGAACTTAGGGAAATGTATGGTTAAGAATGCTTATAAACTCAAATAGGTTGGACTTCTCTTAGAAACCCTACCATATATATGTGTGTGTGTGTGTGGGAATTATAAAATGGAAACCTTAGTTGCTTAAACCCTATAAACCCAATGTCACACCCCGCCTGATTTCTCGGTAGGACCGGACTTGGGGTTTACTTGTGACAAATTGATATAGATATTCACAATTAACACAACGGAAGTCTTGGGAGTATAAAATAATTATTACAAATTACAATTGTCCAAAAGTTCATAAAATAATATACAGACTGGTAGTGTAAAAAAATATCCATAGACAGATCGAATAACAAATGATTATGTAAGACTACTAGGATTCTTGCATGGAGTTGCAAATTCCACTTAAACAATTACCGGGCAGCTTCCAGCCTATTTACGTACTTTGCAACCTGCGCTTAGTATTTTGAAGATACGTCAGTTTACACTGTAAACACAAATAACCGACACATTTTGGAAACATTTCAAAATTATTTTATGTACACAATGGCACATATATTTTCATAAATAACTTGGGACAAACTATTTATCTTGTTATCAGTATTACATGCATGTCAATACACATAGGGCCCAGAAACTATGCCGAGATCATGATTAACCGACATATCACTTTAATACCTTTATTGGGCAAACCCATATTGGGTTATAAAAATATTTTATTATAGCATTAGCATCTGTCAGTTGTATGCCTACATCCTGTGCTTAAGTCGTGGCCATTTGCAATTAAATGAGCCGATGATATCTAGGACACGGTCGCATTAACCCCAATGTTTAAGTTATTAAGTAATACGAATTAAAACAAGTTATTTGAATTCCAAACACATAGGTCATCGATCCCATACCCGACCAAGTGATAATAATTTACCGTATCCCAAGCCCGTATAGGGAAAATATGTTAAGAGTATTTACATGGCTTAAGTCTTTACAAACCCTATAAGTAATGATGGTAATGTTGTCACCTTCACTAGCCATTGCCTATATACACACATGCGTACGCCGCATTTCCTATATACACATGCTTATGCTAGATTGCAAATCTTTGAAAGCTTTTTTGACATCACACATCTCTTTCCACTTCACTATGTAAGTTAGCGATCTCTCCAATGAGAATTGGTATCAAGTCATTTTTTTATGCTATAGGTCGTTAGTTAGTATGTTGAGGGATTGAAAATTCGTCTTGTGTATTTATAAAATACGACCCATACATGCCCAACCGTTGGTATGAATCTTCGACTTGCGTCGTCAACCTATCACAGATGTCTCTACGCCCACAACCCTCTTGTCCAAGCTCGTCGTTATCTTCTTGGGCATGTCTTGATTATTCTTACTTCTTTGATGAGACTCATCTCACCCACTTCTTCGTCAACAACCACACCACTTGTTGTACTCATAATCTAACAGTTGTCGTTTGTCTTTGCTATTAATCTATCGATTTTGATACGCAATATCACAAGCTTATCTTATTAAACTCATGTGAAGAAGTTTAAAGTATTCTTCGTGTTTCTATGAAGTATCTAGAATTTCTAAGAAAGTTTATCTTCCTTTTTTATGAAATTAGAATGTATAGAAGAAGTCTTTCTAATATCCTAGGATCGTTTGAAGAGTTTCAATTTAAAATCTCATACATTTTAGTCAAAAGTTCATACATGTGATTAATCATGGTATCTAAAGACACTTGTAACTTTTAACCAAAGTAAAATCATGGTATCCAGCACTTTAACTATTTAACCAAACTAACTTTCAAGAAAACTAGTTTTTGCCCCGCCCGCGTTACGGGGCAATAAACCGAATATTTCTCTCTCATAACATGTATGTCTGTATAGAGGGCAAAATCGTAATTATATTTTGAGCTGGAGGCGAAATCATAATTTTAAACTGAGAGAAAAATCATAATTTTGAGCTTGGGGGGGGGGGGGGGTCATAATTTTATTTTGAGCTGTGGGCAAAAACGTAATTTTGAGCTGAGGGCAGAATCGTAATTTTAAGGTAGAGAGAAAACCAACATTTTATTTTTAACTGGGGGCACAACCGCAATTTTAAACGAAGGGCGAAACCGTAATTTTAAACTGAGAACAAAATTAAAAATGAGTTTTTGAACCGAGGGCAAAAGCGTAATTTTGAGGTAGGGGCAAAATTATAATTTTATTTTGAACTGGGGGCAAAAACGTATTTTTAAACGAAGGACGAAAGTGTAATTTTAAACTGGCAATAAAATTAAATTGAAAAAAGGTTGGTCCAATGGGGGGTGCCAGACAGCTGCCTGGCACTATTCCCCCTCAACTTACAAATGTATATGTATCTTTTCAAGCTGCATGACACTATTCCCCCTCAACCTACAAATGTATATGTTGTCTGGCACTATTCCCCCTCAACTTACAAATGTATATGTAGTTTTTTTTTTTTTTTTTTGAAGGTGACTTTCTATGTATTGGACCAGTGGTCACCGGGTTCATGTCGAAGACATTCCCCCGTCAGCCCCGCTCTTCCGGACGCGATGTTCGATCGGGCCCCGGCCGTTGCGCAAGCTGACTTCCGCCCGGAAACCATACTGCCCCCACACGAGAGACTCGCTGGGGTAACAGATGGGTAAAACCGGGTTGCCCTCAAGACCGTTCCATGCCTCGGTAGGAAACGATCCATCATTGGGACAACCCGCCCCACTAGCCGTAAGCGCCGGGAATCGAACCGGGGTGGCCTAAGCAAAACCCCGGCCGACAACCAATAGGTATCTTTTCAACGGTTTTTATAGGGTGCTACTTTCTACACCCCCTATTTACTTTTTTCACCCCCTCCTTTCACATACTTACAGGTGGGGCCTGCGTGGGACTGACAGTTTTCCTCTCACAATGGGGGGTGTAATCAGAAAGATGGGGGTGTGTATAGAATGAGTCTTTTTATATTTTTATATGAAAAAACAAAATAAAAAAGGAATTATTATACGTGGAGGGTAAAAATGGAATTTTGCATTCCATCCAATCAGTAGACAAAATTGCCAGCAAGTCGGTGACCAATCCCATGCATTTATTGAAGCTGTTCCATCATGATTATGATAGCCAATGGTTTGGCGAGTTGAACGCACGCTCTTGTTTCTGCGCGTGGGAAAGTCCTCCTCTGTCTCTTTCAAAGACTATTGGGTCTCTTTTGTTTTGTCTCTTATTCACCATAAAATTGGAACCCTATACCTACTTACCCATGCACTATATCTTTTTATTACCGCACATACCCTGCACTTATACAATGTTTACCAAACTAACCCATTTAGTAATATATCACAAAATTTGCCGTTCAAAAAAATAAAAAATAGAAGTGGCAAATGAACAAACGCCTGCCAAGGTTACCCGAAACCCGACGAGTATGTTTGAAGATGAGCCATTTGGGACGTGTATTCGTGTATGGTATTCACCTCATTTACCTATAGTCTTAAAGTACAAAGTCGGTGGCTACGGCCACCGACATAGCACTCGAAACTACCATTTTGGCCTAACGACGAAATCAGATTTTTTTTGACGAAATCAAAGTGATTTCGTCACTTTGAGAAGGCCTGGCCCCTTGGGAGTTGGTCTTCGTCCAATATGTAGCAGCCCATCACAAGTCTTCGGCCCAATGTAAGTGAAAAATGGCCCACTTTCATTTCTGTTGGAAAATGTTTTCACAAATTCAACATAGGACAAGTATGTGACATCACCATGACATCACAATGATGATGTCATGGTGATGTGTAAACGGGAATCGGCTTGCGGCGCTCCGTGCTTCACGTGTCGAACTCTGGGGCGCACGACGGAGGAATGTCGTGACGTCGGACTTGAGCCGGACCTAACCGAGTCGACCCGAACCGAAAGCACTCGAAATTACCATCCTCTATACCCGCTATGTTTTCTATGTATGAGTCGAGTCACCTATAATACGTTATAATTGTACGGTATACATTCGATTTATTTTACTTGACTTTACATTTTTATCCAATCGCAATGCTTATGTGGGTTACATTAAGTTTAATCGGATACGTCGAAACAAACGTTTTTGTGTGGTTCACGCAACACATAACATTTGAACAGTAATAGCCATTTTTGCTCACCGTGCTCTTCTTCTTAATTCGATGGCTGGGCCGCACTTTGTGTCCTTCTTTGGCCCAATTCTCTTTTTGGATACAACTTGGATTATACATATATTTATTTATTATATTCTATTCTCTTAAAATAGAAATCACCGAACAGTACATTATCTTACAAAATAAAAATCTGCATTAATTACTAATAATGGCAACATATGTTTGACAAGGGAACTTCTAATTCCATAATTCAGAGGCGGCGTATAAAAAAAATATAATTTTCATATGGATTACAACTATTTATATACGACTTAGTATACAAGATATTCCGTATTTTTTGATATTTCAAAATACCCATATTCTATTCTATACTCTCTTAAAATAGAAAGTCGGTGGCAAAATCCACCGACCGCTACTAAGTTATATAATTTACATTTCTGTTACACACTCAAATGTATTCCTATAATAGTTGGTTGTGTGCTTTGGTTGAGTGTTGGAATGACCTATGTTCGATCCATGTTGTTTGCAAATAATTTTTTTTTTCTTTTTTTTCCACCGCCCACTACTAAGTAATATAGTTTACATTTATAATAGTTGGTTGTCTGCTTTGGTTGAGTGTTGGAAGGATCTATGTTCGATCCATGTTGTTTGCAAATTTTTTTTTCTTTTTGAAATTCATTATAAATTTTTATGTTAAACTACTTTCTTTAAACTATATTACGTATCGTTCCTTTACGTTAAAAAAACTATTTTAACGTACATCTTGGTATAAATTTGAGTTTTCTACGTTTCGACGTAAACATTTTTAATAAAAATCGAGTAGGGTTAAATATAATACCTTTCCGTTAAAAAAATCATTTTACGTGCGTATTTTTACGTTCCTGTCGGTCTAAATTCGAGTTATTCTACATTTCGGCGTAAATTTTTTGGAAAACAAGTCACGTAAAATATAATATGTTTTTATACTTATTTTATGATTGTTAATTGCTTCGTAAATTTTGTTCTTAATCGAGTGAAATTTAATTGTGGTTTTTTCCTTTTTTAAAAGCTCTAATTAATATCTTTTTGTTACACGTATATGTTTTTCCTCTATACCCGCTATGTTTTCTATGTATGAGTCGAGTCACCTATAATACGTTATAATTGTACGGTATACATTCGATTTATTTTACTTGACTTTACATTTTTATCCAATCGCAATGCTTATGTGGGTTACGTTAAGTTTAATCGGATACATCGAAACACATGTTTTTGTGTGGTTCACGCAACACATAACATTTGAACTAATTCATTCGATGTTTACGATATTCGAAATGTGCGATGTACCCGCGCCGCAACGCGCGCGGGCAATATTACTAGTTGAGAATGAAGATACAAATATAGTATATAAAATATTAAAGCTGTAATAAATGATATGTTGAAATTATTAGAAACTTAAAGATATTAAAAATTTTAATATCATTAGATATGTTGTTGAACATTTTATATTTTTTAGTTGGGATTTTAGATTTGCTTATGATTGGGTTTCAGGTAATGGGTATCCAAGGGGTAATTTCTAACCACATGGTGAGTAACACAAGTACCTGATAAAATGAAACCTCAAGTGGGACGCCGTTTTTTATGGATTATGTGACATGGTTTTTTTTAATCGAGCATGAGATTCGATTACCAACGCATGTCCCATACCTGCCCCATCGTCATGCCTAAATTTAATATTGGAGTAACTCATCAATCTAAACCACCTGAACAAGTAGAACAACCAAGAATTTCAATCAGTTACTTCTGCTTTTGTTTTAATTGAACAATTAGATGATTGCTTTTCATTTTATAGGAACTTGAATTTCAGTTGGTGTTAACAAGAATTTTAATTTGACTGTCGTAGCAACTTAAGAACCGAAGATTTGATCGGTTGGGTGAAGATGGCCATCGAGCCAAGGAACACGTAGGTTGGCAATCGACTGAACAAGGGAGGGGATGACTAAGGGTGTCCGGGGCACTCTCGGTGACCCCATGCGGTGAATGCTTTTGCCGAGCGGGTACACCGGAGCCATCCAATGTTTACCGCGCGGTGACTTAAACAATCGGTGTGTGTTCACCGATTGAGAGAGGGGCACTCCCCTTTTAGGGGAGTCCCCTCTTTTACGCACGGCCAACCAGCACTTGCCACGTCAACTCCCCTCTTAACTCCCCTCACACCCTCAATTTGATGGCGGCACTCCCCTCTTAGGGGACTTGTTTTTTATATTTTTTTAATTAATGGTGTGTACAAGTATGTAAGCCCAAGGTACATGTTGCCCAACTTTCACCCTCGATCCTTGTGCTTTTCTATAGCGGTGAACATACACCGATTATGCTCCCCGATTTGCCTCACCGCGGGGATGGCGGCGGTGTTCCCTAGTGTGGACTTGGGTCACCGCATTGGGTCACCGAGAGTGCCCCGTATACCCTAAGAGAAGGTGGAGATGTGTTCACCTATGGTCTTTGTTGGCGGTGGGCATCGAAGAATAAAAGGTTTTTAGTATAAATAACTATTTCTTTTTTCCTTTTATTTTTTCAAGTTTAAGAGTGTACTAGGATTTTGACCCGCCGCGCATTGCGGCGGCGTCGAAAGTTAAAGGTAACTCGTATTTATATTGTGTATTTGACCCGACTCTATACTAAAAAAAATTGCGTCGTCATCGAATGAAAATGTATTATATTTGACCCGACTCGCTTTTGAGTACAATTTATGAACGTAAACAAAATAAATATAACACATATTATTTTTTTTACCAGACTCGCTTGAGAAAAAAGTTTATGTCAAAACATGAGTCGTTTACGTTGAAACGTGAATTTAAAATCACAGGTACCTTAAAACTGCGATACACAACGCGTTACGTCGGCGGCACCTTAGTTATTTATAGATGACGACACGTTATGTGATGCGTTAAGCACATAAAACACGTGGTTGGCGGATCAAAGGTGTCAATACCAATAGTTAAAAGTGAATGTGTAACTTAGTTTGAGAGTGTGAAGTGAAAGAATTAAAAGTATAAGGGGTTAGAAAGTAAAAGTATAGAAGTTAGAATTGTAATATATGAAAATTGAAAGTAGATAAATGTATAGGGGCTAAATTTGTATTTTTGTAAAAATTGAGGACTTAAAAGACAAAGGTCCACCGACCTTTGTCTTTAAGATATAGGTAATCTGTAACTTTATACAAAACTAACTAGAAAAGCTAACCTTCGTTAGGTCCAAGGATAAACAATGTTAAAAAGTGAAACCTTGGACACTCAGACTATTGAAATGTTTCATTTTGGATAAAACTTGTTTTTTTTTTTTTATAAAATCACATTGGTAAAAATTGAAGTAACATGATCTTATTAGAAATTATTTAGTTATATATTCTAATGGGTAGGGGAAGGTTTAAATGAGAACGCTAAATATATTCTAATGGTTAGGGGAAGGTTTAAATGAGAACGCTAAATATTGTGAGAACCGTGAGAACAAATAAAAAAACCGCGAGAACTTGGTCAAAAACAATTCAAATTCAATTTTTTTCTACACTTATCATTATTCTTCGAATACAATGTTAGAAATTTAATTTACACGTTTAAATTTACGTAAATTCGTAAATGAAGAAAATTTACACATGTGTAAAAAATCTAAAAAGAGTGATTTTAAAAAGGAGAAATGAATTATTTGATGTTGTAAATTCTTTTTTTGATGTTGTATCTTAATTACAATGAGTTTTGTATTAAAAAAAAATTGGTTTTGATTGGTTTTTTCATTCGTTCTCACGGTTCTCGCAATATTTAGCGTTCTCAAGATAACTCTCCCCTTAATGGGTAAATATCTTAATTTTTAACTATTTGAAAATTCCATGTTTGATATTTAAATAAATTGTTTGGGTATACATACGATATCAACAAAGTTTCGAGGGGTATGTATAAATTCTTAAAGAAAATAAAATTTGAATTGAAATGGATATTTGTTTCACAAAGACTAAAATTAGTACTAAAATATTTTTATACTAAAGTAAATAGGCTCTATTAACTATTAGGCGAGGCGGTGGGGTGTGGTTCGGGAGAGGAGATCGGGAGGGTGAGGTGGCGCTCTTCCCCGATCGGGAACACCCCCCCCCAAGCCGTGATCGGTACTTTCGGTAGCCCACTCCCGACCGCTCCGAAGCTCTCTCTCTCTTCATTCTCTCTATCTCTCTCTTGAATCTCTCTCTAGCTTTGATTGGATGGAGTGGATGGGGAAACCATTTCCTAGGGTTGAGGGAAGAGGAAGAGGAAGAAGAAGGTGATGATGTTGAGGTGAGGTGAGGTGAAGATGATGTGGCCATGAGGGAAAGGGAACCACACCCCATGGTCTTAGAGCATCCCCAATAAGGGGTATTTTTTCTTGTTTATAAGGGTGTCTAGTTGGCACATGCCCAACCAATCCCCTTCTTTCTCTCTTTTGCCCTACTCACACAATACAAAAACACATATTATCTATTCTCTCTCCATCACAGTCACATAATCTTCTTCACTTCATTTTTTCTTATTTTTCTTCACGTACATCACCACACTCTCTCTCCTTCACTTCACACCCTCTCTCATTCACATCACTTTCTCTCTCTTTAAAAACATCAAAAAACCTCTCTATTGTGAATGCTCTTAACGTTTTATTGTTAGTATCTTAGAGCATTATTACAAAGACATTCTACCATCAACTATGGATTTCAAATAAAAGTGCACAAGGCTCAATTTCTCTTTTGAATGTAAATACTTGCTTCCTCCATGATTAAACCTAAGATCTTTTCTCTAAGAAACATAAGTGTTTATCAAGTAGGCTAGCTTCACGTTGATAAGATTGGGCGGGGAGTAGTGGCGTTGGTTGGGGTGGGAGAAGCCAGGTAACGCTGGCTAGCCCACTCCGTGCCGGCGTTGGTTTAGCGTTGCCCAGCCAGCGTCGCTATGCCCGGCGTGGGGCAGGGGAGAGAGATGACTCGTCTAGCTATCATTGGCTGTGGCATATGACCGTCGGGCTAGCCGTTTGGCATAGCCGTTGACCAATGGTTATTTAAAAAATGTTTCTTTATTTTATAATCTATATATATATCAAACAATACTTACCATTTCTACTATCAAAAAAAAAAAAAAAAAAAAAAATCAAAAACCACTACCAACCTCCAATGGATTCTTCAAGTTCAAGCGATTCGTATGATAGATTGGTTTTGTCATCCTCATCCTCATCCGACGACGGAGCGGAAATATTATTATCAATAGTGGAGTCGGTCGTGAAAGATATTGTTGAAGATTCAGATGAAGGGACTTCCCAACCAAAACAAAACAGAGGAGGTACATAATTCGTGAACGCGAAACCGCAAACGATTTGCTGGTAAGAGATTATTTCTCACCCGAACCAACGTATGATGAAAACATGTTTAGGAGTCGTTTTCGTATGAGTAAAAATTTATTTTTAAGAATATCAAAGGATGTAGAGGATAATTATCCTTATTTCCAACAAAAACCCGATGCGCGTGGTAAGATCGGATTTACCATGTGGCAAAAGGTCACCGCCGCCCTAAGACAGTTGGCTTATGACAATAATACTGACATAATGGACGACTATTTAAAAATGCCGGCACGAGTAGCTAGTGAAAGTATTCACAATTTTTGTGCGTATATCATTGAACTATATATGAAAAGATATTTAAGAAAACCGACGTTTAGTGATATGCAAAATATTTTGGAACATCATGCTGAATATCATGGTCTCCCCGGGATAATAGGTAGTTTAAATTGTATGAAATGGGAGTGGGTGTCACACCCCAACCGATGGCGGAAACATCGGGGTACGAGCACTAAGCGTTCAGATTGCTCATGAGATTCCATAACACTTTTGTTTCAATAGAAATGAGATCAAATTCATCATAATATTGTCTAACAGCAAACACAACCAACACAAGTATCAATTACAAACCAATATGAATATTGTTCAAATTGATCAAAGTTTCTAAGTTAACTAGGTGACGTTTCTAAGTATCTTCTAGCTGGATTCCATGCATTCCAAGCATCCTATCAGCCTGCAACATGTATTAAAATATCAATACAAAAGTATTGGCGAGTATACAAGTTTGCTAATAGAATAATAGATTAAAACAACTCATATCCACAGTGTAAGCAATGTAATAGTTTCAGTCGTGCTAGTGTCACAGTCCACACAGTGATAGCCCAAGTTTCCAATGCGTTAAGTGCCTTTCCCAAAGTTTAACGGGAGGTTATATGTCTCCTCCTAACAATACCCCAAAGACTAACGGGGAGGTGCATTACTCCTATAGCGCTACTATTGTTAAGGCGGAACTACACACTCTAGATTAAACGTCACATAGCACAAAGAGTCAAGAATCAAGAATCACAAGTTTCACGTACACATAAGATAGAGTATAAGTTTCAAAGATTCAAGTTTAAGTTTCATAGAATACATGTTACACCCCAAAAGTTTAAAGTAAAAGGGGATCGAGTATACTCACCGTGATTGCTTAACAATATGAACTGCTATTGGATCAAAGGGAGCTCTTTTTAGAATTAGCCTGATTAGATTATAATAGCATAAGAGTCGGGCAGAGTATCGAGATCGAATCATAGTGTTAAACTAGTCACTCGGATCAGATGGCCGTCCGATCGGATGGTTGTCCGATCGGATGGTCAACCGATCGAGCGACTCATATGTGTGCAGAGGTATAGGGTTGCCCGATCGGGTTGCCACTTGTGTGGAAAACGTAAGTGAAAAAGGTGGTTGTCCGATCGGATGGTAATCCGATCGGATTGCCATTCGCTCCGAATGGTTAGCACCCAAGGCCACCTTAATCGGATGGTGGCTCGATCGGAAGGCTATCCGATCGAGTTGTCATTCGGTCACGACTCCCAAATTTCGAAAAGTTTTCAAGTGTTTAAAGGATTTCAGAACGAGTGTCACCTGATAGAGTGGTTGTCCGATAGGATGGCTGTCCGATCGGGTTGCCGCTCGATCGGGCGACCCTTGTTCTTGGTTACTAATTTTGTTGAAAATTCTAAGTTCTGAGATTAACGGTGACGGCACGACACGTATCGAGACAACGGTAAAAACCCTTTAGCACCCAGAATTCCGACTGAGTGGGATTCACCCCTGTTCGATCAGTCGTTTGTTTCTATTGGGTTTATGTCGGGATCCGCTGCCATGCTCATCTTTTACTGGTAAAAACCCAGATCCATACCAAATCTAGACTATTCATCAGATCTACAGTTAGTTTAGACCCGATTCCTACCAAATAAAGTAAAAGTTTGAGGAAGAGATGAAGATACTCAAGTTTTTTAGGAAAAAATTAGGTTTAGCTCAATTTTAGGTTATATTTAGTGTAAAAACGCATGAATCATCTTAGATCTGAGCTAGATCTTGCCTAGAATGACATCACTTATCAGTTTGTACAACCTTCATGATGACATCATCCTTAAGAACTCAGATCCGAGAGGTTTCACGGTGAAAAGCATGATTTCAAGTGAGGATTACATAGCGAATGGTGTGTAGATCAAGAAAGTACAAGAATCTAGCCTAATACGTACCGAAATCAGCAAGAAAAGGAAGAAATGAAGAGTGCGCATGCCTGGTCGAGCAGAGCTGTCACATCACTCAAAATGGTGATGTGACAGGCCTATTTATAGCGAGGAAGGGAGTTAAGGCGGTGCAAGATGGATAGGATGGTCACCCGTTCGGGTGGTCACCCGATCGGGTGGTCATCCGATTTGACGGCCACTCTGGCCAATCCATCTTTTCCACGTTCCTGGTTAGGATTCGTTTTACGTGTTAGGTTAGGCGTTGCGTCGCATATAGTTTATGTAAAGTATCTAGATTACATTATAACCCGAAAGTTTCCAAGTTTCATAGATTCAGTTAGTGACAAGGCTCCAGTCTCGTTTAATCAAAGAACCAAGTTTCATGAGTCTAAGGGGTCAAGCACCATTTTAAGTCTCAAGGGTTAAGAATCATCGTTTCTCAAGCATCAAGAATCAAGAGTCCTAGTATTAAGTATCAAGAATCATAAAGAATCTAGTTTCCAAAACATCAAGAATCAAGTCTCATAGTTTACAGGCCAAGAATCATGCATTTAGAATAAAGAATCAAGCATCATAGTATCAAACATCAATATCATGCCAAAAGTATCAAAGTATCAACTTCACATGATTACAGGACCATAATTGACAATAGGTAAAAAGTTCAGGGACTGATCTTGCCAAGAGACTAAAGTTTAGGGACGCTGGGCGTTACAGTCTCCCCTCCTTTAGGAGATTTCGTCCCCGAAATCTTAGAAGAAGGCTGCTCGAAGAGATGCGGGTACTTGGCCTTCATATCACTTTTCAACTCCCAAGTGAACTCGGCACCACGCTTTCCTTCCCATCGAACCTTGACAATGGGAATTTTGCTGCGCCTCAGACGCTTGACAGTTTGATCCATGATTTCGACCAGTTTCTCCACAAACTGAACGGCTTCATTTATTTGCAAGTCTTCAAGAGGAACCTGCAGTCCCTCGTCGGCTAGGCATTTACGTAAGTTAGATACGTGGAACATTGGGTGCACGTTGCTTAGCCCTTGGGGCAAGTCGAGTTTGTATGATCCCTTGCCAATCCTTTCAAGTATCACGAAAGGACCCACATAGCGAGGAGCAAGCTTTCCCTTCTTCCCAAAACGAACTACTCCCTTCCAGGGCGATACCTTGAGTAGAACTCGGTCACCAACAGCAAATTCCAGAGGCTTCCGCCTATTATCAGCATAGCTCTTTTGTCTGCTCCTAGCCTTGATCAAGTTATCACGGACTTGAAGAATCTTATCCGTTGTCTCTTTAACAATCTCGGGGCCAGTGAACTGTTTTTCCCCAACCTCATGCCAGCTGAGAGGGGATCGACATTTTCGCCCATACAAAGCTTCGAAAGGAGCCATCTGAATACTGGAATGGTAGTTATTGTTGTACGAGAATTCTATCAATGGTAAATGTACATCCCAGTTACCACCAAAGTCGATGACACAAGAACAGAGCATATCCTCTAGGGTTTGAATAGTACGTTCAGTCTGTCCATCCGTCTGAGGATGAAAGGTCGTGCTAAGATTCAAGTGTGAACTCATAGCGGACTGAAACGTTTGCCAAAGACGCGAAGTAAAACGACAATCACGGTCCGAGATTATGTCAAGGGGTATGCCATGACGACAGATAATCTCATCCGTATAGACCCGAGCAAGTTTCTCCACTCTGTAATCTTCACGTATAGGAAGAAAGTGAGCGGATTTGGTCAAACGATCAACGATCACCCAGATACTATCGTGACCTTTAGAGGTGCGGGGTAGTTTAGTAATAAAGTCCATAGAGACACTATCCCATTTCCAAACTGGGATTCTGGGTTGTTCTAAGAGTCCAGAGGGACGCTGGTGTTCGGCCTTTACCTTTGAACAAGTAAGGCACTTGGACACATATACCGCAATGTCCCTCTTCATGCCAGGCCACCAATAAGTCATACGCAGATCCTGGTACATCTTATCGGCACCTAGATGGATAGAGTAACGGGAATTATGAGCCTCGGTCATAATGAGTTCACGGAGGTCGTCACGATCTTGCACCCAGATGCGATTTAGATAATACTACAGACCATCAGATTTAGTTTCGAGCTGGTCCATCCTAGCGACGTGAATTTCTTCTTCTAAACTCCCTTCGTTTGCTGATGAATACTGAGCTTCACGAATACAAGTGTGCAGATCACTAGAGATACGAATAGCCTTGAAATGGGTCTTACGACTAAGGGCGTCGGCTACTACATTCGCCTTGCCTGGGTGATAGCGAATTTCGCAATCGTAGTCGTTAAGCAATTCCACCCAACGTCTCTGTCGCATGTTCAGTTATTTTTGGTCGAAGATATGTTGAAGGCTCCTATGGTCGGTGAATGTCACGGCCCTTGGCCCCGGTTTGACCCGGTCCAGAGCCGCGAGGCAGGAAATCCGATGGTATCTAATTAAATGACAGCGGAAGTCTTTTTAAACAGGATCGATTAATATTAAAACTGCTCGTTTATATATATAATATAGGGATAAATCCTATAATTTACAATAAAGTGATTTCACTGGAAAATCTTTATTTCTCAAAACATGTTTCTTTATTTATTTACATTGAGCCACTTTTCTAAGCTTGTAGTGCTCCACGGCACTTTTCCTGTGCTCACAACAGATCACCTGAAACATGTTTGAAAAAGGTTTTGTCAGCAGGGAAATACTGAGTGAATCATTCAGTTTTACTAAAACGACTCGTTTGTTATAATTCACAGTATTAAGAGATATTACAATGTTTCTGATATCAAACCAACTACCCACAGTATTTGTCACTCGACTCATTTCGGTGACTGTGGGCATATCACCATTGGCTGCCCCAATGAATGACGAATATCACTAATTAGGTTCGCCCACCTAAAGTGATAACAACAGTAGTAATGTGCACAATACCCCACATACCGGCTGTAATTTGGTGATTACATAAACTTAATCACTGTAATTATAACCTTTGAAAATAAACATGATTTTGAAAGTAATTTGATAAAAAGAGAATGACTCACATTGTAGATTTAACGAGCAGAGTATAAGCCTACTGATTAGCCTTGATTATCCTAATTTAAATAACAATGCACGCACAAACAGGTTAGTAACTAATACAGCAGTTACGACAATTCACGAGATTAAACCCTCACAACGATTTACTTGTGCAATACTTAACAATTCAGCGGATTCACAACGAATGACAGAGTATCGTCCGAGTTCGAACAGCACTCAAACATTCAAGTCGAAATCACGATGAATAACAAAGTATAAACTCAATTTGAGCGACACTTAAACAATCGTTGGATAGTTGTAATCGATCGGACGTTGAATCGTAATAGCGATCGAGTTATTACCCTGATTGCGGCGTCGATTAGTGAATCGTGTGTGTTAATTGTGGTAAACAGAATGTAACTCGGTGCCTGAAACGAGTTTCTTCGTCGAACATACGCCGAATTTCAAGTGCCAATGTCTGCTATTTATAGTCAAAATTTTGCATTGCTTACGGACCGTAAGCCTCACAATGTTACGGTCCGTAAGGGTGCTTACGGTCCGTAAGACTCACAATGTTACGGTCCGTAAGGGTTGAAAATAGGTTATAGGGTAGCCACTGTTGGGACTAGCTTTGCTGACTTGACAGATTCTTAATTTTGAATTTCGACAGCGAGTAATTTTAGATAATCATTAACTAGGGTATACCCCCCTTGAGTTTTAGGGGCCCTGATCCTGATTCCGATTGTTCTGAAAATTTTAGGGTTTGTTCAGAATCACTTGGGTTTCTCAATTAGGGTTTCCTATTGGCCAAATTAAAATTATAATTAGGACTTTTGATGAGAGTTGTTACATTCTCCCTACCTTAATAAAAATCTCGTCCTCGAGATTTACTGGAATAAATGAGGATACTTTCGCTTCATTTCTGATTCCAGCTCCCAAGTGTATTCAGCCCCTCGCTTTGAATCCCACTTTACTTTAACTAGCACTAGTCGTTTGTGCTTGAGAAACTTTACTTTTCTGTCCTCTATTTGAAGAGGTTTCTCAACAAATTTTAATTTTTCGTTTACTTCTATTTCTTGGAAAGGTACTACCAAAGATTCGTCTGATAGACATTTCTTAAGGTTGGATACATGAAATACATCATGTACTCCAGCTAACTTTTCTGGTAGTTGTAAACGATAGGCTGCTGGTCCTATTCGTTGGATTACTGAAAATGGACCTACGTACCTGGGACTTAGCTTTCCTTTCTTACCGAATCGAACAACTCCTTTCCAAGGAGAAACTTTTAATAGTACTTTGTCTCCGACTTGAAATTCTAACGGCTTGCGGCAATTATCTGCATAGCTCTTCTGACGATCTCGAGCTGTTTTCAGTCTTTCCTTGATTTGAGTTATTTTGTCAGTAGTTTCTTGCACAATTTCTGGACCTAATAATTGACTTTCTCCTATTTCTGTCCAACAAACTGGAGTTCTGCACTTACGTCCATATAGTGCTTCAAATGGAGCAGTTTCAATGCTTGAATGGTAACTATTATTATAGGAGAATTCAATTAAGGGTAGGTGGTTTTCCCAATTACCACCAAAATCAATTACACATGCTCGGAGCATGTCTTCCAGGGTTTGTATCGTCCTTTCACTTTGTCCGTCTGCTTGAGGATGATATGCAGTACTCAGATTTAGTCGAGTTCCCATAGCTTGCTGGAAACTTTTCCAAAAATGAGAAGTGAAACGACTATCCCTATCTGATACAATGGAGAGTGGGACTCCATGTAAAGATACCACTTCGTCTACGTACAACTTGGCTAGCCTTTCCATGCTAAAGGTTTCCTTCATTGGTAGAAAATGAGCTGATTTGGTTAATCGATCCACAATTACCCAAATCGCATCATTACCTTTTCTTGTTTTAGGCAACTTAGTAACAAAATCCATTGTTATAAGTTCCCATTTCCATACAGGCATTTCCAATTGTTGTAGTAGTCCTGAAGGTTTCTGATGTTCAGTCTTTATTTGTGAACAAGTAAGACACTTAGAAACATATCTTGCTATATCTTTCTTCATGCCTATCCACCAAAAATTCTTTCTTAAATCTTGGTACATCTTATTGTTTCCAGGGTGCATAGTATACCTAGATTTATGGGCTTCTTCTAAAATCTTATTTCTTAATTCTCCTTGCTTAGGTACCCAAATTCGTTTCTTGTGGAATCTCCAAATTCCATCATTTCCTTGCTCTAGTTCCTTTATATAACCTTTCATTCCTTCAGCATCGTCCTTGATTGCTGTTTCCTGAACTTTCTTTAATTGTTCCATTAAATCTACTTGTAGATTTAATCTAAGAGCACGGACTCGCTTTTGTTTTTCCTGATACTTACGACTTAAGGCATCTGCAACTACGTTTGCCTTTCCTTCGTGATATTGAATATCACAGTCGTAATCGCTTAGAACTTCCATCCATCTTCTTTGCCTCATATTCAACTCTTTCTGCCCAAATATATATCTTAAACTTTTATGATCTGTATAAACAGTAAACTTACTTCCATACAGATAATGTCTCCAAATTTTCAAGGCAAAAATTACGGCTCCTAATTCTAAGTCATGAGTCGTATAATTCTCCTCGTGCTTTTTCAACTGCCGGGAGGCATACGCAATTACCTTTTTGCGTTGCATCAACACACATCCGAATCCTAATTTTGAAGCATCACAATATACTTCAAAATCTTCTGTTCCTTCGGGTAATGCTAAAATTGGAGCATTTGTCAATCGGTGCTTTAAAATCTTAAAAGCTTCTTCTTGCCTATGTCCCCATTCAAACTTAGTGGCTTTACAGGTTAACTTAGTCAAAGGTACACCTATCTTAGAGAAATCTTTAATAAATCGTCTGTAGTATCCAGCTAAGCCTAGAAAACTTCTAATTTCCATAGCTGTTTGTGGGACCTTCCATTTGGTAATTGCTTCTATTTTAGCAGGATCTACGTAAATGCCTTCGTGATTCACCATGTGACCTAAAAATTGTACTTCTTGCAGCCAGAATTCACACTTCGAGAATTTGGCATAAAGTTTTTCCTTTCTTAACAAAGTTAAGAGTGCATGCAAGTGTTCGCAATGTTCTTCCTGACTTTTGGAATAAATAAGTATATCGTCAATGAATACGATTACAAATTTATCCAAGTATGGTTTACAGATCCGATTCATCATGTCCATAAATGCTGCTGGGGCATTTGTTAGTCCAAAGGGCATGACTGTAAACTCATAATGGCCATACCTAGTTCTGAAAGCAGTTTTAGGTATGTCTTCTTCTTGTACTTTTAACCGATGATATCCGGATCTTAAGTCTATCTTAGAAAAATACTTAGCACCTTGAAGTTGATCAAAAAGATCGTCAATCCTAGGTAATGGGTATCGATTCTTAATTGTAACTTTATTTAGTTCTCTATAATCGATACACATTCTCATCGATCCATCTTTCTTTTTCACAAACAACACTGGTGCTCCCCAAGGGGATGAACTAGGTTGTATGAAACCTTTACTTAGTAATTCATCTAACTGCTTTTTCAATTCTAGCATTTCGGTGGGTGCTAAGCGATAAGGTGCCTTAGCTATTGGTGTAGTACCCGGAATTAGATGAATTCTAAACTCTACTTCTCTATCAGGTGGTGGTAACCCAGGTAATTCTTCTGGAAAGATGTCTGGGTATTCTGAAACTACAGGAATTTCCTTAAGTTCCTTATCCTTAGTGCTAATGATTACTGAAATCATATACATTATTCCTTGCTTTCGTTCATAATTAGCAACTTTCATTACTGATATGAACTTCATAGGCTTACGTGGTTTATCTCCTGTAATTAAAATTACCTCTCCTGTAGGTGCCTGAATTTCTATGGAATTCTTATCATAGAGAATTCGAGCATGGTTGGCTATTAACCAATCCATTCCTAACACAACATCGAATTCGGCTAATTTCATAGGTAACAGGTTTGCAGAAAACTTATGGCCTAACAGTTCTATCTTTTCTTCTTGCAAAATCTTATTTATGTTAACATAATTTCCGTCTGTCGTTTCGACTGTAAAAATTTGCCTAAGGGTGGTTAAGGGTAAGTTAAGGGCTAGGCAAAATGAAGTATTGATAAAACTTTGGTTTGCACCAGAGTCAAATAACACTTTTGCATAAACGTCGTGGACCAAGAACGTACCAGCTATGACGTCAGGAATTAGTTCAGCTTCTTGAGTGGTTAGCTGGAATGCTCGGGCATTCTTCTTTGTTGTTCCATCAGCTGGTTTGCCTTTATTGTATGCGGTTTTAATCAATTTAGGACATTCTGTTTTGTAATGTCCTGTTTCTCCACAGTTATAGCAGACTATGGTTTTCTTTTTGCAATTTTCTTCACGATGTCCTGCCATTTTGCAGAAGTTGCAAATTACATTGCATTTTCCAAAATGATTCTTTTTGCAATTTCTGCAAAAAGGCGGTTGTGCAGATTGTCTCCTTCCTCTTTTCTTGAACCTATTATTATCATTACCCATACGAAATCCTTGGGTAATCTTTTGAGCCAATTCCTTCTTTCGATCTTCTTCTCTTGTGCGCACTAGTTCATTAGTTAGGGTATTAGCTAGTTCCACAGCATCGTCAATAGTGCGAGGTCTCGCAGCTTTAACGATGTTACGAATTTCACTAATTAATCCCCAAATGTAACGGGAAATGAGTACCGGTTCTGGCGAAGCCAGTGTTGGTACCACTCTAGCATATTCAAAGAATGTCGAAGTATAACCGCGACACTCTACGCCTACCATACGATGGTTTAGGAACTTATTTGCCATTTGTTCCTTTTCATATTCAGGACAATATTTTCTTTCTACAAGAATTTTAAATTCTTCCCAGTTTATAGCATAAGCCATCCTTCTTCCTTTTGCTTGTAATACGGTGTTCCACCATTCTAGTGCCCCTTCTTTGAACAAATTTGACGCATACATAACCTGATCTTCTTTGGAACACTTACTTATTGCAATTACTGCTTCGGTTTTCTCTAACCAACGCAGTACTGCAGTTGCTCCTTCGTTGCCTGCAAATTCAGCAGGTTTACAAGCAAGAAATTCTTTGAAAGTGCAACCAGGTGTTGCGGCTTTCATTTTCTTAGGAGGTGGAGCTTGTCGTGGATTATTATCGTCATGATTGCCGCCTCCATTTACACTATGACTAAAATTGTCTTCCTGAGTACGTTTACTAGGAATGATTTGTTGTGGTTCAACAGGTTTCTGAGCAGCAGCCATGATTGCTGGAATAGCATTAGCTATCCCTTGAGTGATGATGTTTTCAATATCTTGTCTAGTCATATACTGGTTTTCCTGATTTTGTTCAGATTGATTCCCTTCATTAACTGGTTCATTACTAGCGTTTTCCATCTGATAATTATTATAAATATAACTATTAGTATCAAATGTAAATAAAATAATTACACAGAAGCACATAAAATCTTACAACACAGATATATGTATCCAAAATTGTCGATGTTTCGACTTCTATTTTGCTTTATATATTATATAGGCATCCATACTCACTGTTTATCTTACAATGTTTTATTTCCCATTTTACAGAGTTATATTTGACTACTACTATTATTATACAGACATTTTTCCCAACCTCACTATTCTTTGGTCAACTGGCAGTTTTAGTAGCGACGTTCCCTTTCGTCGTATTTCCAGGAGATTTGTTCCCCCATTTCCCGAATCCTATTCCCTGTACCTATCAGCTCTTCACCGAACTGACGGAGTTCGGCTAAGTTTTCGTTACTCATTGGAGGATTGGAGATAGGTTCTGGATCAAACTGTGGAAGAAAGGAATAAGGACTGTTGATGATATTTTCGAATTGCCAGTCATTTGTCCACCATTCTTCCATTTGACCTAAAGGTCGAGTGTGGATTAGTGGGTCTAGAATAGCTGGTTCCAGATTTACAGGAAGTTGGGTTTCGGCTAGGTAAGGATATAGATTATTATGGATAGGGCTAATGACATCACAATTTGCCAGTAGACGGTCTATTTCGTCTTGAAATGTGATTTCTTCAGGTTGTCTAGAACTCTCTCCAATTTCTATTCCTTTTTGGTTAAAATCTTTCCTGATTTCTATCTCTGCTGGTTTAGAACTTTCTCCGATTTCGATTCCTTTTCCTTTGTCTATAGGGTTTTCTATTTTGGGGAGTTTCCTAGTGGCTGGCTTTCTCCTGCGCACTTTCCTCCATCCTACATATCTTCTTCTCCTTTTAGGTTTTGCTTTTTCCAGCGGTGGAGCTTGGAATTCCAGAGGTTCCTCTATGTCAGCAATATAACCAGTAAAGTCATGGGAGACTTCAATTGGTACTGGGTAGAGGTTGAGATTCTGAAATGCTTCCGATATCTCACTCATGCTGGATAGCATATATGCAAAATGCACCAAAAATGCTAAGTTAAAACTTTGGAACAAAGTTTTACAAATAAACATTAAAGTTTTATTGCATACTGATTTATACAAAAGACCATAGGAAAGAGAACACACTATAATTTATTTATTTACTGGGGATTAATTTTCTACTAGACCAGGCTTATTGATATTTTAGAGGTTTGCATTCTCTGCTACGGTAGCTAGCATATAAAGGTTTGCCCATTTTTCATCTAATGTGTCTTCCCAAGGTGGCCTATTGCCTAATTCCTGGATTTCTGAATTAAACCTCACTTTCTTGACTTGGGGTTTCTTTATTTTCTCCTGTCCCTTCCTAAGAATCGAATTTCTTTTATCTTGGGTGAGAGGATTTTCATAATTTGCTTTACGGACAAAAATCCCTTCTTCCAGATCTGCTGGGTGTTTGGAGGAAGAGGTTCCTTTTTCTGTGGGTGCAGTATCTAATTTGTGGTAGATAGCAGAAATCTTTTGTTTACCCATACTGTAACTCAACAATTAATCAGTTAATAAAACATGTTTTCACAGAATAGCAATTAAATTTCCTAAGTATCTCTCAATTATTTTAATAGGCTAAAATCAATAGTAAGCTTAAATCAGTGGCTCTGATACCACCTTTTCCTGTCACGGCCCTTGGCCCCGGTTTGACCCGGTCCAGAGCCGCGAGGCAGGAAATCCGATGGTATCTAATTAAATGACAGCGGAAGTCTTTTTAAACAGGATCGATTAATATTAAAACTGCTCGTTTATATATATAATATAGGGATAAATCCTATAATTTACAATAAAGTGATTTCACTGGAAAATCTTTATTTCTCAAAACATGTTTCTTTATTTATTTACATTGAGCCACTTTTCTAAGCTTGTAGTGCTCCACGGCACTTTTCCTGTGCTCACAACAGATCACCTGAAACATGTTTGAAAAAGGTTTTGTCAGCAGGGAAATACTGAGTGAATCATTCAGTTTTACTAAAACGACTCGTTTGTTATAATTCACAGTATTAAGAGATATTACAATGTTTCTGATATCAAACCAACTACCCACAGTATTTGTCACTCGACTCATTTCGGTGACTGTGGGCATATCACCATTGGCTGCCCCAATGAATGACGAATATCACTAATTAGGTTCGCCCACCTAAAGTGATAACAACAGTAGTAATGTGCACAATACCCCACATACCGGCTGTAATTTGGTGATTACATAAACTTAATCACTGTAATTATAACCTTTGAAAATAAACATGATTTTGAAAGTAATTTGATAAAAAGAGAATGACTCACATTGTAGATTTAACGAGCAGAGTATAAGCCTACTGATTAGCCTTGATTATCCTAATTTAAATAACAATGCACGCACAAACAGGATAGTAACTAATACAGCAGTTACGACAATTCACGAGATTAAACCCTCACAACGATTTACAAGTGCAATACTTAACAATTCAGCGGATTCACAACGAATGACAGAGTATCGTCCGAGTTCGAACAGCACTCAAACATTCAAGTCGAAATCACGATGAATAACAAAGTATAAACTCAATTTGAGCGGCACTTAAACAATCGTTGGATAGTTATAATCGATCGGACGTTGAATCGTCATAGCGATCGAGTTATTACCCTGATTGCGGCGTCGATTAGTGAATCGTGTGTGTTAATTGTGGTAAACAGAATGTAACTCGGTGCCTGAAACGAATTTCTTCGTCGAACATACGCCGAATTTCAAGTGCCAATGTCTGCTATTTATAGTCAAAATTTTGCATTGCTTACGGACCGTAAGCCTCACAATGTTACGGTCCGTAAGGGTGCTTACGGTTCGTAAGACTCACAATGTTACGGTCCGTAAGGGTTGAAAATAGGTTATAGGGTAGCCACGGTTGGGACTAGCTTTGCTGACTTGACAGATTCCTAATTTCGAATTTTGACAGCGAGTAATTTTAGATAATCATTAACTAGGGTATACCCCCTTGAGTTTTAGGGGCCCTGATCCTGATTCCGATTGTTCTGAAAATTTTAGGGTTTGTTCAGAATCACTTGGGTTTCTCAATTAGGGTTTCCTATTGGCCAAATTAAAATAATAATTAGGACTTTTGATGAGAGTTGTTACAGTGAAGACCACACACTTAGTACCATAAAGGTAGTGTCGCCAGATATTCAACGCAAAAATAACCGCACCAAGCTCCAGATCATGAGTAGTGTAGTTTTTCTCATGCACCTTGAGCTGACGAGAGGCATAAGCAATAACCTTGTCCTGCTGCATGAGCATACAGCCCAACCCACGGTTCGAGGCATCACAATATACCACAAAATCGTCGTTACCATCAGGTAGGGTTAACACAGGAGCATTGCACAAAAGATTCTTAAGAGTTCGAAAGGATTCCTCTTGTTCGGGACCCCAAACAAAAGGTTTCTCCTTTTGGGTTAGTGTGGTAAGAGGAACAATGATTTTTGAAAAGTCTGCGATGAATCGGCGGTAATAACCCGCCAATCCTAGAAAAGAACGAATCTTAGACACGGATTTAGGCGTACACCAATTCTTCACTGCCTCAATCTTAGAAGGGTCAACATGAATACCCTGACTACTAACTATATGACCAAGAAATTGCACTTCATCAATCCAAAACTCACACTTAGAAAATTTTGCATACAGACGTTCCCCACGTAAGAGTTCAAGCATAAGACGTAAATGGCGAGCATGATCAGCCTTAGACTTAGAATAAATAAGGATATCATCAATAAAGACTATCACAAAACGATCCAAATAGGGTTTGCACACACGGTTTATAAGGTCCATGAACACTGCAGATGCGTTGGTCAAGCCAAAAGGCATGACTACGAACTCGTAGTGCCCATATCGAGTACGAAACGCCGTCTTAGGAATATCATCTTCGAGTAGCTGATGATATCCAGAATGTAGGTCAATTTTTGAGAAGCAGGACGCACCTTGTAGTTGGTCAAATAGGTCATCAATACGGGGGAGCGGATAACGGTTCTTCACAGTAAGCTTATTAAGTTCATGGTAGTCGATACACATACGGAAGGAACCATCCTTCTTCTTGACGAATAAAACTGGAGCACCCCACGGGGAGGTACTTGGACGAATAAAACCCTTATCGAGTAGCTCCTGGAGTTGGCTAGATAATCTTGCATCTCAGAAGGTGCAAGACGGTAAGGAGCCCTGGCGACAAGAGTTGCGCCAGGCACGAGATCAATACGAAAGTCAACGGATCTGGGAGGAGGAAGACCAGGAAGATCTTCAGGAAAGACATCAGTGAAGTCACACACCACCGGGACGTCGCTTATGCTCTTCCCCTTGCCTTTTTGTTCCACCACGTAGGCCAAGAAGGCTGAGTTCTGTTTACGTAAGCTTCTGCTCGCTTGTGTGCATAACATCAATCTCAGTCCTTTTGAAGGTCGGTCTCCATAGACGATCAAGGTATCACCAGAGTGAACAGGAAGACGAACAAGTTTATCGTGACACACAATCTCGATGTGGTTCTTACGCAACTAGTCCATGCCAATGATGACATCGAAACTACCCAATCTCATGGGTATAAGATCAATAGAGAAGACGTGATCGTTAAGAATCAAGGAACAATCACGCACAATAGAATTTACAAGAATCGACTTACCATTAGCGACTTCCACAGAGAACGACTCGGGTAACTTGGAGCGTGTACAGTTTATCAAAGACTCAAATTCCACGGACACAAAGCTTCTATCGGCACTGGTATCAAATAGAATCGAAGCATAAAGGTTATTAACAAGGAACATACCATTGACAACATCATTGTCATTACGAGCCTGATTTGCATTTAGATTGAACACTCGTCCACGAGCGACTGGCTGCTGGTCCTGGTTCAGCTGAGGACACTGGTTTCGGAGGTGGGTAGTATCTCCACACTTGTAGCTTGTACGAACAGCGTTGACTGGCCTTGGGTTCTGCAGAGGTGCTGGTGGCGCTGGTAGAGTTGCCTGAGCTGGGGCTTGTTGAGCTTGCGGGGCTGGGTTAGCTTGACGACAGTAGGGAGTCGTGTGACCATAGCGGTTACAGTTGGTGCACAGACGACATGCTGACGCAGTAGGATGATGGTAGTTGCAAGTCGCACACTTGGGATGAGGTCCAGTGTATTGCTTCTTCACTTCAGGAGTAGCAGGGTTAGCAGCAGCAGTAGCAGGAACAGGCTTAGTAGCAGGGTTAGCAGCAGGGGTAATAGCATTACATCCTGAACCCTGAGCTTTCCGTTTCTTGTTCTTGCTACCACTTGGCTGCTAAGTGACTTGATTTGCAGACTTTGGAGGGGCAAGGGTAGCAAACTGTTTATCACGCACACGATTATTGTTGAGACTTGCTGCGAGACGGTAGACTTACTCAATAGTTTCTAGCTGAGCTGCTTCGATGGAATCGCTCATACCGGGCGGTTGACCATTGATGTACTTGGTTATCATCCGCTTCGGAGTCGAGACCAAGTGAGGAACGATGAAACTTAACTGCTTGAACCGGGTAGTATACGCCATGTTGTCATCACCAACTTGCTTCAAATGCCAGAATTCTTCTTCAAGCTTGAGCTGCTCATGGGGAGGACATAACTCGAGCATCATGAGTTCTCGCACCCCAGCCCATGGTAAAGCATAGGCTGCCTCATTTGTACGGATGTTTCTTTCATTGGACCACCATTCCAAAGCCCTACCCTGAAACACTCCAGTTGCACTCCTGGTTTTCAATTGTTCGGGGCATTCACTGTTGATGAAGGTGACCTCTATACTGTCAAACCACTCAAGCATAGCTGTCACCCCATCACTGCCCATAAACGGCTTGGGATTGCAGGAGACGAAGTGTTTGTAGTTGAACTTGGTAGCTGTCGGCTTCTCTACTTTAGAGTCCACAGAGGACGGAGGAGTGGTAGATCCTTGGAGTTCAGAAACAATCTTTGGCATGACCCGAGCGATCTGGTCGGCCATGAATGACATCATCTTTTTCTAGGACTTCTCCCTTGATTTCCTTAGGTTGTCAGAGAGTCTTCGAGCAGACACCTACGAGTTCCAACATAAGGATTGTATAAGCCTAGGTTACGAAGTCCCATGATAAAGATTCACTCATGATAGGTCAAAGGATTTAGATACGAGATAGACTAACACCACAACCGCATGACCTTCACATGGCACGTTGTACGAAGTTTGGTCAACATGTCAGAAGCGCTTATATATAGGAAGTACCAGCGGCGTATACACCACGCTTCGGGCACATCGCCTCCCCTCGTACTCGGTGTCATGCTACGTGTCGCAACACTCAACATACCCATCATCATCATCATCATATATTCACATAAATTAATAGATTATCGAAGATTACTCAAATAAATCAGATAGGATACTCAAAACAGATCAGCGTAGAATACTCGAGTAGATTAACATAGATCATTTCATAGATTGGCATAGATTATATCGATAGGTTATCATAGCTTGCTTAAGTAGATAGTTTCACATAGACTATCCAAGTAGATGATCATAGATTAAACCAATAGACCAAGATGGATCAACAAATATTAGCACAAAATAGTTTAACTTGCTAGATTATCATAGATTAATACAATATATCAACCATAGATTATGCTAGAACTCTCCTAAATCACATAGTCGGCTTACAGATTGCATAGGCTTTCCATAGATTACATAGACATTCCGCACTGGTCTGCAAACACTAATCTCGTATGGCACTTGATATGAAAGTTGGTAACATGCCGGAATCACTTATATATAGGAAGTACCAGCGGCGTATCCACCATGCTTCGGACATGCCACTTCCGTCTCGTACTTCCATGTCATCTTAGTGTTTCACACCCAAAATTAACACCTCAAAGCATTCTAGTCTATTAAGTTTACCATATAGATTACACATAGAATAAAACTTTGTAAATTTAGTTCAATCTGAGATTAGAATTAACGTTCTAGATTGCGGACAACGTGCAGATTTGTGTAAAAGTATTTCAAAACAACGATGAATTAAGTTCAATACCTCACAGACAAAACCACATTCATAAAAATAAGAAGGGCTTTTTAAAACATAGGATTGTTCCGGGTAGAGGAATGGCGACTAACCAAAGTGATTCGAACCCCTTTCGAATTAAGGTAACGTGTCTTAACTTACTTAGACAAATACGCCATCGATGTTAGGCCTACGATATTCGTCCTTTTGGTCACTTCACGTACCTAATTGATTGGAAGTCACGAGACTTTGGCGAGACATATAAATTATCGAGGAGTGGGACTAGTTACCAAGGTCTGAGTTTCACCTCTAACTTGGCAACATCGTACCCTAAATGTTGTGGGCTCTTATCCGCAGACAAGGCCTACTAGAATACTATGGAGATTTCCCATCAAGGTTCGGATGTCACTCCTATCCTGTGGGCAAAACTCGTGCAAGATAACAACACTATGTACCAGTGTTTTCATAGTATAAAGTGTACATTATGTTAGCCTTAGGAAAGGCATGTAAGTTTAGCAGGAATATATGCTGCTAGGAAGCAGATACGGTAGAATGCATAAGTCTTAAACAACCAATAAGAGTCAAAGTTCCTAGAACTATAGACTAGGGCAAGTATTCCTACTTATCCTAATTCCCTATAGTTATGGCTCTGATACCAATCTGTCACACCCCAACCGATGGTGGAAACATCGGGGTGCGAGCACTAAGCGTTCAGACTGCTCATGAGATTCCATAACACTTTTGTTTCAATAGAAATTAGATCAAATTCATCATAATATTGTCTAACAGCAAACACAACCAACACAAGTATCAATTACAAACCAATACGAATATTGTTCAACTTGATCAAAGTTTCTAAGTTAACTAGGTGACGTTTCTAAGTATCTCCTAGCTGGATTCCATGCATTCCAAGCATCCTATCAGCCTGCAACATGTATTAAAATATCAATACAAAAGTATTGGCGAGTATACAAGTTTGCTAATAGAATAATAGATTAAAACAACTCATATCCACAGTGTAAGCAATGTAATAGTTTCAGCCGTGCTAGTGTCACAGTCCACACAGTGATAGCTCAAGTTTCCAATGCGTTAAGTGCCTTTCCCAAAGTTTAACGGGAGGTTATATGTCTCCTCCTAACAATACCCCAAAGACTAACGGGGAGGTGCATTACTCCTGTAGCGCTACTATTGTTAAGGCGGAACTACACACTCTGGATTAAACGTCACATAGCACAAAGAGTCAAGAATCAAGAATCACAAGTTTCACGTACACATAAGATAGAGTATAAGTTTCAAAGATTCAAGTTTAAGTTTCATAGAATACATGTTACACCCCAAAAGTTTAAAGTAAATGGGGATCGAGTATACTCACCGTGATTGCTTAACAGTATGAACTGCTATTGGATCAAAGGGAGCTCTTTTTAGTATTAGCCTGATTAGATTATAATAGCATAAGAGTCGGGCAGAGTATCGAGATCGAATCATAGTGTTAAACTAGTCACTCGGATCGGATGACTGTCCGATCGGATGGTTGTCTGATCGGATGGTCAGCCGGTCGAGTGACTCATATGTGTGTAGAGGTATAGGGTTGCCCGATCGGGTTGCCACTTGTGTGGAAAACGTAAGTGAAAAAGGTGGCTGTCCGATCGGATGGTAATCCGATCGGATTGCCATTCGCTCCGAATGGTTAGCACCCATGGCCACCCTAATTGGATGGTGGCTCGATCGGACGGCTGTCCGATCGAGTTGTCATTCGGTCACGACTCCCAAATTTCGAAAAGTTTCCAAGTGTTTAAAGGATTTCAGAACGATTGTCATCTGATAGAGTGGTTGTCTGATTGGATGGCTATCCGATCGGGTTGCCGCTCGATCGGGCGACCCTTGTTCTTGGTTACTAATTTTGTTGAAAATTCTAAGTTCCGAGATTAACGGTGACGGCACGACACGTATCGAGACAACGGTAAAAACCCTTTAGCACCCAGAATTCCGACTGAGTGGGATTCACCCCTGTTCGATCAGTCGTTTGTTTCTATTGGGTTTATGTCGGGATCCGCTGCCATGCTCGTCTTTTACTGGTAAAAACTCAGATCCATACCAACTCTAGACTATTCATCAGATCTACAGTTAGTTTAGACCCGATTCCTACCAAATAAAGTAAAAGTTTGAGGAAGAGATGAAGAAACTCAAGTTTTTTAGGAAAAATTTAGGTTTAGCTCAATTTTAGGTTAGATTTAGTGTAAAAACGCATGAATCATCTTAGATCTGAGCTAGATCTTGCCTAGAATGACATCACTTGTCGGTTTGTACAACTTTCATGATGACATCATCCTTAAGAACTCAGATCCGAGAGGTTTCACGGTGAAAAGCATGATTTCAAGTGAGGATTACATAGCGAATGGTGTGTAGATCAAGAAAGTACAAGAATCTAGCCTAATACGTACCGAAATCAGCAAGAAAAGGAAGAAATGAAGAGTGCGCGTGCCTGGTCGAGCAGAGCTATCACATCACTCAAAATGGTGATGTGACAGGCCTATTTATAGCGAGGAAGGGAGTTAAGGCGGTGCAAGATGGATAGGATGGTCACCCATTCGGGTGGTCATCCGATCGGACGGCCACTCTGGCCAATCCATCTTTTCCGCGTTCCCGGTTTGGATTCGTTTTACTCGTTAGGTTAGGCGTTGTGTCGCATATAGTTTATGTAAAGTATCTAGATTACATTACAACCCAAAAGTTTCCAAGTTTCATAGATTCAGTCAGTGACAAGGCTCCAGTCTCTCGTTTAATCAAAGAACCAAGTTTCACGAGTCTAAGAGGTCAAGCACCATTTTAAGTCTCAAGGGTCAAGAATCATCGTTTCTCAAGCATCAAGAATCAAGAGTCCTAGTATCAAGTATGAAGAATCATAAAGAATCTAGTTTCCAAAACATCAAGAATCAAGTCTCATAGTTTACGTGCCAAGAATCATGCATTTAGAATAAAGAATCAAGCATCATAGTATCAAACATCAATATCATGCCAAAAGTATCAAAGTATCAACTTCACATGATTACAGGGACCATAATTGACAATAGGTAAAAAGTTCAGGGACTGATCTTGCCAAGAGACTAAAGTTCAGGGACGCTGGGCGTTACAGTGGGAACTTTGTCCGACTGCATGGCAAGGCTCTCACACAAGCGGATATCATGGAATGCCGGCTATGATGCTTGAAGCTGTTGCATCACAAGATCTTTGGATCTGGTATGCATTATTTGGTATGTCAGGTTCACATAACGATATAAACATTATACATCACTCGCCCCTTTTCAATGATCTAATAAATGTTGTTGGACCAAAAGGAACATTTATTGTAAATGACGTTGAATACAAGTATGGGTACTATCTTATTGATGGAATTTCCCCTGAGTGGGTTGTTTTTGTGAAATCATTTTCAAGAGAGGGAACCTTAGATCCTAAAAAAATAAAGTTTAACAAAGTTCAGATGGCGGCACCCAAATACATCGAGCAAGCATTTGGTGTTTTGCAGAAAAGTTGGCGCATTTTGAGCATGCCTTGTAGATTGTATATGAAAAAGCTTAAATAAGAAACGTGATATACGGGTGCATCATTCTACACAACATGATTTTAGAGGATGAAGGACGTGCAATAGTTGAATATTATGGCGAGGAGACCGCATCAAATAACGAAGACATTAGTAACGAAGAGAGTTCGCAAAACCAAAATCTAATCGAGTCAAGACAAATAAGTTCAAACCTTCGAGCTGATTTGGTACAACATGTTTCGACACCTCCTAGATTGGACTCAATGGAAGATGAAGATGAAGATGATTGATTTTTTTTTGTTGTAATGTTTAATTTTATTGTAGTTTTTTTTTTTCTTAATTTTATTTGTAGTTTTTTAAAAATTATATTAAATAGTTTAAAAAAATAATAAGAAATGACACATGGCTGGTCACGTCAACCCACACCTAGCCAGCCCCGCCACACCATCCATGTAACCTCACCAACTACCAGTTGTCGCTCAATCCCCCATCCAAAGCTCCCCACTCTCTGCAGTCTAATAAAAGCACATTCATAGTCCTTTGAAGTGTGTGGATTCAAGCTAATATCAATAATAAAGAATCCAGTAGCATTTTATTTTATTATATAAAAGAAAATAAACAACTAATACACTAGTTATAATAAGAAATACTAAGACCTTGCAGAAATATAACAAATTAGTTATTAATATATGTTGACTTAATGTATGTTCGGTTAAGTTAAAGCGAGTATTTAGATATATATAACCATAACCGAATCATAAAAGTCACTTGGCAAAAATAATCATACCCAAATCATCGGTTTCTAAGTTGGTTCGGTTATTTTAGGTAGAATTTTTATACTAATTTTACTCATCGTTTGGCTACATGTAGGTCTGTTTAGTAACTATACTAATATATTTAGTTTCATGCTAGATTCTTAGACCAGACCGTATGGAGGCCGGCTTAGGCCAGGCTTGGCCCGGCTCCAGTCCCCCACACCGCCTCCCTCGGTCCGGCCCGTCCCCAGCGTCTCCCACCAGCCGTTCTCGACGGGGCTCAATTTCTCTCTCCTCATACACACAGCTATACATACATATATATATATATATATATATATATATATATATATAGTGGAATGTTTAAATGAGAAGAATTTTTTTGTAAGAAGAAAAAAGAAGAAGTTTCAACCAATAAGAATGCTTCATTTTACTTCATTTAATATTTGCATTTAATTTTAATATAAGAGTATATTGGTAAACTTACATAAATCATTAATTTGTATTCTTCTCATTTAATAACTAACTAAATTAAATTTGTAACTCATTTTCAAAATATATACTTTTTCCAAATTAAAAAAACAACTTAATTTATAATGTAGAATAAATTTGTAGTTATGTAGGATAAATTACGAGTTGTATAGGATATATTTTGAGGTGTGTAGGATAAATTTCGACTGTGTAGGATAAAATTCTATAATGTGTAGGGTATATATAGGAAAATTTTGATATGTGTAGGTTTTGTAGATTATATGTAGGATAATTAATGATTAGTTGACTAATTAATTAAAAAGAGAAAAAATTAATGATATGAGTTGTAAATGAAATAGTATTTTACTAATATGCCCTTTCTTCTTTTTCTTCTCACATTAAATTTCTTCTCAAATGAACATTCCCCTATATATATATATATATAAAGGGGTTCATCCCCCACCTACTAGGTCCATCCCCTCCAAGCCGAGCTTACATGGCAGTGACGTGACGGCCCATACCCTTGGGGATGAGGCTCTCCATACCCTCCAGCCTTACCCTTAGGGTATACGGGGCACTCTCGGTGACCCCATGCGGTGAGCGAAGTCCCCGCTCGGGAACACCGCCGCCGTCACCGCGGTGACCGAATTCGGCGAGGTGGGTCGGGGCATATTCACCGATGAAGGAGAGGGGGAGATGGTGGGCCACCCTCTTTTCAAACCAATCAAATTATTTTTGAATAAAAAAACAAGACCCCTAACAGGGGAGTGCCGCCATCAAATTGAGGGTGTGAGGGGAGTTTAAGAGGGGAGTTGACGTGGCATAACCTGATTGGGTGTGCGTAAGAGAGGGGACTCCCCTCTCACCCTTATGATGTTTAAATAACATAAACGTTTTGTCCCATTTAGTCGTACATTTGTACTTCAAAATCGATAAGCATGTGATCAAATGGTACCCTTATCATCCCCGTTAGCTATATGACGACGAGCCAATGGGAAACCCCATTTTTACCCGTTTTGGGCTGCTCACATACGGGCCCAACAAGATACAAGCCCAACCAGAACTTAACTGAACGAGGAATCAGAGTATGCAGGCTTCCATTAATGACTGATTAGAAGAGCATCTCGGCTGGCTTTGTACTTCTCCTGCTGGAGCATTAAATAACGTTGCCGATCTCGCTGCTAGGGGCAAGACACGTGTCTGAGCCCCTCGAAGACTTCCTAGTGCCGTTGGATCATCTCGACAAACATCCCACATGCTAGATAAGGCCTAGGACTTATATAAGAAGGGAAAAAAACGGTAACAAAGGGAGCAGAGGTATCATCTTCAGGACTATCTCATTTACTTCACTCTCATTTACTACTCTCACATTTACTTCCGACCAATATTCTCACACATTAATCACATACACCACATTTATTGGATTCACACCTTTGAAGGAACATTATGGTGATTATACTCATCGGAATAGGCTCCTCCATATCTCCGGCAAGTTTACTTACTCTCACGCCGGAGCTTGGTCACGGATCCCCCCCCCCGGGCCCTCCGTGACGAGGCTAACGGTTTATTCTTTTGCAGCTACGAGAAACGGAACATCTTGACGTCAGTGAAGATCCATTTAACGTCAGCCAGGATTTGGGTATTCGACATTGGCGCCATCCGTGGGACATCAGCCTGACCGGTGTCTCCACACTGAACTCCGACGTTATAGATAACCCGTTTCGTAAAAAGCAACATGGACACCACACCCGGTTCACAGGTTATCCAGACAGTGCAGAATGACCATGACAAAGTTACGGTGGAAGATATAACCCATGAGGAAGATAATGGGGACCGGGTAGAAATTCTGGAAAAAGAAGAGACCATCACTCCGGATTTCGTGGCCATGCACAAAGAGAAACTGAAGAAGTGTCTCAAAGACCTAGAAAGAAGAAAAATTCGACAGTATCAGGGCCAAACTATCATTCGATACACCCTCTAATCAAGAAAAGGCAGACCCTCAAAACAAGGAGAGTGGAAGCGACCCACTGGAGACGTTCATGACAGCCCTTAGACAGATGTCCTCGGAAGAAAGAGAGGATCTCATCACGGGAAAGAAACCAAAAGGAAAAGAAAACGAAAAGGAGAATCCAAGCAACGATGGCCTGGATCAACCCTACTTCCCGCGGGACTTAGCTGAAGTCTCAAAGTTCACCCAGAGGATAGCAGAAGCACCAATGCCCCCTAAGACGAAGCTACCCCCAAACTTTGACCTGTATGATGGGACAAGAGATCCTGAAGATCATCTCCATGCTTTCAGGGGTGCGGGACAACTGGGGCGGTGGCCCATGCCGGTTTGGTGCCACATGTTTGTACAGACCTTGACGGAGGGGGCCTGGCTCTGGTTCGACAGCCTCCCTCCTGGGGGGATTGACAGCTACGAAGAACTAAGTGAAAAGTTTCTGAGAAACTTTGGTCAGCAAAGGAAGGTGGTCAAGAACCCAAACGAAATCCTACACATAAGGCAAAGAGACAATGAGCGGATAGACCAATACATGGAAAGGTTTGTTAAGGAGAGCATGAATATCAAGGACGTCCCGGAGATCATGAAGATCAACAGTTTCATAAACGGATTAAAGCATGCACAGCTATGCGAGAAACTGGGGGAGGAGTTCCCACACTCATTTGACAATCTCATGGACAGGGTCAGAGCCTTTGTCAGAGGCAAAGACACAGTCAGCAAGGCTAAAGAAACAGATACCCTACCCCGAAGGGTCACCCCAGTCGCAAAATCTCTTGACAAAGGTACACCTTATTCCAGAAAACCTGTTTTTGATAGAACGTTGCATGATAGGGCAAGACCCTCATACTCCCCATATAGACCTCGGGGGAGAGGCCCATCCCCCTACTCTGACAGCTTCACCCCTCTCACCAAGACCCCAAGTGAAATATTGGCCACTGAGAGGGTGAAGAACTCCTTCACGAGGCCACCACCCATAAACTTGGGCCAAAGGCACAACCAAGCGAATATTGTGACTTTCACAAAGGATTCGGCCATAAAACTGATGATTGCATGTACCTAAAGAGGGAGATAGAGGCCGCGGTGAAAACGGGAAAACTGGCCCATTTGATTAAAGAAATTAAGGAAGAAGGGGGGATCGCAGGGGGAAAGATGCAAGGGAGCCCGGGAGGGCAGATGTAGATATGATTAAAAGGAGGAGTGAATTTGATACCACCAGAAGTGTAAAGGCCAGAATCCTAGGCTCCCCGGACTGGATGAAAGCTCCCATCTTAATGCCACACTTGGAGGAAAGTGAGGTGCAGCGGCTCCCACTAAACATCTCGGCCATAATAGCTGGCCACAAGGTAGCCAGAATACACGTGGACGGGGGATCTAGGGTAGAAGTTATATACGAACACTGTTTCCTCAGATTCGACAGGGATGTAAGAGACAGGCTCGAGGAGGATTCCATCCCTCTAGTAGGATTCAACAACAGTGTGTCACACCCCTTGGGAAAGATCAGACTCCCATTCACAGTTGGGGTAGGAGATCGAGTTCGAACTATCAACCTAACTTTCACAGTTGTCCGAGCACCCTCAAAGTACAACGCAATCCTGGGAAGACCTGGGATTGGGGATTTGCAAGCACAAGCATCCACCCCACACGGAGCCTTAGTGTTCCAGACGCCAAAGGGCTTGGCTTGGGTAAAGTCTGCATACGAAGTAGTTTCTTCCGTGTCTGAGGGGGAAGCATCCGAGAAGCCCCCGAAGGAGGGCGGTTGAAGAATGGGTCCTCTGCGACAGGTTCCCGGAGCAGACGATCAAAGTAGGAAGTCACCTAAGCGACAAGTGCAAGAGTGCTCTTAAGGAATTGCTCCTTCTCAACATTGACGTGTTTGCATTTCAACATGGGGATATGACAGGGATCCCAAGAAGCCTAACCGAACATCGGCTCAACATGTACACCTGGGCAAAACCAGTAAAACAGAAAAAACGAAGCATGGGCCCCAGTAAAAGGAGGGCCGCCTGTGAAGAAACTAGGAAACTGCTTGGAGTTGGAATAGTAAGGGAAGTGAGGTACCCATCTTGGGTTGCTAACCCGGTTATGGTCCAGAAGAAAGACGGAGGATGGAGGATGTGTATTGACTTTCAAGACCTGAACAAAGCATGTCCCAAGGACTGCTATCCTCTCCCTGAGATAGACGTCCAAGTAGACTCTTTATCCCAGTATCCCCTGAAGTGTTTCTTGGATGCCTACAAAGGGTACCATCAGATTCAAATGTCAGTAGAAGACGAGGAGAAAACCGCCTTCATTACAGACGAAGGGACATTTTGTTATACCAAAATGCCCTTCGGTCTCAAAAATGCTGGGGCCATGTATCAAAGATTTATGAACACCCTCTTCAGGGAACAACGGGGAAGGAACTTGGAAGTATACGTTGATGACATCGTTATCAAGAGCCTAACCGAGATGGCCATGATAGATGATATAGCTGAGACCCTCCGCACCATGCAAGATGTGAATATGAAGCTAAACCCCGGGAAGTGTTGTTTTGGGGTAGAAGAAGGGAAATCCCTGGGGGTAGTGGTTACCAAGGGCGGAATCAAGGCCAACCCGGAAAAAACTCAAGCTGTGGCTGAAATGCGATCTCCCAGGTCCCTGAAAAACATCCAACAGCTGAACGGGAGGTTAATCGCACTAAACCGTTTTTTATCAAAAGTAGCTGACAGGACCCTCCCCTTCATGAAAGTGCTGAAGGACTGCCTCCAGACAGACAGGTTTAAATGGACCTCCGAGGCGGAGGCAGCCTTTCAAGAAATGAAAGCTTATATTTGTAAACTCCCAACATTGGCCACTCCAGTGCCCGGAGAGCAATTGCTCTTATATCTGTCCGCCTAAAAAACAACCATCAGTGCGGTCATGAAGGTGGAACGGGAGGGAAAACAGATACCAATATACTTCATCAGTAGAACGCTTAAAGGCCCCGAGGAACGCTACATGCCTCTGGAGAAGTTAGCATTGGCCCTTGTTTTTGCGTCCCGAAGACTCAGGAGGTATTTCCAAGAGCACAAGATCACCCTAATGACAGATCAGCCCCTCCAAAAGGTGCTTAAGAGGCCGGAGCTGTCGGGACGGTTGGCTAAATGGGCCGTGGAACTGGGAGAACACTCTTTAGAGTTCAAACCCAGGACAGCCATGAAAGGACAAATACTGGCCGATTTCTTAGCAGAAGTCCCTGAGGATGAAGAAAAAGAACTCCTAAAATGGGAGGCCTTGGAGAAAGAAGAGAAAGAAAGGGAAGACGAGGCTGTGTGGAAGCTATTCACAGATGGAGCCTCCAGCGAAGAAGGGAGCGTAGCGGGCATTACTTTGACAAGCCCTGAAGGAGTTGAGCTAACCTATGCCATAAGACTGAATTTTGAAAACACCAACAATACCGCAGAATATGAAGCCCTTCTAGCAGGGATGAGATTGGCAGAAAAAATGAAAGCAAAGCATGTGGAAGCCAGTACTGACTCGCAGCTGGTAGTCAAATAATACCAAGGAGAATATGAGGCTAAAGACAACACCATGGCTCAATACGTGGCAAAGGTCAAAGAGACGGCCAAGGCATTCAGAACCTTTAAGCTGGAATACATCCCCCGCGGGAGAAACAGAAAATCTGACGCCCTCAGTAAACTAGCCTCAGTAGCATTTGACCACCTAGCCAGAGAAGTCAAAGTGGACGTCCTAACCTCTCCCTCCCTCAGCACAAGAAACTTGGATGACACCAATCGTAAAGTTCCTCTAGGACGGGACACTACCGGAGGGAGACTGGGCAGCTAGGAAGATAAGGGTAAAGGCCTTGAAATACGAGATGGTCGATGGAGAACTATACCGGAGGTCATACCTAGGCCCATCCTTGAAGTGTGTTGACATGGAAGAATCTGAGTATGTGATTAGGGAGATACATGAGAGAATTTGTGGAATGCATTCGGGGCCAAGGACAATAGTAGCAAAGGCGATGAATGCAAGATTCTATTGGCCTTGAATGTACGAAACAGCATCCGAAGAGATTAAAAAATGTGATAATTGCCAGGTACACGCACCTATGACCCATCGACACAAACACCCGATGATACCAGTCTCAACATCCTGGCCCTTCCAGAAGTGGGCCATCGACATAATTGGGCCATTTCCGGAGGGTCCAGGAGGAGTCAAGTATGTGGTTGTCGCTATTGATTATTTCACCAAGTGGATCGAAGCAAAGCCCTTGGCAAAAATAACTAGGGAACAGATGAGGCGATTCGTAATAGATAACATCATCTGCAGGTACGGGGTCCCAAAAGAGCTGGTAAGTGATAACGGTGTCCAATTTGCTGGGAGACCCTTCAAGCCATGGTGCGAGCAGATGCACATACAGCAGGTGTTTACCTCCATCACTCATGCCCAAAGCAATGGACTGGTAGAAAGAGCCAACCAGAGCGTTATCAAAGGGATGAAGGGAAGACTAGGGAGGAAACAAAAAGGATGGCTGGAGGAGCTACCGTTTGTACTGTGGGCATACAGGACCACCCCCAAAAACTGCAACGGGGAAACTCCTTTTAGCCTGACTTACGGGACTGAGGCAGTCTTCCCAGCTGAGATAGGCTCCCCGACTGCAAGGATGAAGCTCAGGGAGGCAGAGAACGAACAAGACCTCCGGATGAACCTGAACTTACTGGAAGAAAGGAGAGAAGTGGCAGCGACCAGGGAGGCTAAGTATAAGAAACAGCTGGAAAGCTATTACAATGCCAAGATGAAGAAGCTTAACCTCGTCCCGGGAGATTTAGTCCTGAGAGCAAATGAAGCCAGCCTGCAGGAGAGCACTGGAAAGTTAGGACCCAATTAGGAAGGGCCCTATCGGGTCGTATGGGCAAATGGCAAAGGAAGCTGCAAATTGGAAACTCTCCAAGGCAAGGAGGTCCCCAGAATGTGGAACCTCATGCAACTTAGGAAGTACTACATATGAGGGGCTTATCCCCAGGAAAAACGACCAAGAGCCACTTTTGTAATATATAACTATTAATCTGGGGCTCCCCCAAGAACAGATCTTTTGTAACAACTTATGCTGGGAAGTTTAACTCCACAAGAAGTAATTGACAAACAGACAACTAACCTGTCCTCTTTTGGTAAAATAACAGGTGTTATAACCAGGCAGACGTGCCCAGGAATACTATAAACCTAACCAATAAATGAACACACGTGTATAAGGTATATCAAACATACCAAAATCCCGGTCGTGGGGCAAAATAGGGTCTAGCTAACCCAAAGAAAGCGGACAAAACAAGTCAAAAACATAATATCACATTATCAACTTGTCCAGCGATTGGCCTCGAACAGACAATCGCGGTTTGACAAACAAACCAAAAATATAACACACTTCTATAAACAAGCCACAAAAAGAAGTTTTTGCTTTATTTATGAAAAATAAATATACAAAGAAACAGCAAGTACAACAAACAAAGACCAAAATACAGCCTCTTGCAAAACAGCTCAAAAGTCTTCAGGGAAGCACCGACTTGATCCTCGGTAAAGGCCCCTACAAAACAAAAACAGGAAACAAGCAAAAACAAGAAAGCGATACACAGTCATAAGCCATACGATTAGACACCTAGGAGGCCCCCAACACGAAGGACCTCCTTCCAAACAACCACAAAAGTTTAAAGTATCCTAGGGCAGGTAAGTTATCCAGATTACAACCATATCGAAAGATGTTAATGTCTAGAAATCACTGGGGATCACCCCCAGACAAAGACGGTGGAGACGAAGGACCAGCGGAGGAAAACAGGGATTTCAACTCATCAATTGATATCATGGGATGCTCCAGGATCTTCTGAAGAATGGCAGGGGTTTTACTCCCAAACTCCTCATCCAGCTTGGATAGTCTCTTCTTTGCTTTGGAGTTGTAAAGCGGAGTTTCCTTTCTACCCAGGCCCTGAGTAGAGTAGGCATAACCATCCTTCAATCCGGCCTGGTAGCCAACATCCCGGTACGCCCTGTACACCTCCTTCAGGCCACTCTTGAAATCTTCTGACTGAGAGACTGCAGTAAGGAAAGCTGCAAAACCCTCGGTGATCAACCAATGTTTCTCCTTTGCTAACCGGTGATTATCGTCAGAAGTTATCCCATAATCCGCATACATAGTGTTCAATTGCTCCTGAGAAACAGAGCCAACTTCCTTCAGGTACTTCAACTCAGCGGCCAATTCTTCCTTCTCTCCCAGCAACACCGCCATCTCTTGTTCCCAAGCTCGCTCTTTCCTCTCTAACATGGCTCCAGCCCCCTGGACAAGAAACATCACAAAAAATCCAAAAAACAGTTGGAAAATAATAAAAAGGGGGGGGGGGAAGGCTATGTACCTTCTCCTCCTGCAACTTTCTCTCAGCATCGACCACTTGACACCTAAGTCCGGCAGCAACATACTGGGAGGTTTTAAGCTCACCCTTGAGACCCTCATTTGTCCTCCTCAAATCATCAATCCGTTGCAGCATGCCAGCACCCCTGAAAAAAGTTTCACAAAGAGACATGCTATATTGATCCTCGAAAAGATCATCCCTCAAAGCAGAATTTACGAATTTATGGGAGGGAGGAACAGCATGATTCAAGAAGTCCCTAGCAGCCTCAGGAGTCCCTATCACCGAGGAGTGAGTTACTTTCCATTTAGGGAAATAGGTGAAGGGGATAGCATCAGCAAACAGAGGAGCTAAAGGGGACCGATGGGTGAGATTCTCAGGTTCAGTAGGTTTACTGGTCCCTGTAGCATGAAGAGGTGAGAATTCAAAGGCCGAGGTAAAGTGAGCCAGGCCTACTTCCGGAGTTTTGTCCCGAGCACGGGAAGAAGAGGGGCCAGTGGGGATCTCTATGGGATCATGAGAACTCCCCTGCATAAAAAAGAAAAGGAACATCAGAAATAAAACCGAAACGAGACAGACAGACAAGAAGGAAAAAGGACTCACCAACAAAGATGCACTCACAAGACTTGAAGACCTCAGGTGCTTGGATAAAGAACCCTTGACCCCAACAAAGGGAAGGTCAGAAACAGTCTTCGAGGAAGGAGGGGGCTTCTGCCCACTGGCACTCTGGAGCCTTTGCCGGATATCGCGAGGAACAGGGGCTGGCTGAGGACTCGCAACTTTCCTCTTACGAACTAAACGAACCTCCAGAGCTTCATCGTCGCTTTGATCAGAATGCTTGACAGGGGCAGGATCAGGGGAACTCTCCTCCCCATCAGAGGAGGTTCCCTCATCCCCTTCTACAGCGACTGAGCCCCCTGCCTGGGTGGACCCCCCGGTAACCTGCACCATCCCACTCCGGTTCAAGACCGGATCCACTTCGTCGCCAACTACAAACTTCACATCCTTAGAATCTCCCTGAAGCAACCTCCATAAAGTCAACTCTGTGAAAGAAAGACACTAAAGATGACTACACAGGTACCAAGAAACAAAAAACAAACAAATGCATACCCAAGGCAAAAAGATACCTTTTTTTACCAAAGAAAGCCTTGGGACGAACAGGGTAAGAAGGACTCAACCCTCCCATGGCTAAAATTCCCTCAGAAAAGGTGAAAGCTCTCGTAGGGTTTTCACACATGCGTTTCCATTGAACAGTCTCATTAGCTGATAGGGTAGGAACAGTGTCTTCAATAGGGGCGTCGACATCCTTGGGCAACGGGGATTCTGGTATCATAGCAGCGGAGACAAAAATGAACCTATTTTTCCAATCCTTCGGGTAAGTGGAGGTTGGCATAAAAGTATAACAGGGTTTTGACACGCTGTTCTGTCTCTTGGCAAAGGTAAACCAATCTCCGTCGGAAATCAGTTTGTAAAACATGCAAAACAAGGGAACGGAAGGTTCACCAGAAATAGCCGCACAGGACAACTCAAAGTGTACCACTCTCATCAACCCTAAGGGATGCAACTAGGAAAAATGGAGTCCAAAATGACGAAGTAAAGCAACCTTAAAAGGAGAAAGGGGATATCGGACCCCGCAGGAGGAAAAAGCTAAGGTATAAAGAGGGATCCTATCCGGTGTGAATTCTGCCGATTCGTTAGGACCCGGCAAGGTGGGGGAAAACCGTTCAGGAATGTTATAGGTTTTGACAAAAGATTTTAAGTCCTTTGCCATCAAAACAGAGTTGATTACAGAACGACCTGAGCGACTCATGATCGAAAAAGAAATGACGATCGGAGGAACTGTGTCGGAAGAAGAGAAGGAACCAGAAGGTTTAGAAAGAAAATTCAAAGAGGGTATGGGATATTTAAAGAGGGTAACTGAGACACAGGAAAATGTCCTGTCATCAGTCCCTTCAAAATTCAAAAAATGCACGTGTCTCTAGGGGATTAACTCCCGCTATAGGCGTTCGGCGAAATGATGGCTAGTGGGAGTGGTTAATTATAACCGATCAGAAGTGGGCCCGCACTAAAAGCCCAAAAAAGAAAAACCTCCTTTTGAACAGCTATGATTTAGCCCCGGATCATGAGCCTCGGGTCTCAGAACCAGGGACTAAAGATGACTTGACGACGGGCCAATGGGAAACCCCATTTTTACCCGTTTTGGGCTGCTCACATACGGGCCCAACAAGATACAAGCCCAACCAGAACTTAACTTGCCCATTAAGGTTCCTCTATTACGGAACAGGCGGGAAACGATGAATCAGAGTATGCAGGCTTCCATTAATGACTGATTAGAAGAGCATCTCGGCTGGCTTTGTACTTCTCCTGCTAGAGCATTAAATAACGTTGCCGATCTCGCTGCTAGGGGCCAGACACGTGTCTGAGCCCCTCGAAGACTTCCTAGTGCCGTTGGATCATCTCAACAAACATCCCACATGCTAGATAAGGCCTAGGACTTATATAAGAAGGGAAAAAAAACGGTAACAAAGGGAGCAGAGGTATCATCTTCAGGACTATCTCATTTACTTCACTCTCATGTACTACTCTCACATTTACTTCCGACCAATATTCTCACACATTAATCACATACACCACATTTATTGGATTCACACCTTTGAAGGAACATTCTGGTGATTATACTCATCGGAATAGGCTCCTCCATATCTCCGGCAAGTTTACTTACTCTCACGCCGGAGCTTGGTCACGGACCCCCCCCCCCCACGGGGCCCTCCGTGACGAGGCTAACGGTTTATTCTTTTGCAGCTACGAGAAACGGAACATCTTGACGTCAGCGAAGATCCATTTAACGTCAGCCGGGATTTGGGTATTTCGACACTATAAATTGTTAATGATTTAAATTTCATAGAAGAAAATATGTAAATTTATATTTTTGTTCATTTAAATAATAACAAAAATCTAGAAAATCTTGGTCATATATTCGAGTGCAAACACAGGGTACTTAATTTGTTGTAGTATTTAAGATTCGGACAAATCATATCATGACTGCTATTTCTTAGTTTGTACCTTATTCCTTAATTTTTGATGTTTGTTGTTTCATCCCATGAATCTTTTATCCCCTTATAAATTGGTATATATATATATAGAGAGAGAGAATATCATGCGAGAACCACCTCTTATTGCGAGAACCGCGAGAACCAATGTGAACACAATAAAAAATGCCTAAAAATAGCTAAAAATCACACAAAATTTTTTTTTTTTGAATTTTTTAATATTTTTTATAAAAAAATCGCTACTTTTCGAAGCAAAAAAAAAAAAAATTTAAATTTAAAATTTTTTTTTTTTTTTTTTTTTTGCTTCGAAAAGTAGCGATTTTAACATAAAAAATATTAAAAAATTCAAAAAAAATTTTTTAGATTTTTTTAGGTTTTTTGGGGGTTTAGTTTTTAGCATTTTAGCTTGGGGGGGGGGGGGGGGTTAGGTTTTTGGGGGGTGGGGGAGGGGGGTTTAGGTTTTGGGGGGGGGGGGGGGAGGGGTGGGGGGGTTTAGTTTTTTTTTTTTTTGGGGGGGGGGGGGGGAGGGTGGGGGTTAGGTTTTTTTTAGCTATTTTAGGTTGTGTTCACATTGGTTCTCGCGGTTCTCACAATAAAGGTGGTTCTCGCATGAGCTCCTCCCTATGTATATATATATATAGGGCCAGGATCATTTCAGAACCATAAATATTTACAGAACTCGCAGAACTCTTAATAAACAATCTTTTTATTTTTATATTTTTATGTTTAGGATAATTTTATCATTTATTATGTGTATTTTTTTACAATTACATACATGTTAAGAGTAATTTTATCATTTTTTATATGTAATTTTATAATTACACATATGTAAACTAATTTTTTTACATATATGTAATTAGTTATGACACATATATATAATTTTGGCAATTAAACATATGTAAACTACTTTTAACAGTTATGTAATCAAAGAAATACATATAATAGAGGATAAAAAGATCATAAATACAAAAACTTATATATAAAATGATTGTTTTTTAGGAGTTCTGAAAGTTCTGTAGTTATTTAGAGTTCTGAAATGAACTCAACCCTATATATATATATATATATATATAATATATATATATATATATATATATATATATATATATATATATATATATGATCAAGATCATTTCAGAACAAAAAAAAAATTACAGAACCTGCAGAACTCTTTATAGCCACCCATTTTATTTCATGTTATTTTTTCATTATTTTATTTATGAGGGGCATTAAAGTAAATTTATACCTAGAAAATTATCACATTTTTAATTTAACCTGATTTATCTCATTTCAAAAACACCTTTAGATCTACATACACCTTTATCTCATTTATGTTTAAAGTATTAAACAGAAAACTTGCGTACACAGGGAAATTGAGTTGATTTTTTCCTTGTATAATATTTTGAGTGAATAAAGATGTTGACATTATGGTAATGCACTCAAGATTTTCATGCTTGTGAAAATTTTTTCCTAAAGTTTGCTCAGACTTTCTAATTAATTATTTAATTTAAAATTTTCAAATAGACGATAAGTTTAAATTTTTAGTTTTGAAGATT